>JAQMCW010000005.1:15685655-15701535 GCA_030068335.1 Chrysichthys cranchii
CCGGCGTATATTACACAATATATTACCACAGATTAATCAATATTTTATGAATAATAGTATTATAGTGATGGTTAGGATTTTTCCTCTAAAGTCAGTCCAGATTTCAGACATTCCCAAGTGGCCAAAAGGGCTCAATTATCTCATTATCATCATCCACAATTTATTGCGCAAAGTTCAAAGAACACAAGATCAGAGTGAGCTCTCTTGCTGTCTTGCTCTATCCGGAGGCAAGAAGAACCTATCGTGTGTGTGTGTGTGTGTGTGTGTGTGTGTGTTTTCGATGCATTTGCTCTGACGCTAACCAGAGGCCTCATGCATGCAGAGAGGTGGGACATGGCTGGCTGGGATGTCAATGACTGGTGCACTTTATCTGTCATCAGTTAAAAAGGTGATATCATTGCTGCTCTCACTCTGCTTCTCGTACACACCACATACTTTAACCCTAAGTGTCACAAGATGTGCAGCACCTTCCTGTTATGTTCTGTTGAAAAGACAAGAGCTGAAGGATGGCACGGTTATAGCCACACAGCAGAGGCAGACTTTTCGAACAGACGTCAAACTTTTGTTAACCGGCATTCGATTTAGAATTTTCTTTCTTTCTTTCGTGACCTCTGTGTCTCATCCAGAGGTCGGCATGGATTGCATGACAAAGGGAACCCCTCTGCTTTGTTCTGCAGCCCTGGCTCTGTATGTGCGTGTGTGTTCCCATTCTGTTTTCATACACTTCCTTGTAGCCTGCGTCGTTGAAGCTATCAAGCCTCACTGGCCCACTGCTTGCCAGCAACCTTGCCAGAGTAATTCTTTTTGAAAGAGCTGTAGGTGAAGACAGGAGGTCGTATGTTTGAACCCCTCTTCAGTCTTAAACCACATGCATGTGACTCCTTTATTCGATTTATAGGCTGTGGAGAAATCAATCAGGCAGACAGATCGAGAAGCCATCATGATTAACTAGTACAGGCAGCGAAGGCAGGCCTAACGTTATGCAATTCGTCAGGAGAGTGATGTAAAACAGTTGACGAGTAAACGCAATGTCTCTATTGTGCACACCACGAGGACGCTTAACAATAAATAGCGTTCATGTGTCAATGGGGGAGAGCGTTCCTTTCCTCTAAACGCTACAGGCTGGTAGAAATGCTGTTGAGCCACTGCTAAGTATGGGAAAGGAGGAAATGGGTTTTTACTGTCAGTCAGTCCTGACCTGGTTTGGTCTGAATCTTGAGGAGACTATACGGTCACTGAGACACTGAGTCATCTGTGGCTTGTGAAGTCCTTTTCTATGGTGTGTGGGTTTTTGAGATCTTATCAGGGATGGAGTGGAGAAAAAATGTTTTTGGACTTTTTTTTTTTTAATATAAAACACAATGCATGATGTGTGTGTGTGTGTGGGTGTGTGTGTGTGTGTGTGTGTGTGTGTGTGTGTGTGTGTGTGGCGGGGCAGGGGGGGTGTATAACAGAGACAAATAATATTTCATAGTGTTAAAAGTCGAGCATCTGGAATCCCATCGTAGTCACCACATTTTTTTTTACATGATTTGTGTAAAAGGATTTTCCCTCCAGACACATGTGAATGATTTGAGATTTAGATATACCTTTTGAATAAATGCTTCACAAGCTGTGCATCTGTACCCAGAACATGCTCTTATAATACGCAAATCATCAATAACATGGGGCTGACTTATTTTCCAGTAACAGCACCTCCTGACCTCCTGTTTTATTTCCCTTGCACCACAGTATTTAATTTTTTATTTAAAAAAATTAAGAGTGACGCGTACATTTTATCCGTATATACGCATGTTTAATGTTGTTGAGCATCTGCAAAGCAAGTTGGTTCCTGTTATTATTCGCATTGTAATAAAAACCTAGAAACAGTCACCAGCCTCTTTCCCCCCCCCTCCCTCTTGAAGTACTCACCCAGACGTAAAAAAAAAATTTAAAAAAATGCAGCGTGTAATGTTTCTGGAAAAAATGCAACACTTTCCCATGTCAGAGAAAGTAAAGGAACAGCTTTATCTCCGTTACGGAGCACAGACACTGGAGCCTCTTTCTGAAAATGCTGAACGAAAGGAAATTCGTGTCTCATAGAAAACTTCATATCAACAATTCCACATATATGTATATATATATTATATATTATTTTTTTTTATTTAAGCTTCGACCCTACACGTCTGTGTGATGATATATTACAACAAATACAGTAATATCCGGAATTACCGTCAGAGCCGTGCCGTTATGGAAAATAAATCAACCCAACGCTAACCTGAGTCGAGAATTTAACCATGCTGTTGTATAAAAGTGTTTATAGGATCTAATCTCTGGGTTATTCATGCTGCATATCAAACTAAAGCACTTTCTCACTTCCTTAGCTTGTTTTTTACTACGGAGCCACAGACCACTGGTGCCCCGTGCTGTACTACCAGGATATCCGCAGAGACTTCCCTGATGGAGATATTCGTTTGTGTGAGCGCGGCCTACGCCATGCGTTCGTCCTGGACGCGGGTGAAGAGATGGCCAACATGATCACAGACTGGATCCGTGATGACCTAAGGGGATTATAGTAGCGCTAGTGTCAAAGCAAACCTGACCTCTGACCTACACAGACCCTGTATTCCCAGTGCCGTTCGCGGTGACTTATGAGGAACAGATTATCAAAGACCTTCGAAAGACTTTTCTTACGGTGCTGAACTCCAGTGCTTCTCAAAGGAACACTTGAAAAAGCCCAGGGCATCAAATTTGCATTTTAAAATAAATAAGAATGTTTAAATAAGTTTAGCTTAAATAACTAAGCTCCTCTACCCTTAAAGGTCCACTATGTAGGATTTAGGGTGGGATGTATTAGTGGAAATGGAATTTAATACGCATAAGTATGTTTTCATTAGTGTATAATTACCTGTACCTATTGTGAACTGTTGTGCCTTGCGTAAGCTTAGAATGAGCCCTTTATATCTACATAGACAGCGGGTCCACTTCTACAGAGCCACCATGTTGCGTTGCTACAGTAGCCTAGAGGGGACAAACCTCTAAAGAGCACCTTCTGTTTTTCACGTTTTCACATGTGGCAGCGTGAATCTGGAAGGAAGCATCGGAAGGACTGCACAGAAAAGGAAAAGAGGGCAAAACGATTAGGAAGAAGAAGAATCAGTGTTGTCTAACATGTTTAAGAACCCAAATGTAAAAAAAAATAAGGATCATACTTATTATTTAGCACAATAAAAAAGCAAGGGAGCGTAAATATAAGTATTGGAAGTATGCTAAAGGCACCTGATGGCCACCGTACATTCTGATACACGCTTAGAAAGGGAGGGGGAGTCAGTTGGTTGCAGTCAACTGAATCCTACATAGTGGACCATTAACATATGAAAATCTGTTTTTATTAAGACTAAATGTAAAAGTAGGCGGCACGGTGGTGTGGTGGTTAGCACTGTCGCCTCGCAGCAAGAAGGTCCTGGGTTCGACCTGGGAGCCTTTCTGTGTGGAGTTTGCATGTTCTCCCCGTGTCAGCGTGGGTTTCCTCCGGGTACTCTGGTTTCCTCCCACCGTCCAAAGACATGCACAGAGGGGATTAGGCTAATTAGCTACTCTAAATTGCCGGTAGGTGTGTATGTGAGTGTGAATGGTTGTCTGTCTCTGGGTGGTGGGGACCTGTCCAGGGTGTACCACATCCCTCACCCAAAGTCAGCTGGGATTGGCTCCAGGTTACCCCCGCGACCCTGAACAGGATTAAGGGGCAGAAGATGAGTGAGTGAGTAAGCATAAAATCATAAACTGAGAATTTCCAACTATGATTCCTGTGCCGCTCAGTGCTTGTTTTATTAAGAGTCAAAGTGAACTTTAGTTTCCTTTAGCCTCTTTTTTTTTTTTTTTTTTTTTTAAATTCAGCGATTGGATTTTCTCTTAAATAGATAAGAAAATGAAATGTCCTGTGGCCATTATGATATCAGGTTTATCATAAATTAAGCACACATTTAATGTTGTGAGACCAAAGTTTTCCTATATTGGGCAAGACTTGATTCAAAATCAGATGAAAGGACTGAAAAACACACGCAGCAAACGTAGACATCCTTAACCCCAAATCTATGTTGTGAGCATTTCTTCCCCACTGAAAAGGTTTGGTCTTCTGTTGTGTATATTGTATGAACGCATTACTGTGGAGAAATGTCATTTAATATTAATGGTTGAACCAGTGGTTTACCATGAATCTATAATAAATTATTGATCCAAACGATCCTAGCTTGTCCAATATTTGTCATGGTATTCTGTTTATAAATACTGTGGAGATATTCTGAAGGATGGGTGTAAAACACCTGTCTGAAAAGTGATGTGGAAAGTTTTTTTTATAAAGTAATGCTGACTATTACAGTGATTTATTCCACTATAAATATGTTGCACGCATGTGTTTTCCATTTCCAGTGAAAACGCGGATCATAAGAAGACCTTAAATGGGGTTTGATTTGTTTTTTTGGTCAAGAAAAAAATAGCTTTTTGGCATGCTGGCAAAGAAAGCAGGATAAGTGCATACTGGCAGGAGTCAAATACTACAGGCACTACAACGGCAAACGAGAGCTTTTGAGAACAGAAAGTAATGAATTTTCATGAGTTCCATGGACTTCTCATTGCACTGAATATCCCATTCGGTGTATTTGCAGAAGTCACCATATGGACGGCGCTTAGCATCGGGCCGGTCACTCTGCCTTGGGTATATTTTCCCACACAGCATTCCAAGTGGAACAGTGTTGTACCTGAAAAGCTGTCCTTCTCCTATATTGAAAATCATGTAGACAAGATGGCTCGGTTTGAAAAAAAAATGCTTATAGAATGCTTTTTTGTTTTGTTTTGTTTTGGTTTGGTTTTTTGCAGAGTTTTCACCGGATGATCATGCAGTTCTCCCGCAATAACCGATCATAACAAACACCCTGAATGGCATTGCGTTTCCTTGTGTTGGGTATGACTATATAGCATAAATTTATAGCAACAGATAATTTCCTTTGGCTTTCAACATCATCATTTCAGCAATATGATCCCCGGACCCAGATGCTCCCCACATCCGGCTTGACTTTGGGTCATTTTGACCCCAAATATACTGTACATATTAGTGATTTCAGGATTCATAATTAAACCTCCCATTCACGAATGTCCCATAGGCATCATACTAGTGAACGTTATCTCCTGTCGGTGAAAAGCTGAACAAATGTTGAGTAAAACATCTCCAGCTGATTTGGTCTGTTGGATGTCCCAGAGGAAATGTAAACCCCTCGACATGTAAACCCAGGCCTCTTTAATCTCCCTCTTCTGCCTGTTCAGAAAAGAATGACAAAGCCCCTTAATTTGCTTATCCTTGATTTAAACCAGGAGGCAGGGCTAGTTCATAGAAGGAAATGGAGTAATCCCGTCCGGGTGGATTGAATTGTGGCAAAGCAAACAAGCTTTACTGTTTTACATTTTCAAAGTGGTTTGGCTTTTTTTTGTGGCAATGAAGGATCGGCCCAGATATATACATGCTTTTTCCTGCCAAATATCATCTGTAACGGATCAAGTTTGTTCCACTGGTCTTTGTTAGGTCTTGTTTTGACATAGTAGTAGTTACTCTTTGTCCCCGTCCAGTTTTTGTACCAGTATAGCTTTATTTAATAAACCTTGATCTATAAGTGTTTGCACTGTAATAGTGGGCTGTCTGTTCTAGGAAATGATGCTCATGTTTTTGAGACATGTTTTCTGGTAATAGTGGGGTGAGTCAAAGGAAACCTTAAAAGTGCATATTAATTAAGCTACATCACACGAGGAAGTGCTGCTGTTCTAAATATCAGCACGCCTGTCAGGATATTCGGTCCAACAGTACGACCTCGAGTGTGATATTGCTTTTATACACCAGTTTCATAAACAAGAAATTAATATCGGGTAAGAGACATTTTTGGACACGACATGGACAAATGTTCGGGTTTTTTTCGCTTCACTAACACAAACAGATCCTGAAGAAACCACATTCACTTTGGCTTGTTATCTATCCAACTTTGACTTGCACGTTCACTTTAACGGTACGTCCGGTCAAATTATCGTCCCTTCTTCCTTTTCAGCTTCACCTGAAGAGTTTCCATGTTTTAAGCCAGAAGTAATATTCCTGAAAAGTAGCATTTGCCATGTCTGGTGATGACGCTGGCACGACTGTAATAACCGTTTCAAGCTATAGGAAGTGGAATTTTATCTGCAGGGCACAGATAAGCGACTTGATACACACTCTGAAACGTCCCAGTGCCACAGGACGAAATATTACCACTGGTGGAATGCCATTCCTCCAATCAAACCAGTGAACTAACTCTTTTATATAAATTAGACATGAATCCAATATTTTTTCTCCTGAAATCTGGACCGTGCTGAACCACTTGCCTTGAATGTAATAGTGATCATGTAGGAAGACGATACACGTGGTGACACTCGTTCACAATTCTCAATGCAAAATTTAAGAAAAATAATAATAAGGTTTTCAATTGACTCAGCCTTGTGTGTATATATATCCACCATTTTGTTTTTTCTATAAAGCCCCAGGCAGCACCCATGTCATCTATATATTCAGCCACTTTCCTTTTCTTCCTGTTATTGAGCTCTTAATGTTTTACTTTAGCATTGCTGTAAAAGTGTTTTTTTATTATTATTATTATTATTATTCTATTCCGTTAATGTAATCTCACAAATGACTTAATAAATGTACAGTACTCTGTAAAAGTCTTAGGCACATGCAAAGAAATGCAGTAAAGTAAAGGTGACCAAAAATAATGGAATTAATCTTTCACTTTCAAAGAAAAATACTACAATACAGTATGCGGTAAACAGTAAGAAACCAAATAAGGTCAAGATTTGGTGGGACAATCCTTTTTTTTTTGCTCTTAAATACTCGTCCCAGGAACAATTTGTTCAGTTTTATAAGGAAATGAGCTATAAGTTTTACAGAGCATCTTGGAGAATCTGCCACAGGTCTTCTGAAGACTTTGACTGTCACATTTATATAAAACCCGGGAGCTTTCAGGATGTTTTTGGACTCGTATGTAATCTGTGGCTTTCTTATCTGGCATATAAACATTTTTCAAATACAAATAATTTTTTTTGGAAAAGTAATATTTGGAAATCTGAAATGGTTTTTGTTTTTTGTTGTTGTTTTTTTTTTTTGTCCTGACTCAATAATGCCGAATTCATAAAAGTATTGTATGAGATCAATGCATGGCAAGTTGAAAATTTAAATAAGGCCTACGGAACAGAATAATAATCAACAAATAATCCTTTAGAAACGTATGAACAGTTAGATTTGTATGATCATGTTTAACTTTTCATCATGAGTAGATTAGACTGTCTGGAAATAAATTCAAACACTTGTGTATGTATTAATATATAAATGCAGCACATAAGTAATCAAATATATTCTTGAGTCACACCGAGTTACTGTTATACAAAAAATATATGTTTAACAGCTGGTGTAAACTAGAGATGTCTCTTGCACTATTTTTGAGAAACCCTCACAAGACAAATGCGCTATATCATCATGGCCTTACAAGGGCACGGATTGTATGTAAAGCCGTGTAGTCAACAAATTTAATAAATCTTTCAGCATCTGCCACATGCACACCCAAGCATTAAAATACTCTGAGCACAGAGCTTGACGTAACGCATTATGACTTTCCTGCACGCACTGGGCAATAGTCTCTCCTTCTTTTCTGCCTTTTGAAATCTAAATCACCTGGAAATATTTTTCGTCATTTTCAGGCAAAAAGAAAAAAGAAAGAAAGAAGAAAAAAACCCCACAAATGCAGTAATACTTTTGAAACCAAGGGTGAAACACAAATTTATAAGAGTCTTATTTTTATTTGAACGTCTGGCAAAGAATTGCTGAGTCTGTTTTTTCCCCCTTATTATTAATAAACTCTTTGCTTTGCTTTAATAAAATCATCTGTACAGAAATGGCATAGTAAAAAAAAAAGGGTGACAGAAAAGAAGAGGCTACAATGTGTGCTTAATTTCGGGTCTGAAACTTGTATAGCTATTTATATGTATATATTTTATACATATTTATACATACTGCTAAACAGTATTTCCAAAAGATGAAAAATGCATTAACTGTTCACAGATAATTTATAGCTGAATTATGTACAATCCCTTGTATGTTACACAAAAACTCGCACATAGTGCAATGACAATACTCCAATATGCTTTCTGCATTTAACACATTTGTATTCAGTCACAGGACAAGTACTGCATTTCTGTTCTGTTTCCTATAATGAGCGTTTTCATTATACTTATTGTTACGGCTCACAAATATGCCGGGAGAATGTAATAAATGCACTAAATTAAGGTTAGGACTTTCAAACTGGTATAAACACCGTTTTACTATTCCATCTCATATTTAAAACCAACACACTATAAACGGTGGATGGTAAAGTAAAACAGATGTCCGATTCTTACGAAGTGAACGATGTCTAACGTTGATGTATACAGCAAGGTTGCCAAAGCCCACGGTCGCAGGATTTACATTCAGTGTCTGAAAGCACTTGGCCGTCTGAAATACCTACTCCTCCAAATGTCTCACAAGGCTTTTAAGTTGAAATGCCAAGGCACAAAAACGTAATTCTTGCAGCTTTAAGTTTGCCTTCTACCATGCTCCTGAAATAGGTCAGCGTGCACGTTGTACCAGTACATTTGAGACAGCTTGGCGTGGAACGCTCTTGACACGACAAAAGCAAAGCATAAGTCCAATAAAGCTAATTCTAAGTAATTCTTATCTTATCCTTTATCTTATCGTAACTTTTAGAAATAACCGAGATCAAGGTTCATTTTAATGACACAAGCCGCTAGTCTGTGCTAAAAGTAAATTTAACAGTGATGTTTGATGGCTGTGGAAGCTATCCTCTAAAGACAAGGCTGTATCACATGTAGTGTTTGTAATCGAGGCACACTCGGTTGACAAGTTTAACGTCTCAAAATGTTTAATTTGGGAGATTTGTAACTTCAGGTGTTGCTTTTTGTATTGCTTTATGACTAGAAATTATTTTATTATTTTAAAATTCTTTCAAATGAATTATTATTTTTTATTCTATTATAGTCATTTGGATTGAATTGCCTCGTATAAAATTGTTTTATTTTCCCCTAATAACAGCATGGAGCTGCAGTCAATGTATGACGTGCAATATGTACATTGAATTTATTATTATTATTATTGTTATTGTTGTTGTTGTTGTTATTATTATTATTATTATTATTAAATGGCCAAAAGATTATTCATATGTGCTCAATTTGGGTTCTGAAACTTACGGCGCACAATGCCATGTGCCTCCTTTCCTTTTATCATCCTTAAAAACCCTAACAAACTGCAACCAAATTTTTTTTCCCCCCAAACAAAATGAATTGTCTTTACTGAAATACACTCGGATAACACAAGTCTGTTATCAAAACCAGCAGAACTCTGAGCTCAGAAGTTGTTTGACGGCTGCAGCTTTTCTGGCTGTCTATTTCTGCTGAAATACTGCAATTTATAATGCAGCCATTTTGTTTTATAATATTTTTCCTATGTATCGCTATATTCCAGTGTGTCTATTTTTAGAGAATTAAAAAGAAAAAAAAACCTTAAGTATTTTTTTTTTTTTTTAACCATGCTTAGCATGGTCACTTAGCAGGTGTACATTGTGAGGCTGCATTCAGGAGAATGTGCTTGATGAGAAGGTTTATTCTAAAAGAAAATGAGCGTAAGGCCAGCAGAGACAAGGAAAAGCAAACCGACCTACACATGCAGTTTGACCTGACAAGAGGGTTGTCACACGGACGTGCACAATGCCAAGAATCGTTCTGACTTTGGCTTTCTAACGTCTTTCCCAGGTTCTGAGGTTCACTGAAGTCATTTACCTCTTACACATGTGGACATCATGAACAACACCCTCATTGTATCTAGCCCTACAGATGCCAAATGGGGTGTCCACAACGCTTATTTCTTTTGTAATTAGCTTGGTTGAACACGATTCCTAAACAACTTGGCACGATTGGCCTTTTGAGCGAAACAAATGGTGACTGAAGTTCTTAGCAATGTATGGTTTGTGCGTTTCCTTTTGTGGGCCAGTCAAACACTGTCTATTATGCTGAGAAAAGGAAGTGAGATGTCACCTCTTGGGAGCATCAGATGTGTGTGGGTTACCTTGATATAAAATTCAGAACTGTCATACTCGATAAATCACCCGATGAGTCTCTTGATTATAAAAACAACCCAACCTCCAACTAGAATAACACATTGTGCCGTACAGAAAAAAGTCCAAACCTCCAACATTCAGACAAGCATTGCTGCCATTGATTAAGGTCTCCTTTTTTCCCCCTTTCTTATATTTGTAGATTTAAATCTTCCATAAAATTCTTATGAATGTTTATTTCAGCTTAAGCTGACTGTCAAGCAAAGCACATCCACTCTTAGACTAGCAAGGAATCTCTGACGGACTTGGGAATTCAGGACAGTTCAACATTTTCTCAGTCACCATGAGCATAACTGAGAGCGCTGTCATTCCTTTTACATTATAAGGATGCGGTGTTATTTCTGGAATTTCTGGGCTTGCTTTTTTTTTTTCCTGATCAAGAAGGTGTTTGTTTTGTTGGCGAATTTAGCATCTTGCAAAAAGGGCTGGTCGGCATTTTTACCCATGGGGTTTTCTGCCCATTTGACAGACACTGTTCAATATGCCCGTGAGCATAACCTCTTGTGTCCACTCCACCACATGCATGTGCACACACACTTATCCATGGTAGTGACTGCTAAAATATTTTGGCACTAAGGCTCATTGCTATGAGGCTGGCAGTGCTGCATTGGGGCTCTTTTGTAGGTTTCCAATCAAGGGCTGTTGTCCAGCCCGGTTTCATGCTGCTACCTGCAGCCACAGCTCTCCACCACCATGTCCTCATACTGCTTATACACCACGTTATTCCCAGCGTCAATGTACAAGATGCTTATAGGGCTGAGCTTGGAAGGCACGCAGCAGCTGGGCGGTGTTGATTCTGGATCCATGGAGTTCATGAGAGTCTGGATGATGGCATGGTTGGTGGGTTCGAGGTGCGAGCGCAGCGGGAAGTCACATGCACCTTCGCAGTGGTACGCGTCATAGTCCAGTGGCGCGATGATCCAGTCATCCCACCCCAGCTCTTTAAAGTTCACGTGGAGGGGTTTGCGGCTGCAGCGAGTCCTCCGTCTGCCATTTCCTTTGCCTCCTCCGCCTGTTCCACCTCCCCCAGCGGCTCCCCCCCCACCTGCTGTCCCTGCTCCACCAGAAGAGCGGCCTGCTAAGGTGGTTCTCCTCTTCTGGCGGCGTCTGGGTATACCGTGACCCTCAGAGATCCGATCGAACATATGCATGGCTTTCATCTTCTCACGGATCTCTCTGAACAGATTCTCTTTCCTGCGAGTGTTGGAAAAGGCTACAAGTAGAGCCCTCTCATTCTTCTGTTGCCCTTCTGAACCCAAACCGAATAAAGAAGGGGAGACCACCTTGTTCGTTAAGTCCGAAACAACAGCTATGCTGAAACATACGCGTCTGCTGTCTTGCGTTGTCCTGTGCACCCTGTGGTACGCTTTCACAGTAGTCCCAATGTTAAACACGTCCCAAGTGCTTAAGGTGGTATCCAGGATGTTGACGGTCCTAGAAGTGAGCAGTAGAGGCTTGCCTGATGAGCCCCGAGAGGAGCAGCTATAAAGGAGTAGGTGGTACAGGTTTCCTGCACAAGACCGTAATTTCTCCGAGTCAGACGGCAGCTTCCGCAACACCCGCAGCTCAGCCTCCACTAGTTCTTCTGTCCTCGAGAGACCCGAAAGGTCAAATATGTACTGTCTGTGGGACTCAGCTGATGGTTCATCTGTAAGTACACAAGAAATCAACAACAAGAAGATAAGCAGTTCAGTCTTAGACATTCAAATATGTACTGCCTGGGAGGAATTTCAATAATGGGTCAATGTTAATTTAACTTCAGCAGTGCTTACAGGAGCCATCTGTCTGGGGTAGAAATCTCACATTCCTTGGCCCGTTGTAAGCAGTCTACCAAATAGCTGAAAATGCCATACTGACACTGTCAGCTCTTCTCTTCAATGAGAATAACATTTGGGGGCCTGGAATGGATTCTCCAAATGCAAGGCACACAACACCAGCCAAGGCCAGGTGGAGAGTGTTCGGTTGACCTGTCGGACTGCCTTGATCCTTGGCAGCGTATCCTAGCTGTGCAGACTGAATGGGAAAAAGGCTTGCTGGGACACACTAAAAGCTCATAGTCTCCAGCAAAGCCCTTCTCTCCCCTACTGCTGCACTCTTCAGGAGGAGGCTGTAAATTTAAGAGGAGTGGTAGGTGGCCTGGGGACACAATTAGATGTCAGCCGTTTGGGTTGAACACCTCTGACCACTATTAGAACTTCTAGAAATCACCTGGACCTAGTTTCCTGAAGGCATCTAATTATTGGGCTGTCCAAGTGTTGCGCTCATTTAACCTCTGGAGAGAGCCTAACTGCGATTCTCGTTCAAACATCTCATGATGATCTTTGTGCTATGCTATTTTTCTTATTAAGATGTTTTCCAAAGAGATCCATCATAAGCCCATGTCGCACCATGCCATCCGTGACTGAAGCAATGCAGACAAGAGCTTTGCTAAGAGGGACCAGATCCAGCAAGTAAAACAAGTTTCAATGTTGACGTCTTGACATCTAACTCAACCGTAGAAGCCAGAACACTGTGCAACCTGAGACGCAGACCACAGTTTCATGGTTAAAACATGAAGGGGATTCTTCTAATATGAGTGGGTAGCACGAGAACCCAAGGCCAGATCTGGCTATATCGTGTTGACTGCGTATCACGAGACAGAACTAAGAAAAGCAAGTAATTGCAAACAGTTAAGCATCTGCTGTGAGCAGCCACACAACCTGGGCTTGGCCTGTGGTCCTCAAGAGGGGCAAAAAGGACAGAGGCATCCAGTGTAAGCTGCCTCTCAGACGTGGTTCTCACACTCAGAAAAAGGACCACTAGCCAAATGGAAGGTGAACTCAGAGAGCGGGGTCCTAGGGTAAGGCATCCTTTTCTAGAGGTAATATCTGCTTGCCAGGCAAAACAATGACATAATCTAAAAAATGTCATAAAGAGGCAGTTTGAAAATGGCGGTTCGTTCCAAGTCCCCACTTTTATTTTAGTCTACAACACGCAGCCTGATTTGCCCTCAAGAACTTTCTGAGCAGCGAAGACCCTCGGGACCCCAGAGTTTAATTATGTCAGTGGATGATGTGATTTAATCGCCGAATTTCCAACAAATTTCTGATCATTTCTAAGCAAAAAAAGGACTGGCAATTAAAACAGCAGCAGTCATTTCTCCCAAATCATAACATCTAATCTAATTTTTCTGATATGTTTTAATTAGCCATGTTTTTAGACTTTTATTTAATCAGGACAGCATTTAGTAATTTTTTACCAATTAGGTAAACATTTGACAGGGTGGAATCTTGCACTGTATTGACCACCCTGTCGCTCCAGTCCCCCTCATCACACCAAAAATGGTGTTCTAGCCCAGTACGGTTCGGGTTGTTTTCTTAGGCGTGGAAATGACCCACCGAACCGGGCGGTGTTTTGTAAACTCACTATTGTACAGGATAATGTGAATTTGACCATGAGTTTTGAATTAAGCGTTTCTGTCTTTATCAGCAACACCTGGCCACGGATCGCACGCTCTTTCCGAGCATTCAGCTCAACACGCCAGTGAACTTTATTTATCACAGATGGTGGAGGTTAGACACATTAAAGTCCATGATTTTTTAGGTGTTCTTTGAAATCATTTATTTGGAAAGCGTAAACATCAGGGAAATCTAAAACTGTCAACAATTTGTTCAGGAAAATGTCCAGATATAAAATGAAGACTTGGGACTGTGTCTGAATAAGATCCTAGGAATCATTTGGATAATATCCTGCTGACACATCTATAATAATAATCATAATAATCATAATAATAAACACCAATATGACTGCATCCAAACTTGCAGGATTGTGCCCGTTGTAGCTATTATGGTTCACCGAAGCAAACTTGGATGCAGTTAGCGCATTTGTGCATTAGCCATTTTTCCCTGTCATAACATCAACCTATAGGCTACAGTAAAAAGAAAAGAAAAGGGAAGAAAGAAAAAACACAATATGCAGGCAATAACTCATGACTACATAAAGCTCCTGGTACTGCAAAACCACAGTTTTAGCACAAAATGACAAGTGCACCAAAATGCATTAAATACACAGGACACCAAAGCAACAGAACAGAACAGAACAGAACAGCACACACAAGCAGCTGTACTGGATAATGCAAAGACACTGAGCAGACATATGCATGCACACCATCTAATGCAGCAACATATAAGGGTGTAGCAAAGCTATAAGGAATGTCAGGAGGATAACATCTGGAATACCAGTGCACCTTGAAAAACAGACAATCCTCCTGAGAATGCATTCGTTTCTCATCCTGGATGTGATTATAATTAACTTTTTTTTTTTTTTTAAAGGAATTTATTTATTATTCTGAGGAGGGGGAAAAATAAATAAAAATAACGGATCCAGTACTCTAACTTGCACACGTGAACTCTAATGCATCTTAGTCTCCCCACCTTTGCTCTGGTCCACGAAGCTGGTGACTGTGTTGGCGCGTCTCCTCGCGCGCGGCGCGCTCCCGTAGTGGCTCGTGCGCTCGAGCTGCGACTGCGTCCTGTACAGGTTGAGCATGTAGTCCGGCACGAGCACCGTCGAGCCGTTTCGCCACACCGCGCGCGAGCCCAGCGCCACGGCCTCGAGCGCGCTCCCGAAGCACACGGCGAGCCACAACAAGGGAGCGCCACTCGTCCTGCCGCTCATTTTCAGCACTCTGTGGCCCTCAGCAGGGGGAACCTGACGGATAGTGGGGACTTGAGGAACTCCCCCTTTCGGTCTTTAAATTGACTTAATAGCTCGAGTCGGGCTGAGTGTGGTGGATCAGGGAACGCCTGTTGCGCTGAACCCCGCCAGCGCCCCCACAGGCAGAAAGAGGCAACTGCACTAACTGAACACTTGGACTTGGACACGGAGACCTTCTGGTTTACATTGGTCAATAATTAATTGTCCTGTAGTAGGCGAGGAAAGCCAAGAGACAAATCAAACTCACGATCCGTTTTGAGAGGCTTCACCCAGGCCTACTGACTTGGTCAGTTTGGACCTTTCCTTGTGGCTATCAGATGTAACTTTCACCTGGAAATAAAGGCTGTGTTGTTAAAGGATGGACGGTGCATCATTAATTAATTAATCAATCAATCAATCAATCAATCAATTAGTCAGTCAGTCAGTTAATTAATTAATTGGTTGATTGATTGATTGATTAATTAATTAATTGGAGTGTAATTACTTTTTAGAGTAACGCTTTAAAAGTACAACCCGGATTCCTGAAAAGTTGGGACGTTCTGTGAAGTTGAAAAAAATGAAAGCTAAAAGACTTTCAGATCACACGAGTCAATATTTTATTCACAACAGAACATAGATAACATAATAAATGTTCAAACTGAGAAATTTTAGAATTTTATGCACAAAATGAGCTCATTTCAAATTAGATGCTTGCTACAGATCTCAAAATAGTTGGGACAGGGGCATGTTTACCATGGTGTCGCATCTCCTCTTCTTTTCAGAACAGTTTGAAGACGTCTGGGCATCGAGGTTATGACTTTTTGGAGTTGTGGTGTTGGAATTTGGTCCCATTCTGGCCTCATATAGGTTTCCAGCTGCTGAAGAGTTTGTGGTCGTCTTTGACGTATTTTTCATTCAACCAAATGTTCTCTATAGGTGAAAGATCTGGACTGCAGGCAGAACAATTCAGCACCCGGACTGTTGTAATGGCTGCA
>JAQMCW010000005.1:15726318-15741204 GCA_030068335.1 Chrysichthys cranchii
CGATGTTAATCGATATCCGAGGCTTAAATCAAATGGGGCGAATTTTGCAGTGTAGCTGCATGTAGTTGAACTTACCTTAGCTGGGCTACAATTATTGAGAAAAAATCAAACAATCCACTCAAATAATCGATTGATGTCGTCTTAACACAAGATGTCATAATTTCTCATAATGCATACAAGGCTGATACATCAAAACAAGAAACAACAAGACGATTTCAGAAAACAAGCAACAAGTTTCCCGCGGTATCCGGCCTCTGTGACGAAAGGTCAGCTTACCAAAATGGCGCCCATAGTGTCAAACTTCCGTACTTCCTAATTATCAACGTATTTTCTGGCCAGTAATCTACTGTATCTTGCATATAGCGCTTTTGAAATTTTGGTCAATACTGTAGGTGGAGAGATAGATGCAGACAACGAGCTTCGGATTCAAAGTCCCAGAATGCAACGCTGCTGTACATCATGTTGTATTGAATCATGGTAGAGAGTAGGCTCTGCTAGTTACCCGTCAAAGGGACAGCGAACATGATGGTGTTGATGGTGGAACTGAAGGGCTCGTTTAAGTAAACCAAAAATCATGTTATCCATCCCAATAAATGTTATGATTGAAACCGCTTAAGTCTCACATTAAGATCCTGTCAAAAATTGATTTCGTTTACCAACTCTGCTAAGTCCCAGCAGCTGTCAGGTTGAAAATCCATGACGTCCTTCAGCCAACAGATTCGGTCCTAGCGAGTCAGGAGAGTGCGTCACTGCATGGTTTGTTTCAGAAACAACGTGGTGGATGATAGTTTGTTCAGTGATCATTCTGGGGCAGTTTGGCCATGAAATAAGCCTCGAAAACATTTACAATACCCAGGAAAATGCTGATGCTGATAAGGAAAATTTTGTTTCATTTAAATTAAGCTGTTAATGCAAAGGCCTGTGAAATGAAAACTGTTCAACGACTGCTTTGTCATAGAGCCGTATGCCTTTTGAGTAATTCTTCATGCATTATTGAGTATGGAGATTAAATTTAATCAGTGTGTCATTACCGTGTCTTTCAAAACATCCTTTTTGCAACGTTATTACACCAAAATGGTTGGGACTCTGTGTAAAATGTAAATAAAAACAGAATGTGATGATTTAGATATGTGGATTAGGTCAATTGGCTACACTGAATTGCTCGTGTGTGTGTGTGTGTGTGTGTGTGTGTGTGTGTGGTCCCAGCCACCGGGTTGCAGAAGTTAGTGCGGTCGTAGTGCCGGTCCCAAGCCGGGATAAATTGGGAGGGTTGCATCAGGAAGGGCATTGTGTCAAATCGATGAGCGGATGATGGATGATCCCCTGTGGCAACCCTGAACAGGAGCGGCCAAGAGAAGAAGATGTACTCATTATGAATTTAATGCCAGCAACACATTTTTAAAAACTTGGCACAGGGGCAACATCTCACAACTAATTAGCGTGATTGACAACAGGCCAGTAACATGGTTTATAAAGAGCATCCCAGAGAGGCAGAGTCTCTCAGCAGTGAAGTTGGGGAGGGGTTCACCACTGTGTGAAAGACAAAATAATGCAACAATTTAAGAATAATGTTCCTCAACATACAATTTCATCATCTGTTGTACCTAACATCATTAAAAGAATCAGAGAATCGAGAGAAATCTAAACATGGGCTAAACTGGCTTGCCTGCAGTCCAGACCTGTCACCCACTGAAAACATTTGGCACATCATGAAAGGAAAATACGACAAAGGAGACCCCGAACTGTTGAGCAGCTGAAATCCTATATTAGGCAAGAATAGGACAACGTTTCACTTTTAAAATTCCAGTAACTGGACTCCCCAGTTTCCAGACATTTACAGAGTGTTGTTAAAAGAAAATGCAATGCAACACAATACCCCTGTCCCAACCTTTTTTTTTCTTCTTTTAAAACATGTTGCTGGCAATCAATTCAAAATGAGCATATATTTTAATATATTAATTAACCAAAAATTCAATTTCTCAGATCCAACATATGATGTGTTGTCTTTGTTCAATTTTCAATTAAACATGGGCTCACATGATTTGCAAAGCTTCACATCCTGTTTTTATTTACATTTTTACAGCGTCCCAACTTTTTTGGTGGAGATGTAGTAAAGTTGCAAAAACACCCCCCCCCCAAGACACAGCAATGACCCACTGATTAAGTTTTAATCTCCATACTCGATATGACCTTTGCTTTAACAGTTTAAAAAAATATCATTACCATAATCGCCATTATCGCATTCTGTTTTTATTTACGTTACCCAGCGTCCCGACTTCTCTGGAAATGGGTTTGTAGATGAAAGACATCAAAACAAACAAACAAACAAACCAATCAGAATCTCATTACAGATGAAATCTTGGATGCCACTGCTGATCACATCCTCAGTGTGGATTATTTCCTTTAAAGAAGCTCCCACATGTTCAGTACGTGGCTCGACTGACTCGACTTCACCCGAATGGGATCTGGCGGCATCTAGCGGCGGTAATGTGAAATGCTTTCATAATAACCCGTCTGAAAGTATCAGGGAAGAAGAAGAAGAAGAAAAAAAAAAAACCCGTCCCCGACCTCTGAGTTACTTTACAGGCTTTGAGATGGTCATTATGGAATAAGGGAAGGCCGGGCCAGCTGAAGCCTGACCCCTTTTTCGTGTTGAGCCTGTTTTCTGCACTTTATCAAGTCTTAACGCCTTAGGCAGCCTCGCCTGTTTTTTTTTTGTTGTTTTTTTTTTTTTTTAACAAAGCCATACGCATTATAAAGCTTGTGTAGTAACTCTCGGGAACACCTTTCCAGTCTTATCGGTGAGGGCGTGTCCCAAACGCGCGCACTCCGACAGGAATCACCTGAGCTCACTACACCACTACAGGAGGAGGAAAATGGGCAAAGCAGGTGAACGTGGGGACTTTGAATGGGTTTACACCGAGCAGCCGCACACATGGAGAAGAAGGGAAATTCTAGGTAGGTCCACCTTTTTTGTTGTTGTTGTTCTTTTTGTATAATCACTAGAGATGTCCTTCTGACATTTCTTCAATTAATAACAATAATAAGTAAATAAATAAGATTCTAGGATAGGTTTGGGCAGGTGTTTCGGATTTAACCCCCTCTTTGCTGGGGTAGAATCGGCGTTCTTGATTTGTTTCCCTTCACTTTAGTCTCGAGTTTGTTTGTTTGTTTGTTTGTTTGTTTGTTTGCTTGCCTGCCTGACTTGGGAATGTGCTGTCCGGCCATTTCTGTGGCTCATCCACAAGGCTCCCAGACAGACACACGGCTACTTCCGCCCACAACTTTAGCATGTGAATGGATATTGGAGACCTCTGTGTTCAGAAAACCAAGCAGCTCAAATGGAGAGGGCTGTCCGCCCTTCGAGACTTCCTACTAATACTGTACTTCCTTCTTGCTGAAGACTGGATCAGTGCGTGTCGAGTTGGCTGGATGTTGTCGGACCCTTTAACCCTGCTGAGTGACCTGTTTTTAGGTTTCAGTGAGGTGTCACGTGTGTCTGTGTACGCTTTCCAAATCAGAGCAATTAGTTGTTGGGTTCTTCTTCTTCATACTAGCATACTAAATAGTCTGTTGTGCAATTAGCACGTCATTCTGAGGTGAGGATATGAAAAGGAGACTGGATTATGAAACCTTCCTGAAGCATGTGAGGTGGTGTCGACTGTGTAGGAATGAAGCATAGACCTGGATTTACAAAGCACAGATTTGCTTATTCAGGTCTTCTGGACTCCTTGGATAAATACCATTATAAATTGTTAAACTGTAACACCTATGGTTGTGGTCTTTTCTTTTTTTATTTCCTGTTCACTTTGCCCACTAGACTACTACTGTCTTTACCTAGTGTTGTCGAAACTCAGGAGGAGAGATGCAGGGTGAATGACCAGGCTGGTTTATTTTCTGTAAACTGACTCCAGACAAATCACACTTTGACAAGGGGAACAATTGCCGAGTGGACCAGGTGCGCCTGGGGGTTGTTGGGCTTTGCTTGGAAACCGAACACACACTGATACCGTGGTGGTCCACACACATGCGTGCGTGTGCGCGCACACACCCAGTTGGCATTAATGTCTGAAGGTCAACAGAACAGGCGTGCCTTGACGACTGGTGAAATGTGACTATATTGAGTTGCCAGTTGTATTAGTTACTTGATTGGCATACGTAATCAGTGAGCAGTTCAGTCTGAGTATTATTAATATGTATACAGGGAATTAACTGTTTGTTTGTCTGGGTGTTTTTTTTTTTTTGTTGTTGTTGTAAAAAATGTAATCTCTACGTCATGGTGATTGTGACCAATATACAAGTACATATGGCTTTGATGCATGATGAAATATTGGTAGTGGTTTTCCTTTTGTGGGCTTCTTTTAACCTCCCCTGTGAACTGACACCTTGGGCTGTTCAAATATTTACGACGCTGTATTTTATCATCCCTTTGCACATTGAACGAGAACTGAGGAGTCAAAATGGCTAGTGCGTTTCGGTGACACTCAGGGTGTGGAAGGTGTGTACGAATTGTTTCCACCACAAACTTTTACACCCTAACTGAAGCCTCACCTGCTCATTGAGCTGATTCATGGTGCTTGAAGGTCATTAAGAGTCTCCATAATGATGAAGTGCCATTTCAAGAGAATTACTTTCAGGACATCAGAGTCGTTTACATCATGGAGCAATTTGGGGAACTTTTTTTTACCAATCAGATGAGCTCTCACGAGATCCTTTGGTCACATTCAGGAATTATGAGGCAATAAATATAAGCACTGACTTAACATGTGACCAAAGAAGCTGTGTTTAATCATTCATATGCTCAGTAGAAATGTATCGGGATGAATGTGAGAGCTAGTTTTTAAAGTAACTTGACAATGAAATTTTAAGAAATAGTTTCCCTGTAATTTGCTTAGCTACAAACAGGCAAGAAAATGTCACACACATTGCATTTGCATAAACTTGCTCAGCGATGCTGTTATTGGATACCTTGTTACACAAGCTGGAGGTGAAAAGAGACATATATAATGTAGTATAATTTTGGGTGTTGTGAAATCCAGCATACACTTTTGCTGCAACCAAGCACAAAAAGATTGAGAACCACTGGAGAAATTTTGTAGAAATGGAACAGGTAAATAATAATGGACAGAAATGCATTTTACTCTGCATTTTGAAAACGGTCAGTGGTTGAAGTAACCATCCAATCATACACAATGGCTAACTGTGTAACCGTGACACCTTAATAACCTTCCTCCCCAGTCAGTAGCCTCTTTACATCCTAAAAGGAGTCAATTGAGGCCAAGTGCAAAGTAATGCTTTCACTAAAAGCTTGGTTTTGTGGTCAGGGAGCTGTTACCAAAACTAAGTTTAATGTATCGGTGTTTTTCTTGTGCTGAAAAATGAAAGGATCCAGATCTTCTTTACAGTAGTATAATAAGACAAGACACAGTCAGAGTTTCATTCTTGGTGGAAATGTACAATACAAACTCGGACACTTTTAACAAAGTAGTTCATTCAAACAATACTGGTTTGAGTAATACTGTAGTGACATGGAGCTACACAAGGGATTTGGATTTTATTCAAATTGGACCAGTGTAGCCCAGATTGTTTTGTTTTGGTTGTTTTATTTGTTTGCTTGCTTGTTTTTAGCTGTTGCTAGTTCCATTAGTATTGTTGGAACTATTCCAATTACAGAGGTTTTGGGGTTCCCCAGGTGGAAGTAGGAAGGGAGAAACAGATGGGGTTCAGCTGAACTGTAAACACCAACTATGCTATAGAAAGTAAACTGATACTTCAGTTTGCATACAGACTGCATGCAAATGGTAAGTGGTGGTGCAAGTCGTAAGTGTTAGTGAAAATTTAAGGGTAAGTGTAAGGCGTGGTTTTCTAGAAGCAGAAATTTTTATATATATTTTTTTAATTTATTTATTTATTTATTTATTTATTTATATGTCATAGACCAAAATGACTGTGTGTGTTTGCAACGTGTCTACCATGAGTGCCAAGCAGGTGTGCTAATTAAAAAGGCAAGGGGCACAGGAGCAACCAGCATGCTAATTTTAAAAGAAATCACAGGAGCAACCAGTGTGTTAATTAAAAAAAAAAAAAAAAAAAAAAGGTACAACATCAGGAGGCCTTCCTCCCCCACAGGGAGAGATTAAGCACTGCATGACTTCCTGTGTACCTTGTTGCATTTACATGTAGTTTCCAGGTTACGTGTACCTGTAGAAAAAATGAAAGCAGGATTAAAGCCGAATTCAAGGACTTGATTTTGATCTCCTGCTCTCTCCTTATAGCAAAGTATCCACAGATCAAGACTTTGATGGGTCCCGATCCCCAGCTGAAATGGGTTGTGTCTGGAATGGTACTCGTTCAACTCATGGCCTGTTACCTGGTCCATGAGTTATCTTGGAAGTGGGTGTTTTTTTGGGCATATGCCTTTGGTGGCTGTATAAACCACTCCTTGACCCTGGCCATCCATGACATCTCACACAACATCGCGTTTGGGAACAAGCAGGTGCGCTGGAACCGGTGGTTCGCCATGTTCGCCAATCTGCCCATCGGCCTCCCGTACTCGGCCTCCTTCAAGAAATACCACATCGACCACCACCGCTACCTGGGAGGGGACGGCCTGGATGTGGACATCCCTACAGACCTGGAAGGCTGGTTCTTCTGCACACCTGCAAGGAAGGTGCTCTGGCTCTTCCTCCAGCCCTTCTTCTATGCACTGAGGCCTCTGGTGGTGAACCCAAAACCTGTGACCAGACTGGAGATGATGAATGCCGCCATGCAGTTCGCAGCAGACATTGTAATCTACTATATCTGGGGACTCAAACCAATTGTGTACCTTATTTCTGGGTCCATACTGTGCATGGGGCTGCATCCCATCTCAGGTCATTTCATTGCTGAGCATTACATGTTCCTGAAGGGCCATGAGACCTATTCGTATTATGGTCCTCTGAACTTGATCACCTTCAATGTGGGGTACCATATGGAGCATCACGATTTCCCCAGCATCCCTGGTAGCAAGTTACCTGAGGTGAGTGTCTATTTATAAGCCCTGTTCCCAACGTGTGTGTGTGTGTGTGTGTGTGTGTGTGTGTGAGAAAGTGAATAAGGTGAGTGTGTTACCATGTGGGTTAACCTTTTAGAAACAAGGAAAACGGCAATTCCACATTTGTTCAAGTCTGACAACAACAGTAAACGGCACATTAGCCACATCGAAAGACTAATATTTACTTGGTTAGGCATCCTGTTTAAAGTTTACCTCCAATTAAATTGAGTGGCTCCTCTAGGAAATCTCTTTGTCTTGCAGAAATTTTTACCATATCTATATTTTACTACCACATTCTTTATATGAATTATTTTTAACATTAAAGTTATGAATAGGCAAATCCCTGAGAGTTTCCAGCTATACTTCCTGGTGCTTGTACTGTTTGCCAGTTTTGTTTATGTAAACTGAATGGTCTGTGGCTTATGGTAGTCTACTCCTTCTTGACAAACTGTAGAAAAGCATCGTGTGAATGATTGCTTTATCAGCATGTATGTAAATGAAGGTGAACCCAAGCAACACCGACTCTTCTGAAGCTTTACCTCCTGCCCCAATTCCCTAAGCACCTATTGAAATCTTTTCTCCTTCCATTACCAGGTGAAGAAAATAGCAGCAGAATATTATGATTCACTACCGCAGCACACCTCCTGGATACGGGTGCTCTGGGACTTTGTGTTTGACGACAGCATTGGCCCCTATGCCAGAATCAAAAGAGAATACAAACTGGCCAAACAGGAATAAGTCGTAATGTAGGTGTATTATTCTCACAGAGCCGCTATTCAAACGGAAAAGAAGAAAAGCTGGACAGGCCTGCTGAACCAGGAGAAACACTTGTTCAAAACTTTTTCACTTACAACTACAGCAGGGCAACGGGTTTAGAGTGCATATGTACAGGATGGTCAGTACTACAGAGTTGAGTTTTCAACTAATGTTGGCTAGAAGCAATGGAGACGAAGATGAAATGTGTGGGTTTTTTTTTTGTTTTTGTTTTTTTTTTTGCTTGCTTGTTTTTTTTTTTTTTGTGCTAACCAGCCACTAAAATGTCTTTTCATCAGTGAGAAAGCTTGATGTCCTTTGGACAGACAGGCTGGTTTTTGTACGAGGCTGCCGTTCTAAAGCTGTTGTAATCTGTGATCAATCACAAATTTGAATAATAACCCAAGTCATGAACTGTAAGTGACGGTGTTGGATACTTGAAGATGCAGTGGCTAAATTAAAACAAGCATTCCTTAAGTAGTTGAAGCATAAGTATGTAAAGTGTTGTGTTTTTATTAACCTATGTGGGATTCTAAGTAAAACAAACAAACAAACATACAAACATACAAAAAGCTGCATCGTAATGGCTCATACTTATGAAAGCTGAGTAAGGTCAAATCTTATTGCAAAGCATGCAACCACATAGGCCACATGGCGCATTTGAATCCATTACATCTACCGGTACATGCGTCTATCCGATCAGAGTGGTGTTCTGAGTGTAAGGTTTACACGAGCCAAACAATACTTAATGGAGTATCCTCTTTAACAAGCTATAGTACGAAGGCCATAGGAAGTGCAGCGCTCAGACTAAAATATAGGTAACCTAAGTAAATATATGTAATATAGGTATGCTTTTGTGCCTGCATGTAATTTGTAAACATGAATCAGAATGCCAGAGATGGATCGTTTAAGCTCGTAGGTGCTCTAGTTATGTTGTTTAAGTGTATTTGCATACAGAAAAACACCAAGAAGTACTTGGTGACGTGAAGTATGAGGCTGTCATATAATTTCCCATTAACAAACGCAACAGACGAGCCTTTATTCATTTAGGGAGTCTGATTGATTTGTCAGTGCTTCGTGGATATCTTTCAGTTTGTTCTGGAAACGTGGCTCGCTTATTTATAAATGAAGCTTTCAAAATCTGTTCTGTTCTGTTTCTGGCTTGTAAAGGAATGAAAACCTAGCCAAGTTCAACTAACTAGCTGCAGGTAGGGTTTTTTTTTTTTTTTTTTTTTGCGACGGTTTTCTACAGAGCACACTTCCAAACAGGGTTTTGTTTATTTGCAACAACGTAAGACACAACTCGCTTCTAACTTCACTGAAATTCTTTCCCATTAGTGTTAGTGGCTCTTTTTTTTCCCTACAGTCTGATTAGACTGTTGTTGTTTTGTAGGCTACAGCTATGTAAATTAGGGTGTGTTTCCTGTAAATTGGTTATGGTATGCCTTATGTACATGATATGTAAATGAATAATATAAGGTTCAATGTTATGCTCATAACATGTCTCTGGACGGGTCGTAACTTTAACTAGTGTACTTACTGAAGGGTACTTGCTCTATTTGATGATATAGATGTTGATTTTTTTTTCACTATTTAACTGCAGGCTGTTTAAATATTATGCTCAAATCTGCATGCTGGCAGCTCGTGAGTTTACCAAAGAGGACCGTGACGAATAAGGAAAGCGTTGGTTAAACTTGCAGATGTTCATTTTAGGATTTGACCATACTCAACTTTGATGAATACTGTTCAATGTGAGGATTGAAAAAAGAAAAACAAAATGAAATTCCTTGCAATATTTTTATAAATTTGGTACATTAAACATACAACTTTATGCTGTTAAATATATGTAATAGTTCAGATTTCACTTCATTAAAATATAGCACAGTGATTTTATCTTACTACATTTAATGCTGTATAATGTAGTGTGAAAATAGTTTCATTTGAAGATGTGTGTGTGTGTGTGTGTGTGTGTGTGTATTAAAAAAATTTCATTTTGAGTACCTTCTTGTGCATATAAAAAAAGACAAATTCACAAGTTGTAGATTCAGTGTTTTATTCAAAGATCATTTGAATGTTAACTTTTTTTTTTTTTTTTTTTTTTTTTTTAAGAGGATTAACCCAGTAGGCTAAGGCTAATCATTTGAATAATTTAGGACCCAATATTATGAACCAATTTTCTTTCAAACCGAATGAGGAGAGTCCACAAACTGCCATTTCACAGGGCTATAGCTACAGATACATCTCTCATAAGACCATCATCAATAACTTCACACTACCGATTCAAATTCAAGCTAGAAAAAAAAAAAAGATCCAGTGAACATTTGTATTGGTGAAAAAGAAAGAAAAAAAACCCCCAAACATTAAACTGTACTGCAGGATGGTGACGGACCAGCGCAAAAGTGTGCCGAATGTGCTTATTGAAAACCAAAGGATGCAGGTAAAATATAAAACGCTGACATAAAAAGTGAGCAACTTTGTGTTTCTATTTCTCTGGCAGATACCACTGATAATAAACGTACGATTACAATAACAGTAATGAAACAATAAAACTGTATAAAACACATATCTTCATCAAGGTCCACCTAGTCAGATTTCTCTTTAAGACTTGAAAGACTGGGAGCAGCAAACTGCACAGTGGGCTTAGTCTTTTTAATGTTTATACAGGAGGAAATAGAAAATTCAGTGTGAAGGTCCATCCATCCATTCATCCGTCCACCCGCCCAGTCACACATGCGCACACACACACTCGCTCTCACTCACTTCCATTTCGCTTCTTTCTCTTGCTCCTTTCGGTAATGCTCCTTGTTGATGCAACATTCCTGCAACACCAACTTTTTTCCATGCCGTTGCAGCTATGTTGCAAGACCGTTCCTCCAAAGCGCCACAGGATCCTTTCCATACGTTCCCAAGAGCCCTCTGGTGGTGTTCTCATGCTTCTAAACACTATGTAGCGCCCATCCTAGTGAGTTCTCTTCTAATGGCTAAAGGGAAAAAAGGGACATGACACAAACAGTGCTCGTGTTGTTGCATGATACACGTTCAATTGCAGAAGGTGTGAATTCTCACCATCTATGATCTCATCTTTGACTTTATGCAGTTCACGCACAACCTCCTCCAAGATCTCCTTTTTTAAAGAAAAGGGAAAGAGTCTCATTTCAGGTGACGTCAGTATTCAGTTAATGAGCAGCACTTTGCAGCAAGCTGTTTTAAATGGTCAGGTCGGTTCTCCGAACAGTTATAATACGTACCTGTTTCATTCTGTCGAAGTCTCCTGATTCTCCGTCAGCAGTGCTACCGACGGCTCTCAACCTACACGATTAAAACGTATGGTTACTTACAAATGATGACCCACGTTTAGAATGAGGCCACTGTTGTTGACTTCAGTCAGAAATATCGTTCTGATATAATGTTGATCTCTCACATATTCCCTGTGATCTCTGTTGTAATCTCTTACATATTCCCGACAGACCCTGGGGATTTTCCAGTGACAACTCACGGACATATGCATGCTCTTTCAGGCCGTCAATACTACAGCTTCTGCACAGCTTTAGCTTTTTTAATCATTACCAGAGAGAGATAAAGATAAGGTTTCGTTCTGTTTACACAAAGGATCCTGTTTAATATGTTAATATTTTATATTATCTTCAGAGGCTGTGTGTTGATAAGACCCACAGCAGTTACCGTGGTATTTAGCTCGGCCATTATGTGGTTGCCATGTCATGTGCCCAGTGACTCGTATAAAGTTAAGGTTAATGCGCTGGGCAGAAGTCCAATCTGATGTTTGCTTGTCTTTGGACATGGGGATAGTGGTATGTGTCCGAAGGAAAAGAAGAAACAAACTGAGTAGACCATGGATACCCGACGGGTCGTGCCGGGTTCGGACAAATATTTCGAAATGATACTCGGGTTCGATCACGTCAGCTCAAAAATATTTGATCAATCATTGAGAGCCATTGATCAAAGAAGGACAGCGCCGAAGCCATCAACTGTTGATGCCATCCTTTTTTTTTTTTTTTTACACAACTCTAGTTAAATCTCAATGTTTGGATTATGTAAATAGCCTAGTTTAATAATTGTCAGATCATTTGAAATGTTCACGAAAATACAAGTTTTGTCGGTTATACGTCCTGAATTTAATTTTCGATTGAATTTTTCTTGTACCGTGCGCTTTTGTGACCTGTGACTGCAATCATTGAGAATGTCTGTCTTTTCTTTTAATAGTTGTTTAATAAAGGCAGGTTACACAAGCTACACAAGGATACACAGTTTTTTTTTTTTAACCTAAGAGAGTATCATTATACTCACTTAGCAGTGCCTGTTTCGGCCAAACATTAAACTTCCAATCGGGTTCACGTCGGGTTCGGACAGAAACATATAAATGCATGTCAGGTTCGGGTCGGGTTCAGTCACTGCTCTGTCACAGGCAGGTCAGGTTCGGACAGAAATAAGAGGCCCGAACAGCACCCTAAAACTGAGCTAATCAAATTTAGGTGAAACTGACCTTGATCCAGCAGAGGATTTGTCTGATGAATTTGCTCGCTCCCATGGCTTCTTCAGAGCATCTGGAAGTCAAAAAGTCAGTCAGTTGTGAGCATCTGATCAATGTTGGTGTAAAGAATTTACACCGATTTCCTTCTCCCTCTTCTGCTCACCAATCTTTCTTTCTTTCTTTCTTACATAACAAAATGTTGTATGGACACAGACAGTAATATGAGAGAGTTTAAAAAAAAAAAAAAGGCTAGATATTGCTGTATGATTTGCCTCAATGTTTTGTACTCTTTATATGTTGTACACATGTTTTGATCAGGGCCTTTGTTTCCAAATTGTATCCAAATCCAAGTTAATAACACCCAGGTTTAGTTTAGTCTTTATCAGGCAAGGTTTTTTTTTTTCTTCTTCCCTCAAACTGTTTAATGATGATCAATAAACCTCAATCTCTGATTAGTTTCCCAAATATTAGGACAAGTTACAAGTTAAAAACCTTCGAGTTTAAATGCCTTTCTTTTGAAGAGCGTCCTTTATTCTACACATAAATCATATTTAATCATATCAAATAACAATCTTGTCTTCAGGTTAAAATGCGGCCTTTCCACATTTTATCCACCAGTTTCTTCACGCGCCTAGTCATGTACAATAACATCTCATTTGTGAAACAGAAGCCGGTTTCGCCGGATCTGATGAGCCAGGATATCGGTCACATCTCGGACTAACAGCTATAAGGTTTGGCCAGATTCTGTCTGTGACCGCGATCTCTTTTAACATCAGTTTGAAATATTCCATGTATGAAACTTGGATACATGTGTTCTGACCTCCCATCAACAAGGCATTTCCACCCTCCACAAATTTCTTTCTTTCTTTCTTTCATTCATTCATTCATTCATTCATTTGCACCATTCTGTTGTGTGAAAAATCCCAGGAGAACAGCTGTTTCTGAATTGCTCAAAGCAGCCCATCTGGTACCAACAACTTTGTCACCACTAGAGTCATAGGGTTCCCACTTTTTCTTCATTCTGATGTTCGACGTGAACGTTAACTAAGGCTTTTGACCTGTATCTGCACAATTCTTTGCATTGTTCTGCTGCCACGTGATTGGCTGATTAGATAACTGCATGAGCGTACAGGTGTTCCTAATAAAGTGCTCAGTGAGTGCATATTTTCAGATTTCTGCTAACCTGAGCCACGTGAGGCTGGTGAGCCGTTGGACTCTTCCTGCAAGAGACATACGCAACATTTCGTACAAAATTAATAATAATTTTAAATATATATATAGGAATAAATTACACCGCGTACAAGAATAGAGAAAAACGTGTGAAATGTAAATAGCTCTTTGGAGAAAGACACAAACATTTTGACTGTCTTCAGGTTTTTCTGAAGCTTTCCTCCTGAAGGGAAGAGAGAACAATTTATGGTCAAATCAGTGTGACTAATATAAATAATCTTGTACATGATCAGCTATAGGTAAATTAATCTAAGCTAAGGTACTAACTCAGACTGACCTTCGTGCTAGGAGGGCATTCATTTCTTGCATGAGGCCCTCACCTCCTCCTCCACTGCCTCCACTGGAGCGGCTGGCATCGTTCTTGGCACTTCCCAGCCCTGCAGAGCTCTCCTCAGGCTGCCAGGTTCAAACAAAGGGCATTAGCAATGCATAGAACGGATAAATATTACATTGCTCAACAGATTACTCTGTGTCACCAGTTTATTAGTTATCTCAGGGTATCATGCATAATTCAAATTTTCCACTCAGACAATGGGAGAATTTTTGTTCGAATAAAAATCTCTCCTCGTTTGGAACTACTTTTCTAATAATTGTATTTTCTCTCAACATTATACGCTCACCCAACACTATATTAGGAACACTACACCCATACTGAGTAGGGCCTCCCTTTGCTCTCAAAACGGCTTCAGTTCATCATGGCATGGATTCCACAAGATGTTGGAAACATTCTTTTAGTGGTCCATGTTGACATGATTATGTCATGCAATTCCTGCAGATATTTCAGATGTGCTTTCACGCTGTCAATCTCCCATTCATCCCAGGAGTGTTTCACTGGATTCAGATCCGGTGACTTGTTAGGCAACGGAAGAACACTGAACTCACTGTCATGTTCATGAAACCAGATTTAAACGACTTTTGCTAAATGACATGGCTCAGTATCAGGCTGGAAGTAAGCATTAGAAGATGGGTAAACTGTGGTCATGAAGGGATGCATATGATGAGCATCAATATTCAAATAGGCTGGGGTATTCCAGCGATGATTGATTAATTAGTATTAACAGGCCCAAAGTGTGCCAAAAAAACCCATTCCCCACACCATCACAATACCTCCACCAGCCTGGACTGTTGACTAGGGATGTAGTTCTCGAGACCGGTCTCGAGACCAATTTTTTGTGGTCTCGGGCTTGTCACTGCCTCGGGTCCATTTGGTCTCGGTCTTGTATTGGTCTCGAACCGCTTTGGTCTCGGACTTGCATTGGTCTCAGCCAGCTGGTCTCGGCGAGACCAACTATATAAAACGCAGCAAGCTTCCTCACAGAATAATATAATTATTTATTTCACGCCTCTTCAAATCCAGCCAATCACATGCATCTATTTTAAA
>JAQMCW010000005.1:15741344-15753694 GCA_030068335.1 Chrysichthys cranchii
TGTGGGAAAGGTTAATAAGAGAGTGGGAAGGGTTTATAAAGCCTTAAAATATATATAAATAATAAAATAAATGTAACGGCACAACATCGCGGTTTCACCTTTAGCGGGGGAGCGCCGGAACGTAACCCCCGCGGTAGGCGGGGGTTCACTGTACACACTTGGCACCACTTGGTGAAAATGTTGCAGTCTGCTGTGAGTGAAATATTCACACCACCCTGTCTGGCACCTCACTCAGAGCACATTTTCCCCATTCCAATGCTAAATGTGAACGTTAACTGAAGCTCTTGAAGTTTTGCATCGCACGGATGCGTCATGATTGGCTGACTGGTTAATTGCATAAATATGCCCGGTGTGTCTACTACATGGGCTGGTGAGTGTATGATTAACAAGGCAAACAAAACCTATGAATGCACTCTTATATAACTGTGCCTGGCAAACGCTGGCCACTTACCCGCTGTACTTTGCGGAGTTTGGCTCCCGCCAGAGCTGCAGCCAAACCTGATGGAGCTGGGAGAGGAGGGGGGTTAGGAGGAGGTACAGCAGCTGGAGGAGGAGGTCCAGGTGGAGGTGGAGGAGCTGGAGGACCCACCATGGGAGCAGGAGCAGGGGGATGGAGAGGAGGAGTGGAGGAGAGCATGGAGGGATGTCCTGGAGGGATGGGAGGTCCTGCTGAAAAGCAAAAGAAAGATGAGCGCAGAGGTGTTAAACAGAATGCAATTGAATGAATTTAATAATGGGCTGTTTGGTGGTTCAGCACAAAACGAGCCATTTTCAAGTGAAACAATATTTAAAAAAAAACATGGACTAATGTTAACAAATCAATTGTCTTTGTACATATGATCCAGAAACACTCCAAACTTGGTTTAAAAAAAAAAAGTATTTTATTACTGGCGAATAATGCTAATGCTAATAATGGAGATTAAGTTTTCGTTTTGGTTGCATTTATACTTGCCTATTTACTTAACCGTTCATTTCGAATAAAGATACTGGTGGTAGTGAAGTACTACAAATCAGCCAAAAAAATAACCGATGCATTTTGTTTGTTACAGTTTAACCCCTAAATACACACCGCCAGTCGCTAGAGACCCATCACCTCGTTCTTGCTGACATAGTTTATCCATTTTTTCCATCCCCAATCATATTTCCCTTTGCTTTGTACCACTACTTCCATTATTCCTCATAGTACCAAAATCACATAATTAAATAACAATTACAAGGAACAGTTACTTTGTAATCAGCTTAATGTTTGTTACGCAGTAGTCTCGTACCCATGGTCTACAATTACTTATGTCGTTCTGCATTTTGTAACACAAGCTGTTTGATAATCGAAATATCAAACTACAACAAAATCGATTGAATTTTTTCATATTGTTATTGTATTGTAAATAAATGTTTTACTCTATAATGGTTTACACAATTTATGTTAAGAATCAGCGCCAGGCCACTAATGATGATCGTATACAAGGTGGCTGAAGTACGTTTATACTGTAATACGTTTATGAACTCGAGGGATACACTGAGTGTAAACCGAAGTGCTTTAGTAGTAATCACTTCTGATGGAAATGGAATCAGTCAGAAGATCAGGAAAGGTAATATCTTACTCTTAACAGGCCTCATTTATCAATCTTTTACTAAAGCCCTTTGCGAATGTTTTCGTAAGCCAAACTAAAAAGTTACTCCAGATCTATAAAGTTTTCCTTCTTGGATTTTCTTTCTACTCACCAATCGTCAATAACTTACAAAGCACGTTCACAGAACAACTGATTTACATTTAGTACAAGACTCCGCAAATGGCAAACACCAGAATGGTGACTGAGTGGTGAAAGAGTGTTTCCTAAGCAGTGCATGCTAAATCTTCTGGTAATCCAACTCAGCCATTGCAGCACTTTGGCTACCGTACAGTACACAGCCCTTTTTACACTCAGATCCCACACGATTGCCATTAAGAAGACCCCTCTATGTGCTGACTTTGGTTGTTTACCCAGAACCAAACAAAGCCGGCATGAAGCCACCCTGGTGTGCGTTTCTACATAGCATTCTAGCATTCTGGAACCACAAGCGTGACATGTAGCACAACAGAGTATTGGCGCCTAGTATGACATAACATACTACACATCGGAAATACTAATACCCCAAGCATACCAGTGTTGCTTTCAAAGCAATAATGGAGAGTGAACTGAGGGTTGAGGTGCTTTTGTAAACCATGCACATTTATACCACTCTTCAAGTGCATGCTAACCTACTGAGCTGCATGTTGTATGCAGTCAGGAATATGTTGGTGGAGAAACGGAAGTGACCTGAGGCATAAAGGCGCATGGACCTTAGATTCCATAGACGGAAATTGTGGAATTTTTGCTGGTTTAGGAAAGAAGAATGTCGACGTAAAACGTGTCGCGTTATGACAGCATGTCCCTTTTACACAGACATCGATTCTGGGTCTGTGACTGCCAATCATTCTGGCTCAGAGATGGGACGAAATGACTCCCTCCCCGTTCCGCACTCGGATCTTTTACACAGAACGGTGAGGCAGAATAAAGGCACGACATTCCTACCTTTAATGGCCTGTGTAACAGGAGCTTAACACTGCCCCCTTTTACAGTGTGCCATTTCTTTTGCTCTAATTGATTGGCCAGTTTTAGTTCTTTTGGATGGCTTTGTTTTAAGGCAGCAAGGTTATAAATTAGAACGTTTCACAAAATTATTACAAAATCCTTCTGTGCAGTTGAAATAAATAAACTATTTAAACTTGTCATCAGGTGGCACGGCGGTGTGGTGGTTAGCGTTGTCGCCTCACAGAAGGAAGGTCTAGGGTTCAATCCCTGGGCTCGGCCTGGGTGCCTTTCTGTGGAGTTTGCATGTCCTCCCCGTGTCTGTGTGGGTTTCCTCCGGGTACTCCGGTTTCCTCCCACAGTCCAAAGACATGCACATTAGGCTGATTGGCTACTCTAAATTGCCCGTAGGTGTGAATGTGAGTGTGAATGGTGGTCTGTATCTGTGTGTCGGCCCTGCGGTGGATTGGCGACCTGCCCAGGGTGTACCCTGCGTCTCACCCAAAGTCAGCTGGGATTGGCTCCAGCTTCCCCCCACAACCCTCAACAGTATTAAGCAGCAGAAGGTGAACGAGTGAGTGACTGAACTTGTCACCATAACTTGTATATAAATTTACAGTAACTTGTGCTAATTATATGACCTGAAGCATATTGTTTGAGGTTCACATGCCATAGCCTTCCTATAAATACATTTGCACAAACACAGGAACTCCCGTAGGAAACAAACTGTTTCTTGTGTAAATGAAAGATAAATTTGTTCATATCCAGTTTGATAAACGAGGCCCATTGTGTATATATTACACAATCACACTCCTCTCCAAAAGTATTGGAGCAGTGGCACTATTTTCTTTTTTAAAGTAAAACATGGAATTCCTGTCATTCCTAAAGGCTCAATGCAATATATTTCTTGCTAAACCCCTTGAATTAAAGTATACAAAGTGTGCACTTCAATCACATCTTGATGGCTTCTTTTTAAACCCACTGTGGTGGTGGACAGAGGTAAAATCGCAAAAACCGTGTCGCTGTTCCAATACTTTTACAGGGGCCAGTGTAGAAGCTTGAGCATTATGTCATCGGTGTGTGTCAGAATGAGCCGAGTGCCGAGAGATCGTGTGTGTACGGGAACGCTAGGTTAAAGAGCCAACAGCCTGATGAATAGTGTATAACGCAAATGTATCAGTATTTCCAACTGGGCAACATAACAGCAACTGTATTGTTTCTTCAAGCAGTACGTAAGGGGTGTGTATATCATCAGCCCTGCTTTGTGCAACAGCTGTGTGCAGTGTGTGTGAGAATCGTGCTGAAGTCCCCAATCACACTCCACAGCCAGCTGGATGATGATCTTAGTTACTTACTGCTGGGTGCTGTGGCAGCCTGAGAATCAGCAGGGGGTGTGGTCTTGAGTAACACAGAGCTACAAGAGAAAGGCGTGTTTTCACAGGGGGGCTGAGGGCTGAAAGAGGCAGCAAACTGGGGCTGGTGGGTACTGCCTTGAACACACTGACCAGTGTGAGCAGGAAGGGGGATATCCTTGCAGTGGGAAGGGTAGGAAAGCTCAGGATTACAGTATTGTGGGAGATGAGGAGGCGGCCCAGAGGCAGACTTGGAGAAAGGGGTTTGGAGGGGGTAGTAGTGTTCTGACTGGCTGTTGGCATCAAACTGGGTGGAGGTAGCGGGATATACGATTTGGTTAAGAGGTATGACTGGTTGAGGTGAAGACCTATTTGGGCCAGAGGTGTGAGCAGAGGTCCAGGTGGCATCTTTGGGGTCAGACTGACGGGTTGTGGGGGGAGAGAGAGGGATCTGACGCACGTTTCGTGAAGGCAGAGTGCCCCCTGGTTGCACAGGAGAGAAGGCAGAAGCCAGGGAGGTGGAGAGCTGTGAAAACTGCTGAGCCTTTTTCTGAGACGAGTCCTTCACGTGAGAGAAGCTCTCTCGCTCCTGTGAGGAAAAGGAGCAGGAGGAGGAAGGAGGGGAGGGGGCGAAGCGGGTGTGGGAGGGGAGCGTGTTGGCACGAAACTGCCTGTATTCTGGTGGAGAGGTGTTGGACTGAGAGGCGGACACTTTAAACTGCAGGGTGGAAACTGAGACAGGAATGGAAACAAGTGACAAACAGAAGGAGAGAAAAGTGACAGTGATGAAAATCAAATAAAAGACAAACTGAAACTCCTTAACAAAGAAATAATGTGCAACGCGTAAGCAGAATTATGAGCAAAGATGTTGCCCATGCTGTGTATAACATGTATTATGTCTCAGCTGCCAGACTGAATCCTGATGAGTATGTGTATGGAATTATGGGAAATGTTGGTCTGAGCCGGACTGATACATGGGCAAGCATGAGTAGAAGGCATGGACTGACAGAATAAGAACGGAAGCATTGTCTGAATAAGTAATTCATATGCAAAAAATGATCAGGGAGCTGTCAGGTCAGGGAGGTGAACCGTGTTGCAGTGTTGAGCGCGAAGAATCCGCCAAGAACCTTGGCAGAACGTGCGCTTGTTAAATAATTAAAAGTGGCCAGTTGTGTCGTGTAGACTCTACCTGCTGAGCCGGATGTCCGTCGTTCCCTTTCAATTTGCATCTGATGCTGCTCCATCATCTGCCTACACACACACACACACACACACACACACACACAAAGTTAAGAAACATTATAGGATGAAGTGACATTCTCTCTCTTCACAGCATTAACATATCTGGCTCCAAAACATGCAAGACTACTCTGACCGCTGCAGGGCAGAGACAGAGAGTGTGTTGTTTTTTACGCGTTATTTTCAGTCACGCTCAAATGTCACCCACCTTAGTACCCTGTAAATGCAATATATTCATACAACCACAAGAGGGCAAAAAGTGATTTGTAGACCAAACCGTAGCTGCCCTTAGATGAGGTTTATGTTTGATAAAAGATGATAGGAGTGTTCGAGTGCATGAGCACAATAAAATCAATATTGCACATCGGAAACTGGGAACATTCGCAGTGATTAGTGATGAGGAAACCTTCAGGCCTAAAGGATTTGCTGCCATTGCAACAAAGACTTTGGAACAAAGGTGCTGCAGGGTTGTAACTCATTTTAGGTAACAGGCCATGATAAAAGAAGCCAGAATAAAAAATTTTTTTAAAAACTGTACCAATAACACATTAAACAACGCCTCTTGTGTTAATCTGCACTAATGCACTAATTGGTTGAAAAATCACACCATGTGATCAATCATCAAGCTGCAACTCATTAACGAAATACAAGAAAACGATATTTATGTTGTAGCGTTTGGAAACATGGAACTGAAACGGACTTCAGTGGAATTATATGTCCATAGCTTTAGCTTGTAAATGAAGAATTGCGCATCATTTGCACGTCCTGTCAGAGTTTGTGATCCTGGGTTTATTGTGTGTTCGAGTTTATTTGGCCCCTAGTGGAATGATCGTGGCTAGCACTTGGTTTTGTTTGTCTTTTCAACTCAACTGTGGTCTGAAAGACAATTTTTATATAGAACATCCATAGATTCATTATCTATACTGATTACCATCCAACCACTACCTATACTATTATCTATACCGGGGATGCACCCTGGGCCGGTCACCAATCTATTGCAGGGAGATGAACAAAGAGAATCAAGCATCTATTCATACTTAAATTCACAATTTAGAGTAGCCAGTTGAGCTAATCTGTCTTTGTACTGTGGGAGGAAACCAGAGAACCCTGAGGAACCCCAAGGACACATGAGGAGATCATGCAAACTCCACAGAGAAAGGCCCCAGTTGGCCAGCAGGTTGGAAACGCAGAGCTTCCTTGCTGTGAAGCGATAGCGCTAACCACTGCACCACTGTGCCTATTCCGCCTAATTTAGAAAATGGATTCTAAATCCTTCTGATGAATCGGATTAGGGCCAGACTCGCCCCGGTATATTTGACACCCCCCCGTTAGAACATCAGGAGATTTATAAATCAGCAGCTCCAGCTAATAAACTTGATTGAGTTTCTTCCCTTTCAGGAAAGGTCTGATCTAAAGTCATTTGAAGACAGACAGATGTTTACTGGGCAGGGGGTAGCTCAGGGGGTTAAGGGCAGGGGGTAGCTCAGGGGGTTAAGGGCAAGGGGTAGCTCAGGGAGTTAAGGGCAGGGGGTAGCTCAGGGTGTTAAGGGCAGGGGGTAGCTCAGGGGGTTAAGACACTGGACCACTGATCGGAAGGTTGGGAGTTCAAATCCAAGCACTGCTAAGCTACCACTGTTGGGCCCTTGAGCAAGGCCCTTAACCTCAACTGCTCAGTTGTATAAATGAGAAAAAAAAAGAAGTCGCTCTGGATAAGGGCGTCTGCCAAACGATGGTAATGTACTGCAATGAGAAAGAGATACGACATGCCCTAATCCTCACAGATAAACCAGACTTAATGCATTGTACTGTTAATCTACACTCACTTTTTCACACAGATGATGATTTCATGTCTGATTCCCTGCTATTATTTCTGTGTTGAAAATGGTGATGCTAAGTGGTTAAAAAAAAATCTCGTCACCTCCTCTGTGCCTCTGTGTCATCCGTTGCTGGTCCATTCTGCCGTTGGCCAGCTGGACCTGCTGGAGAAGACATAGCAATAGTAGACATTTAGACATTAATTCGATTAGATGATGCGGATGAATATATACAGTGCACGCGAGTAATATTTCCATCATTTTACTTATTCAATGTTTTAATATATAATTGACAAAACAGACAGCATAAAGGAAAGAGAGAAATGTTTGAAACCATTATGCAGTGCTATAAGTATGCCTATTAGCCTCTTCTTGGAACTGTATTCACTTTGCATCCCATTCCGTCTCCAACTTTACTCTGTTATCTGATGGATGGACTGAGACAGAGAGGTGCTTAGAAATATAAACATGGTTATCGGGTTTCTCAGATGACGTCCAGGTGCCTGTAGTGTGGAGTGGTGCTGCTGATGTCTGTCTGCTTATCTATGTGATACAGCGTAATATAATTACAAAGTTGCGTGGTTTTTTACAGTAAGTGAGTGATTGATAGATGGCACTGAGGTCAAAGTTGTGAAAAGTTTAAAAGTAAGAGAAGTCCGGAGTAAATGTTAGGGGAAAAAAACGTTACTGTGAATGTGAATTTGGGCAAAAACGGCTGCGGTGCCTTTTTCCTCAAGGACTGGACTTCCTTAAGCATTAGATTAATGGTGCAATTCTAGCTGCTAGGTGCAAATTTAGCCTGGTTTGTTTGGACGTCCCACATTGATGATGCAAAGACTGATGTAGTACAGTTTGTAATCAGCACAATATGTTCAAAACTGCACGCATTAAGACTAGAAACAAAACAGTTTGCTTTGAATGCTGGATTGCTGCCTGAATTATTACCACACAACATGCTCCTTCTGAAACGAATCCATGACGCACTGTACACCAGGGATCGTCAACCGCGGTCCAGATGTATACCAGGCAAAGTATTTCATCAGTTTGAACCAGGCATTTGAAAAAAAGTGGAGCTGCTTGAGTTTTTAAACATGAAACACGATACACTAAAAATTGCAAAATATTTAGAAAATATTTAAAGGTGTCGTTCCCAGAGAACCCGTTTAATACTTGCTCTTTTTGAAATACGATAGGTCACTCCGAGTTGCGTGTGCACGCTGCACGTGAAAATGTTCTTCTACCCCCATTGCCTGCATGAGCCGTAGAAAGAACATAGATGGAAAAACGAGCGAATCAGAAAACGCCCTTCGAACTTACGTCACTTCGAAAATTAGTAGTCATGGCCTTACCCACCTTGGCTTGTGACCGCCCACGGGGAGACTATTTTGATTTTGCAGCCAGGAGAGAGCAGAGCCCGTCTCGGCAGGTAGAAACTAACTATTGAGAGTTGAGGAGCTAACAGCAGGGACCCACTGGAGGGAGTGTCACAGTGCTGTTAGCCAATCAGAGGTGAGACGTTTGCATGTCATGAATATTCATGAGTACAAGCCGAAACCCTGTCGTTTTCCCCCCACCCACTCCTCCACCAAACTAGAACAGCCTGAAACAGGAGCACCGGAGTATTTTTTTCACCGAAACTGACTCACAGGGCATTCACTCATTCATACTAGAGACCACTGCAAAATTAATGAAAAAACACCTTTAAGATTCACAGGCAGGCATAACAGCGTATGAGGTACGTTACGTTCGGACGATGCCCAGATGTACGCATCACTCACCTTGCATGATGCCTCACTCTCTCCCGCAACTCACAGAGTTGTGTATCGGTGTACTGTACAGTGCATTACCGAGTGTTTTTTGTGTGCTTCAAGAGCTCATTTGAATTCAAAATGTCTTTTAAATGCCCCAGCATGTCTCCTACAGGAAAACACACCTGGGTAGGCTAGGCTAAGATAGGCTAAGCAGTGATTCGACATACAATGTTTTCCACTTACAATGGGGATATCGGAACGCATCTCCATCATAACCTTAGGGTTACATTCCGGCGCCCCCCCATGAGAGGTGAAATCTGCGAAGTAGCACCATCACATTTATTTTATTATTCATATATATATATATATATATAAAGGCTTTATAAACCATTTCCACTCTCTTATTAAGCTTTTCCACACTCTTATAAACATGTCCTATGCTCTTAAACACATTCTACACTCTTAACCCATATCAGTCGGGAGAGGAATTCACTCCAATATCGGCCGTCAGTCGGGATACGAATCCATTCGAATGAGACGGTATGAGTACCGCAAATGTCCCGCAAATGTCCATATGTTTGGCATTTTGTTTACCACTAAACGTCATCAAAACGTGTGTTAACACGTGACATTAGGTTAAGCTTGCCCATGCGCGGACATGCGCGCTAATAAGGAAATTTATGAAGGACTTTTAAACAAGAAAATGAAAATTTCCAGCTAATGAGACGTTTTTGCATTGAATATGGCCGATTTCGGCAACAGATCAGAGGCTTTAAGTGACAGGTTGGACCTTGACAACTTTTTTTGAGTTTTTTTTTCCCGTCACAATCATATAATCAACTGTTCTTTATGTACACAGGTTACACAATATTTTGATGAAATTTACATCATTAGATAGGAAATTTCATTACCTTTGCAAAAATGTATATGTTTGTAATGTAATGTTTACTGGTTATTAAAATGCATTTAAAAGATTGGACCTATGTTCTGTCGACAGTTTTTTTTTTGCAAGTTACTGATAAGCCCTCCAGTCATAGCAGATATTTGACCCTAATTGGGGTCAGACTGAAATGGGTTAAACATACGTCATTTTAACAACATATAAAATTCTACATGCGTACCTACTGCCAGTGAGGTCACTTCCTGTTTACTAGCTCAAGCATTAGTGGCGTACACCGCCACTGTGTATTCATCTGCTACTGAAATACAGTGCATACTGTTTTATTTCGATTTAAATGTTCTTTTAATGTTTGAATTAACATTTTTTTAAATAGTATTTTTTATTCCAGAGTTCCACGAAAGCCAAAAAATTGCGCGAATCCAAATTTGAAAATCCGCGATGCGCTGAACCTGATAGGTGAACCGCGATATTGCGGGGGTTCACTGTATACAAAACCATTTCTGGTCTGATTAATGAAATGACGACATGGCTTTATTTAAAACGAAAAAATTCAAATGTCCGGAAGAAAATAAAATGTTTAAAGATGACTGGACAGAGATTTATTCTTTGCTTTAAGTTCAAAACTCGTCTGTTTTGCTCCTGTGGTGCTACTCAAGAGTATTAAGGTGAAGTGCCAGGGAGAAACAAACTATAACCACTTCAGAGTGATTGGTATTATCTACAGCCATAAACCGCACATTATTGGTGAAGCATTGAAAGGTCATTGTTGTCGCCATTCTGTCATCTTAATTGCTTATCCAGATCTTTGGTAAGCAGGGAATTTTCTGGAAAGCTAAACAGGTTACACAGATAAAATTGTACACGTTTTGTATGCCTGCATAGCAAAATGCCAAATTCAGGAGAGGACTGTGTTTGCTATATGAAATCAGTGCAAAGCTTCCCGATCAATAGATAAGGTGTGAAATAAGAAGAATAAGAACAAGGATAAATCATTATTCAGCAGTCAGGAAGGTGTCCAGTGCTGAGTGTTGCATTTGTCTGGTCTTCTTCACAGTGTCAGAAAGACAGTGTAAGCACTTTCGGTAATCTCTTAATCAGCTGGATCTGATCATGACTGATCTCCACTTGGTCAGTAAGGAAATCAATACATGTCTGAAATTCTGGATCAACTGTAAGCAGATTTGATAGCCTTCGATCCAGCATTTTATGTTTTGGGATAAAACTGCTTTTGTTGACTGACACGATACAGATCTCTCACACTGACACACAAAACACCCCAAAAAGCCTCTGATGTTTCACATGAAACACTACTTGCAAAAGTAAAAAAAAAAAACATACCTTTGCATAGCTATGCAACAGTTCAGAAATGTATTACATTAATGCCAGCAAATGGTGAAAATATTTCAATATTAATTCATAAATTTGGCTCAGAGACTGTTCTCATTAGCGTCACTAAAAGCATAGATGATTAATATTTTGGTTCTGTAGCTGAATACTGACATCAGCTCTCAAAATTCAGAAAATAAACTCATTACACAGTGACACGGAGGGCGCGTGTATGTGTGTGTGTGTGTGTGTGTGTGTGTGTGTGTGTGTGTGTTTGGTTTGGGGGATGATGACTCATTTTCTACTCAGAGTGCGTGACAAGACAAGCAAATCCCACATCATCTGTTAATACATCATCTGACTCATACATACATCAATCTATAAACCCAAATGGCAACATGGACTTCTTATGCAATGTCACAAAATGAAGAATACCTGTTTCATATCAAACAACCAAATGATTTCCAGATGACCTGTGTCTAAGATGTATACACAGAAAGCCTGTCTCAACAAATGGCCCAGACTAACACCATGACCAAGAGTTTATTAACATTAAAAGAAGGTGAGAAGCCCCAACCCAAAAAAATCCAATTTTCTGAAAATTCTAACAAGCAGAATGTAAAAAAAATAAACCAATGTAAAGTACTCCGCAAAAGTCTTGAGCCACCCTTTTTATTTAATTTTTTTTTTAAGCAAAGACAACTTTAAAACTAATGGCATTAAATCTTTCTACTTAAGAGAAAAATACTACAACATGCAGTAAATTGAACAAAGTCGATATTTGATGTGACAACCCTTTGCTTTTCTTCTTCTTTTTTTTTTTTTAAATAGTAGTCCCAGGCACAATGTGTACAGTTTTATAAGGAAATGAGCTGTAACTTTTACTGAGCATCTTGCCACACGGTAATTGGATTGCCGTGGATTGTCTTGTGCTCGAGGCTCAAGTGATGATCAGTTGAAATCGATCAGACTATTCTTAAACTTATTCTTACATTTTCGACCACAGAACACATGGATGTAGATGTGGGTTGTTACAGTGGCACTATCTTGTGTCACCCAAATGAGGGCGGGTTCCCTTCTGAGTCTGGTTCTTCTAAAGGTTTCTTCTTCTTGTCGTCTCAAGGAGTTTTTCCTTGCCACCTTCGCCACAGGCTTGCTCAATAGGGATAGGGAGTTGTATCTCCTATATCATATATATATATATATGTATGTATGTATATATATATGTATGTATGTATATATATATGTATGTATTTTCAAATTTTGATTCGCGGAATTTTTTGGCTTTCACAGGACTCTGGAATATAAAATATAATTTTTTTAATGGTTTATAAAGCCTTAATATACCGTATATCTTCCAATAGTAGCCCGGGCGTCTATTCAAAAATTTTTTTGGACGGCCCGGCGTTTAAAAGAGG
>JAQMCW010000005.1:15870593-15887144 GCA_030068335.1 Chrysichthys cranchii
CAAAAGTGAAAGTCCTCTCCCCTCTCCCTCACACCAGTCACGAGTCTTTTTAAAGGTAAAGTGCAGGTTATTTTGTTTTTGTCAGGTGTGATGGGGTTAAATAACAAGAAACAGAAACTTAGTCAGAATTGGAGAAAGCAAATATGGGAATAGTAAGGCTCCACGACCTTGGCGTGCTTGTGTGAGTCTTTTTATAGCTCCCGCAATCAGTCCCAGTCCGGTACACCTGTCGCCACCCATGTGACACACCATGGCGTTGCGGAGGAAAACCAGGAAGTAGTCTTTAGCAGTGAGTTCTCTGACATGCACCACTATTGGGCGTGCTCAGAACAGATGCGCTGCACGCGCGCTCTGCGCAAGCAAATTCCTGACATTTTTATGTATTTTTACTTTATATTTTGTATTAATCATTTTTATATAAATATTTGTGGGTTGTGAAACGAATGATCTGAATTTCCATTGTTTCTTATAGGGAAACCTGCTTTGATATACGAGTGCTTTGGGTTACAAGCATGTCTCCAAAACGAATTATGCTCGTAGTCCATGGTTCAACTTTATATTATACACACACACACACACACACAAGCAGAAATTTCATAGTATGTGAAATTTTAAAATGTATTATGTGTAATTCATTGTGATGGTGCTTCCAGCACCATGGAGGTCACCAGTAAAACTCAGCAGCATTTAAGACATCGTTCAAGGAGAATGCTACATACAGACACTACTGAGAACACCTATTTTTGCAATGATCCAGGTGAGGTCATTCGCCATTGTTCTGACTCTGGTCATTTCCCATTGTGAAATATGAAGCTAAGCATGTACATCAGTAAATGGACTGTAGCATATAATAAAATATGCTGAAGTCGCTCTTCCATCTGTGTTCCTGCAGGGGATCGCTATGCCCAGCTGGTATTCCGCTCAGGAAACTCTGACAGTCTCTGGAGTCTGAAGGCAATCTATTCTATGTGTGAGATGGAGCAAAGCCAGGTAATCCAGAAATATTTGTAACATAATACACATTAGATAATTTTGGAAATGTTTGAAATTTCATGTGAAAGTGCCATTTAATTCTTTAAACTCGAAGTCACTGAAGACATTTTTATCATTTCAGATACGCTCAGATGCACACTTCAGAGCACTCTGTCAGGTCAAATCAGAGGCTATTGGCACAAAGAGTAAGGGAGAGTGCTGTCCAAGCTGGTCCCTGGGGAACTTCTTGGCTCTACTAAACAACGTCTCCTCCTGCTTCAGTCTTACAGCTCAGCAAGTGTCGGACAGTTTAGGCTTGCTCAGATACTGTGCCCCTTTCTACCACGATGGAAGCCTTGTTGCGTCGTGCGCAGAGAGGAGCAAACATGGCTACTGTGCATCTGTTCCACACCCCTGCAAGCACTCCAGAATCATCTATCAGATTCTACATTACCTGGTAGATAAGGATTTCCTGGGGCCTCAGACTGTTAAATACCAGGTTCCGTCCTTAAAATATAGTGTCCTGTTCCTACCAGTGGCAAAAGGAAATGCATTAATGGAGATTTATCTAAAACATCTGGAAGGTCATGAGCTAACATATAACAATACCACGATAACAGGGATGGACTTGGGTATTAAGCAAAAGCTTTTCAAATATTACCTCTCAAGAGACTCCGTCTACCCGATTCTCACAGTTCTAGTGCTGCTATTTACAATGGCCTTATATCTCCAATCATTCCTTTTATCAGCCATGTCACTGGTTGCAGTCACATTATCACTTTTGACATCTTATTTTTTCTACAAAATTGTATTTGGCTTATTGTTTTTCCCACTACTAAATCTGATGGCAGTTCTGGTCCTTCTGGGAAGCTGCTCAAATCAAGCCTTCACCTTTAATGATTTCTGGAAGTCCCAACTGAGCCATAATCCTCCGGATGCACTAGAAAAAAGAATCCACCGTGTCTTACAGGAAACGGGGTACTTGATCTTTGTGTCTGGCTTGACATCCAGCATCACATTCTACTCAGGCTACATAAGTAGCATTACAGTGGTGAGGTGTTTTGCTGTGTATCTTGGTAGTGCCTCTTTAATCAACACACTTTTCGCTCTTGTCTGGCTCCCCTGTGCCATTGTATTACAAGAGCGACACGTTGCAGGAGCTTCCACCTCTGCTTCTAAGCCGTCATGGAAGCCATGTTGCTCAAAAAATCCTGGTGGATTTTGGGACACAAGCTCAAGGAAGCGTTGCCTTTTCACAATGGGACAGAAGTTTCGGGGTCTAAAGCGTGGACTCTCAGACACATCAAATCTAATTTTCTTAAAAGTCCTGCCCTGTGGTGTGGTTAAGTTTCGCTACATATGGATCTGCTGGTTTGCAGCCCTGGCTGCAGGAGGAATTTACATCTCATGTGTAGACCCTGGCATGAAATTGCCATATTTAGACAGTAGATCAACTCAGCTGTTTCGCTCAAGTCATCCATTTGAAAGATATGATGCAGAATACCGCCATCAGTTCATGTTTGAGCGAATGAACCAAGGGGAGGACGAGCCTATGACCATGACTCTCATCTGGGGTGTCTCCCCTGCCGGTGATGATAGTAGTTTCAATCCAAGAAGCAATGGCTCCTTTACCATGGACCCAGAATTCAACATGAGTACTTCTGAAGCTCAAGTGTGGTTACGAAAGCTATGTGGAAAAATTAGAAACCAGAGCTTTTATTCACCATCATCAGGAGACCAAGAAGCAATAGAAGACAATACCTGCTTTGTGGAAGACTTGATTCACTGGGTATCTATTCGCCATTGTTCTGAAAATGAGGATGCTTTAAATTTCTGCTGCAACAATATTACATTCCCCTACCCTCCCAGTGTTTTCGAGCAGTGTCTCAAAATGATGGTGGAAGAACAACAGGCAAAAAAGGGTTCACCTAGGAATGGGGGCCTTCGTTTTGATTCACAAAATCGAATTGCTGCCCTTGTTGTGGTATTTAAGACCTCACAGTTTTACAGCTTTAACTTCAGCAAAACGTCAAATTTCTACAGACAAATCAAGTCTTGGTTCAGTTATGAGATGTCTAGCGCTCCACCTGGACTGCAGAGAGGGTGGTTTGTGAGCCAGTTATTGTTGTATGACCTTCAGCAATGTCTGAGCTCAGAGACATTAGCAGTGGCAGGCTTTTCTGTTGCTCTTACATTTGCATCGCTTCTGCTCACCACTTGGAATATACCCTTAAGCATTTATGTGACGTTTGCTGTCGGGGGGAGTGTTTTTGTTACTGTCGGCCTGCTTGTGCTGTTAGAATGGCAGTTAAATAGTGTGGAAGTACTGTTAATTTCAGTCGCTGCAGGCCTCTCTGTTGACTTTGCAGCCAATTACTGCATTTCCTACTGCCTGGCCCCACACACTGACAGATTGGGGAGGGTCGCATATTCTCTGAAGAAAATGGGTTGTCCAGTAGCCACAGGCGCAGGAGCATACTTTTGTGTCGGAATTATAATGCTACCGGCAACTGCACTGCTTTTCCGGAAGCTTGGAATTTTTCTCCTTCTCGTGAAGTGTGTGGCCTGTGGTTTTGCCACGTTTTTCTTTCAATCACTCTGTTGCTTCTTTGGTCCTGAGAAGAACTGCGGGAAAATAATCATACCATGTGCAAAAGAGAGAACCACAGAAAATATACCACCTTCGTGTTCAGGTGCTGAAGCACGAAACAACAGTCCATCAGCTAACGGTACATTCAGCTGTGGTACTGGCACAGGATCACAAGGGAAAAGAAATTGTAATAAAGAAGGCGGCGGCGGAGCATTCTTGTGCCCCGATCAGCACCGCCACAGGCAACCCCAGTCAAGGCTAGGGAGGGAGCCAGAGCAGTATGAGCTACAACCCCTTGCCGGTCATCTAAGTGACAGCTTTGAAAACAGCACTTGCACCAGCAAGCTGTCCAACAGACCGTCTGTTCTTTCAGATGACATTGAATTCTGTGGTCTCAGTCCAAAGCGATATTACGACAGGATTAGTACTGAATCTGTAAGTGAAGAAATATGCAGCAGGCACCTCAAAGGTTGTGATGCTCCTCAAGCCATCCAGACCTCATCCCCTTACAAAGGAAACAAAACACGACCTGTAGTAGTTCCTCCAGGCGATCCAGCAAAGGAAACACATTTGTGCAAGAAATGCCATAGCGGCCCTGGAAATAAACTATGGAACGTCTCCTTGTCGTCCTCTAGCATGGAAGATATCACCATCACAGAGACCACAGATGACACTAATAAAAGGTCACTCTCTATGGATGGGACTTACAGATGTCATGCACATAAAAGACTTTTATCTTGTCAGTCTCAGAGTTCCATTGAGGGGCTTGAAGATTCTAACGAGACATGTTTGAGTGACATCGATATAGCAGTCTCTATCGCACCACCCACTGTTGTTGAAGGAGAGCTGCGACCAGGTCACCTCAATGGCAAGAGAGATACTTTGCGTCTGTCTCTGAAAGAAACAGTTTACGATCCTGGCTCCCCAGGGTCTGGAAGGGGGCGGACAAGCCAAAGTGAGCTGCCCGTAATATTGCCAAACAGTCAACCGGATTTGCCTGATGTTTGGATAAAGAGGGATGGAAGAGGTGAGGAGAACAGTTGATTTAATGAATAAAACCAATGAACAGATAGACCTCAGTGTATGCTCTTACTTTAACCACCATGTAAAACCTTGTACTTGTGGTGGTGTATTTGTACAGCGCATCTGACAATTTCAGTATCTAATTTATTACCACGTCTGTAAATGCTTACTAAACACAGCAGCTTGGAAAATTTCACAGTTATATAGGTCTCATATTATATTGAGCCTTTTGAACTGAATTTATTTCACACCACTACCTGCAAATGATCTAACAGTATGTTTGTCAGAAAATTTGGGATGGATGCAACTGCTTGTCAGAAACACTACAAAGATGCATGAAAGAGCCTGTCCCACGTCTTTGGGTTGCTATTTCGTAATACAAATATTGTACATATTTTCAAAAGGATTACGGTGCCTGAGAGCAGTTTACCTAAACTTTACATCAAAGAAATGGCTTCTTTTTAAATACTCTAGAAAAGGAATAGGCATAAATGAATCTAGAAGTGTATGCGACTCTTTCGTTTGAAACGATCCAAGTGAAAAATGCATAGATTTTAATCACGCTAATCACTTGTAGGACACCGCATGTATTTTCTTGATACTAGCACTGTCTAGGAGTCATTTATACCAGGCATAACTGGATTCCTCGCCAGGTGCACCTGCCTTTAATGAAGCAATAATTTGGCTTCACGTGGTGGAGGAAGTGAGGGAACTAGCTGTAACTTTAAATTTAAAAATGAAATAAAAACACATAATACAAAATACAAGGGAGAAAGAAAAACTAAAGGCAACTTTTAAATAACAATAACCTGGAGAGCAGAAGACAAAGCATGGAATGGAAACATCGGTCTTCTCCAACAAAGAAGAAATTCAGAAGTCATCTCTCCCCCAAGCAAACCAGGTTAACATACTTTTGGGACTATTCTGGCACATTTCCAAGCACATGGGCAAACAATGCACAGTGCAAATTACTGTGCATTGCTGCAAAATGAACTTAAACCTGCAATTCCCAGCAAAAGAAGAGGAATGCTGTCCAAAACTGCACCATGACAATATACATCCTCATACAGTTGCAGTCATAGTGCAGTGGCTCGGGTTCGAACGTCTTCCATATCCTCTGTACAGTCCGGATCTCATGCTGAGTGATTATCACATCTTTGGTTCACTGAAGGAGGTCCTGCGTGGTCACAGATTCACCTCTGATGATGAAGTAAAGGTAGGGCGCTCACCGGGCTTTGGGAGCAGCCGAAAATCTACTTCTCTGCAGGAATACAGAAGCTAGTTGAATGACACAACAAATGTGTTGCCTTGCATGGAGACCATATGGAAAAGTGGCAAATTCAATTTCTCACAGTCACTTCTATTAAAGCCGTTAACTGTATTTTGCCTTTACTTTTGATTCTCCCTTGTATACACACACACACACACACACACACACACACACACACACTATATATATATATATATAGAGAGAGAGCACTAATTTTGAGTTCCCATAGTGGGAGCTTGCTACTAAGGAGTCTTTTAATACAAAGATTTGTCTTTTATTAAATACTTGTTTAAAATCTCCTTTATTTAATTGCCAATATGTACCTTTCTGTTTTGTCCAGGGCACTTACGAGCAGTGTATATATTTATTCAGTTTGAGCTAAAAGTCAAACAAGTGAAGAATTTATATTCAAATATTTAAAGCCCTCAAATATAATCATCAAATTATTTATTGTCTTACATGTCATACAGAAGACTGAACTACCAGAATTAGATTTGCTATATTACGGTCTTTTAACTTATGCATAGTCTTAGTAATTCGATATCAGATTTACAGTGTAATTAAAAAAAAAAAAAACCTGAGCGTTAAAGAGTAACAGTGTTAAAGTCAACATATCAATCTACAAATAAATAAAGCCATACATTTTTAGTTCAAATTGACCAACTTACAGAAAAAAGCAGTTAACCCTTTATATGTGTTTCATGATAAACTGGCCAATAAAAATGGCCCAAAATGACTTGGAATAAAACCATACTCATTTATGGCCTATGAAATTAGTTCGTTACACGTCTCCTACCCAAATATGCTACTCAAACATTCCACAGCCTGATTGCCTGTGCTACATCCACTTTTCAGTAAATATCACAGTAAAAACGAAAAAGCTGTAGATGCACACCAACACACATTCTAGTTTAGTTAGAAAGTTTGCAACTGGAGCTCTGAAGTGGAGCAACAGAAAATTGTTTGTCCTATTATAAGAGAACATAAATTTGAATCCTGATGTTGTCATAGCCATCTGTGGCCAGGAGCCCAAGAAAGCAAAACTGGCCATGACAAAATTGGGGGGAAAAATAAAATCCCAGGAAAAAAAGAAACAAGAAAAATAACTCCATATGATTGTAGGAAAACCAAATACAGTGGAACCTTGGATTGCGAGTAACTTGGTTTGCGAGTTTTTCACAAGACGAGCAAAAATTTGTAATAAATTTTGACTTGGTTAACAAGCGTTGTTTTGCAATACGAGTAGCATTCGTCTGCCGAGCCTCACGTGATCACAACTCTCTCTCACTCACTGCGGGATTTTGGCTTCCACGCTAGTATATACTGTTAGTGTGTTTGTCACTCATCTGTTTAATGACAATGCAATATCGCATTTCTGCAAAATCCTCAAAAGGAGGGAAAAGCAGCAATCATTGGATAGTTTCCTTGTTAAAGTCGCATGAGAAGAAAAAGATCCCAGTGAGCGACAGACTGCAGTGATTCCGTGAGTTGTATTGAAAGTGACACACAATAATCCTCCTGCTCTCTGTCATGGATCTGCCCGCGCGGCAAGCCCACCCGTTTTCCCAATAGATGTGCATGTGAGAGGACATTAGGACTAATTATATAGACTATAGTCTGACTCATGAACGTGAAGTTTGCGAAGCATTAGACTGCATTTCCCCGCACTATTGCCAAGCCATGTTTTAATGTTTACCTTGCTCATGTTTTGACTCTTGTTTGTACTCTAGTTTCCGTGTTTTTGTAGTAACCTTTGATATTCCTGTTTCTGACCCTCTCTCGTCTCCCTCAAACCAGCCACGATTCTTTTCAAAGCTAAAGTGCAGGTTATTTTGTTTTGTGTATATTTACTTTATATTTTGTATTAAAAATTTTATATAAATATCTGTGGGACGAATGATCTGAGTTTCCATTATTTCTTATAGGGAAACGCGCTTTGATATACGAGTGATTTGGATTATAAGCACGTCTCTGGAACAAATTATGCTTGCAGTCCAAGGTTCCACTGTATTCCAGTTGTGAATTAACTATGAAAGTAGGATAATCATTTTTGATTCATGATCTTTTACTATCATTTATTTACTTTACCAGACATTAAGATCCTTTTCTTTTCCTATAAATGTAACAAAATATAACCTTTAACATGTTACTTCTATCTTTGGAACTAAAAAGCTACCAAGTCAATCAACTAATATCTGATACAGGCATGTAGTAAGTTATTTTCTGCTCCACACAGTAAAGTTTTGTCTTCATGTGCCATTAGTTGTTTGAATGTTGTATAATGAATAGAATGCCAAGCCAGGTTTTCTTGCTGTGAAGTGTGGTGCAATGTTTTGTGAGACTCTGTCATTTCTGAATTGATTTTTTTTAATTAAATGAACATATTTGTTTATCAATAGTAGCTTCTAAATGACTATGGAATGTAAAATAAAAAAATTAAAAAGCCATTTAATTTAAAAAAAAAAAAAACAAAAAGAAAGAAAGAAAGAAAAAAAGAAAAAAAGAATTTGATCACATGCCATATTTGTGTCACTAATGATGCTGGTCAATTTTTCATGCATTCACGTGGAAGTGGATTACTAATGGCTGCCTTATTGAATATCCTTTGCAGTCCATTTACTACATTTTATTAAACTGAGGTCAATGTTTTATTAACATGCCAGCAACCAAAATGTCTGGAATGCTGTCATACCTTTCTAATGTACAAAGTGCCAAATGTAAAAAGTAACAATTATTTATCATAAAAAAAAGTGATGTCATGTTTGAGAAACATTCTGTTCTAAAATTGTTTTATGTTGATATGTGATGTCAGATTTAAAGTATTAAGAATGAACTATTATGTAAATGTGACTGAGAAAGTCAATAAAGATTTATATTTTACCGAGTCATGATCTGGATCATAAATAAATGGAGAAAGTGTTTCAATAACTTGATATTGTGGCATCTCTATTTCCGTAGGTTTTCTACTCGGCTTTCGATTGGTTTCAGAAATTTCACTTGGATATCTTTACTTAGATATTTTTACCAGGATTTTCACAAAGATTTGCTCACAGCTCGAATATTAAATGCAAATGCCAGCCATTTTCTGTTCACTCTCTTCTTTTTACAGACTATATATTCATAAAGAAAAGGAAAGAATGTATAAAAAAATAAATAAATAAAATTTCAGTCCTGCACCCAGTCTTCTTTAGCCCAATCAGGCAACTGTGTGAAATACTCAAAGTCAGGCCCCTTGTAGCGCAATGCATGCAGGTACATGACCAACTCCTTCTCCGTAGGGTCGGGTCGGACAATTTTACATTCTGAACATAAGTGATCTTTGACTACCTTGGACTCGTTTGCAGTCCTGGATAATTCCTCAGGGTGATACCTGCTCTCGTTTGCCTGCGTATCATTCGTTTCTGCTTCCTTGTCATTTGAAGTTATACTTGTAGCTGATTCTTCAGCGTGTACAGATTCAGTCATGGCTGTCAGGGCATTGTTAACCCGAGCACCACCACCGGTGCCCGCATTAGGCTCGCTCTTTCCTGATAAAACTTCATCAGAAATATCCAAGAGGTGCAAGCTCTCCTTCGAACGATGCTCCTCAATGAGAGCCTCCAGCAGCTCCTGATCATCTTTACCCACCAGGCCTCCCTTGCCTCTGTTCGGGCCCCAGGCAGAAGAGCCATAAATGGGGTCATTGAGGATGGGGAAGCCCAGATACTGAAGATGCACACGGATCTGGTGTGTGCGCCCTGTGAGCGGGAGACACCGCACCACGCTAGAGCGTCCGTTATGGCTGAGTTTCTGGAAAACTGTGCGGGACTCTTTGCCTTTGGGATCCACTCTGCAGAGACCCACCTTGAATGAGACTACCAGAATTGGTTCTTCACACACAACCTCATTGTCAGGAAACTCCCCCTCCACACGACAAACATACTCCTTCTCCAACTGTATAAAGCAATGGAAAATATATAGTAACCCAGAAGCCTATTCACAGCAATCTACAATATATTCACAGACCTCTAAAAAGTAAATAGACACCCCCATTACGGTTTATCTAAGTGAACACAACCTGGTACTTAAAGCTTTTTTTTTTATTATATATATATATGTTCATTTCAGATTATGAACTGTTTATAGCAAGTAGCCATGTGGCGAACACCAGAGGCAAAAGAGTTGTCTGGTTTTAAAAGAAGGCATATTGTGGGTCAGACTGAGGGTGGACTTAGCCAGTGTATGACTGCCCAAAACCTTGGGATTCCTCTCACCACAGTCAACAGAGTGATTGTATAATTCAAAAGCAAAGGAAAGAAATCAACAGCATCCCGCTCAGGTCGACCTGGGCCCTCTGACAGGTGTCTTCAGACTGTCAAGCGGATTGTTTAAAAAAAAAAAAAAAAAAATCCCTGTTGTAAGTCAGCTGATGTTGGAAAGCAAATCCAAGTGAGTCTGAGTACTTCCGTGAGAAATCTCCATCAGCTTGGCAACTATGGCAGAACAGCTAGAAGGAAGTTTCTAGAAACACATTTTTCAAAAATTATGGTGTCTATTTACTTCTGGGATGTCTGTGTACATAGTGCAACCTATACAACTGAATGCATTAAGGAATTAAACACATTTGCACTGTAGGAGTATATCAGCTCTAGTCCTAACATTGCTGGGGGTGTATTACAAGTTGTTGCATGGGTCCACCCCTCTGTGAATACTACATGCTATATATTCTGTAGCACAAAAACATGATGTGTGAACAATTTTCCTACTGCCTGGCCCCACATACTGACAAACTGGGGAGGGTCACCTCCTTTAAAATCTGATATCTGCTATGGATGTGCTGATGGACTTCAATAAACTTAGTTGCTTGCTTCTCAAAATAGAACAAATCAGCATTTGAAATACAGTAATCCCCCCCTCCCGCAAGGTGAAATCCACGAAGTAGGGACGTTACATTTATTTTATTATTTATGTATATTTTAAGGCTCTATAAACCGTTCCCACTCTTTTATTAACTTTTCCCACACACTTATAAACACTTCCTATGCTCTTAAACACTTTCTACACTGTTAAACCTACGTCATTTTAACAATGCATAAAATTTTACATGGGTACAATATGCCGGTGAGCTGACTCCCTGCTTATAGCCGTCCTAGCCAATCCTAGCGCTCACTTGCGGTCACCTGACTGATCTGGTTTTCATTGTGCATTCATCCACTGATGAAATACATACTGTATTTTATTTCGATGTAATATTTTAATATGCTTGAATTAACATTTTAGAAAATATTTTTTATATTCCAGAGTCCTGCGAAATTAAAAAAAAAATCCGCAATTCAAAATTTGAACAACTGCGATGCACTGAACCTGCGAGAGGTGAACCGCGATGTTGCGGGGGATTACTGTATCTGCGACCTTGATCACAATAAAGTAGTTACTTTAAACTAATGAATGAATGTTGTAAAGGCATTGTGCAATGTTGCACAAGTGCCATATTCACCCTTATGGTAAAATGGTTGTCTATTCTTTGTCCTACAATGCATCATATCTAACTGACTGTCTGCTTATGCTTGCGTGAAAGTAAGAACTGTTCGCTCCTGCAACTTTTTTTTTTTTTTTAATCTCAGTCTGGATGCACAACTCTTCGTGGAGTATTGAATACCTATTCAGTTACAGAGCTAATGTTCATGATATCTAATTTGCAAACATACCACAATGTTTAATGGCTAACTAAGAACAAGCAAGCTCAGCTTTTCTAGCCAACAGTTACTCTAAATCTTTGGCCAAGACCAAACTCAAAATTTGGGATAAGCAACATCCAGATGGCTCATATGTGAAATGTAATTATTTACTTGCCTTTTGTGTTCCAAATCATTTTTTGTTTATTTATCTCTACTTGATGGTTAAGTTCCCCTTGGACACCATTCTGTCCAAAGCCATTTCCATTTGAATGAAGGAAAATAAAGCAGTACTGTCTAGGCAAACTTTCATTTTATCTGATCAATCACATTTTGTTTGGTTCAGAACAACTTCCTAGTGGGAATTTTTTTCCTCCTATAATAACTTTACCTATACAGCGGACCCTCAGCTTGCGAATGTCGTGGATGGCGAACTAAATCAACGTACGAACTAAATCACCTAGCAGATTTTGTACCGACCGACGAACAAATCCTCGACTGGCGTACGCTTCAGCCAACCCATACTTCAGGGCACAAACCTTAAGTTCCGGTCAAGCACTCGTGGTGTGAATGTGTTTAATGCATTTTTTTTGTTGTGTTTCTCTGCATTTTTGCTCTAAGTGCCTTCATTATGGGTCCCAAGAAAGTGGAAATGGTAGTGACAGTAAGAAGCCTAAGCATACAACAGTTGAAATTAAGAAATAATCGCAAGACACGAGAACCGCCAGCATATTCCTCCCCCACCGGCAATTACTTATCCTCCGCAAAGGTAACGCGCATTAAAATCATGTTTATTTCATTTAGGTTTATTTTTCTATAATTAAGGTCATTTCAATTTTATTCTGTTTCATTTCCACACATAATACACTTTAAAAAACATGTTTTGAGGGCTGGAACTCATTAATTGTATTCCCATTCATTTCAATGGGAAAACTTGATTTGGGTCGCAAACAAATCGGGTTGCGAACAGTCTCGGAATGAATTAAGTTTGTGAGCCGAGGGTCCACCGTATAATAAAACCATACTAGTGGAATACATGTTGGGGGAGAATTTACTGCCTGTGGCACCCATCATTTGATGATGATGACGACCATCTTGCATAGACTTTGCGTGGAAAGTGCTTGCCTAACAGTAAGGCCTTCACAAAACGTTATAACTAAGAGATGGTAGACCCCGTAAATAACCATACATAAAAACATACCTTTGTGTCTGGCAAACTAATGCACTTGAATATGCAAGAACCACATTGGGACTTCTTTACTGTGAAACGTATACAGGACACTTATACTGAGTAACTACGAACTTAAGGGGACAGTGGTAGCTCAGTGGTTAAGACATTAGACTACTGATCGTGAGTTTAAATCCAAGCACCGCCAAGCTGCCACTACTTGGGCCCTTGAGCACGGCCCTTAACCCTCAACTGCTCATATATTGTATAAATGAGATACATGGAAGTCGCTCTGGATAAGGGCGCCTGCCAAATGACACTAATGTAATGTAACTTGAAAGGCCATGTCAACAGGGAGGTGGTTTCGGCGTCACCTGTCGATCCCGAACCATCTGGTCCAGTTTCTTGGACACCTCCAGAGTGCGAGCAAACAGAAGGATGCCTGAGGTGAGGCGATCGAGACGGTGCACGGTGTGAAGGCCGCACAGACCTCGCTCTTTCCCCAGAATGAAGATGACGGTGTTGTGGCGATAGCGGCCACACGGGTGTACAGGCAGAGAGGCGGGTTTGTCTACCACCACCACTTCGCCATCGTCCACCAAGATCTGCAGTGGCTTCCCATCAACAGGAGGCTCGTGGCGATGCACAGTGTTCCTCAGGAAGTCATTGTTCTGGGAAGGACAAAAACAAATCCTTAAAGCCAAACAAGACTTCTTTAATTCCTTATACATCATGCCATCATGTTCCCTACCTTCAGTGTTATGTTCAGGTCGTCCACAGGTGTTTCATTCAGTCGGATACGTCCCTCTTTAACCGCTTTCCTGTAGTAGTCCAAGGGTTCAGTCCGAAATTCACTGCTGAACACCTCGAGCAGGGTTTTACCGACCCAGCGTCCCTTGCAGTAGGTTCTGAAATCAAAATAATAAGGGTGCACTTTTCGAAGTCCTCCCTCAAAATAGTACGAGGTTTCTGCGAAGTGGTCCTGGTTGAAACTCACTCCGGGGTTGCGTTTCTGTGGCGGAGGGACATATCTCTCCCCGGGCTTCAGCGCGGTGTTGCCCTTCTTCCGCTTCTTCCCCCGTCGGTTCCTCTCAGGCTCCTCGCTTTTCCGTTTCTTGCAGGTTTCCTTCACTTCTCCGGTGCTCTCAGTCTCATGCACACTTGATTCTTGCTCCTTTCCTGTTTCTGCAGTGTTGAACTCTTTGGTCTCCATGATGCTCAATATTAACACGGGTCGGTAGTTTGCCCTGAAAACACTGAGTGCGGGGTGTAAGTCTCGTCGGGACTCTTTATGTTTCGTGAGATTACCGTCACCAGGTCCACTTCTCTTTGGGAAACGCGTACTACGCCGTAAACAACTCACCAATCTGTGTATATAGTTGAACACACGAACGCCGTTTGCGCCGACACGCCGCGCTGACATGCCCGTGCGCGCGCGTGGGGGGGGTGGTGCTGTCGCAGACTGATGACGTCAGGGGTAAACTTGCAGAGTCGTATATCATCATCATTTCGGCCATTAAACGATTCAAACCAAAAGTTACACCGTGAGCTTGTTTATTAATAAATTAATTCCAAATAAACGCATGATTTAAGTAGAATTGTGCTTAACCCTGGAGCACCCCTAGGGTCATATACCAACCCTAACTTTTATTTCACCCTTATATTCAACCCACTCACTGGTTGGTGGACATTAGGGGACATTCCAGTGGACATTAGTGGACATCCCAGGTCTCATAAGGACCATTTCATAACATGTAGGAGGAAAGGGTTAATTATTAAAAAAAACAAAACAAAACAAAAACCCAACAAAAAAACTCCACCTGTTGTCGTGCATCATCATTTAACCCATGGCCATATGTTTCCAACTATAAAGATGTTCTGGGTCTCCCAGGGTTCATTCCACATCACTGCAGTCATTACAGTCATTAGTGCTTTCATTCATTCATTCTTATCATTTCTTAGACTTCAGTTAGAAAATATTTTACATACAACACTGTTCAAAAACAAAAAAGGTGGGGGTGGGTGTTAAGAAAGAACAACTCAAATAATTCTCCTTGTTAGGAAATTTGTCTAAACCCCATTTTGGAAGGACCTCTATAATAGTCTCGGTGACATCCAGTAATGGGCGAATGAAGACGCCTTGTTTTAGTCATTACAGCATAAGAGGATTGAAGATCCTGGACAGAGCTGGCAGGTGGGAAAGTAATCCACGGCTGACGCGAGGGCTTTGCTCTCGGTCCTAAGTGTTTTCTGCACTGCAACACCAGAACCACCTCCTGCAGGAGTAACCACACTGCAATCAGAGCTCACCGCTGGGGACAGAAACAGAGTAACAGTCACAGCAACAAGGTTACAAGATGCTGTGTTGTAAAACAGTTGGATTTTTCAATGTGTGAATGAGGTTTGATCATTATTACATCGTCATTAAGTAACTCTGAGAGCTGAAAGTGAGCATACACTATGTGGCCAAAAGTATAAAGTGTGTGGACCATCAAACCCACATATGGTTCTTCTCCAAACTGTTGCCTCTAAACTGACTGCACGTAATTAACGAAGCTGTAGCTTTATGATTTCCTTTCAGTGGATCTAAGAACTCTACCCCAGATAGCACGAAAATGCCTCTGTGCACAAAACAAGGTCCATAAACACATGGCGTGATAAGGTTGGCATGGAAAAACCTGAGTGGATTGAAGAGAGCCCGGACCTCAACCCTACTGAGCATCTTTAGGATAAATTGGAATGGCTAATGAGAGTCTTACAACAGCACCTATGAGTGTTATTGACAGGTGCCCTCAAAGTTTTGGCCATAAAGTGAACCAGGTATAGAAAACAAATCTTCTTCCTCTTCAACCTAGCATTAGTCCTGCGTCATGCGGGGTCTGCTGTCTTCACAAGCCACCTCGGCATTGTATCATCTGATGCAACCATGGAATACCCCAACTGACGTGTCGCTCCATATGTCGTTGGCACACACCCCTATGGGCAATTTAGGGTAGCCAATCCACCTAATGTGCATGTCTTTGGACTGTGGGAGGAAACCAGAGCACCCAGAGGAAACCCACACAGACACAGGGAGAACATGTAAACACACAGAAAGACACCCGTGTCAAACACGGGGCTCGGACCCAGGAGTCTCTTGCTGTGAGTCGGCAGTCCTAACCACAATAATATACTATACTTATTTGCTAAAACAAATAATATACCATAACAAATTACAAGGTACATACCATTAAGAGATATTAAGATGTGGTGGAGTTTGGAATTTCAGGAGCAACAATAGTACTGTGTATGTACATACACAGACATCTTAAAAGTAAATAGACACCATACACTTTGCAAAATTAATTTCTAGAAACTTCTTTCTAGCTGCTCTGCTATCGTAGCTAAGTCGATGGAGATACCTCTCAGAAGTACTCCAACTCATTTGGAGTTGATCTGCAACATCAGTGGCCTTACAACAGGGATTTTTGTTTTCAACAATCCGCTTGATAGTCTGAAGACACCTGTCAGAGGGCCCAGGTCGACCTGAGCGGGATGCTGTTGATTCCTTTCCTTTTCAATTGTACAGTCACTCTGTTGACTGTGGTAAGAGGAATCCCACAGTTTTATGCAATCATACACTGGCTAAGTCCACCCTCAGACTGACCCACTATACACCCTCTTTGAAAATGTAAAAGACGACTCTTTTGCTTCTGGTGTTCGTGGCATGGCTATTTGCTATAAACAATTAATATACTGTAATCTGAAATGAAAAATAATCATATATTCATACGTTTGAAGCATCAGGTGTTGTCTTGGTGTGTGTGTGTGTGTGTGTGTGTGTGTGTGTGTGTGTGTGTGTGTATGTATGTATGTATGTATATATATATATATA
>JAQMCW010000005.1:15888094-15898256 GCA_030068335.1 Chrysichthys cranchii
AATGTTTATCAGTACATTACAGAAAATAATGAACTTTATCACAATATGCTAATTTTTTGAGAAGGACCTGTATGTGTGTGTACATACATACATATCTTATATATATTTGCCAGGCTAATGAACTGTTGTACATACCCTGGCCACTGGTGGCGTCTGTCCGTAAGTGGTACATACACCACCCCCATGAGTGCCTTTTTAACAAAGGTACCATCACCCTGGCGATCATACTGCTCCAGAACTTGGCTCCCACCATCTGAACCAACAGGCAGCACCAGTCTCCCACCTGGTTTCAGCTGCTCTAGAAGCTGAAGAAGATTTTATTCACCAGTTTAGAGGCTGAAACCCTTACAGTGATTCTAACTGCTAGCCAATAATTCTCATTACTGGAATGAATTGCCAGGTGATGTTGATTTTATATGATCAATAATTGATTCCTGGTGGAAAGAAATCACCGGGTCAGTACATCACAGATCCTTAAATATGCACAAATTGAAAATCTATTTTAGCATCGCTGGCCACGTGTACAAATGTTTATTCTTTCCATTATGAATTTGCGATGCAAGAAATAAAATGTTTTCTTTTGTTGTTTTTTCCTTTGCTCAGACTATGCTTTCTCTTGCATAACCACAGATAGGCTTAGACTGTACAGCAATATACGAAATATGGGGAAATTAATAGCTTGTGTGCTTACCGCTTTAGGGACTGTGGGTGCTGCTGCCCCAACATGAATGGCATCATATGGTGCTCCGTCAGGGAAACCTAACCGACCATCACCCACTGAAAAGGAACATAGAGACGCTTAAACCATAGAATATTTTTGTGTTAGTCTAAATGAATTCTCAATCTGAATTCATTAATTTTGTATCTTGTGACCATTGTTGTAGTCAGGTTGTAGTATAGTTACGCTGACATAGTGAGCCATGTTAACCAAAAAGTGTTAGCATTCACCAGATGTCAAGAAAAACAGATAGATCAGCCAAAAAGAAGGCTCCAATCACCCATATTCACCAGATAACCGAATTCGAAATGACAAAATACAGAGAAATTCAACCACCACCCAAACATCATACTATACCGGGTATTATGACAGTTCTAGCTCAATAACTTAACAAGGACAGAACAGATAACTACAATTAGGTTTGGGTATCATTTGAATTTGACTGATTCCAATTCTGCTTATTGACTCACTTTTAATAGTAAGATTTTATTTATATATAGGGTGGCAATGTGTTGTGGTGGTGGTTAGCACGGTCACCTCACAGCAAGGAGGTCCTGGGTTCGATCCCAGGCTCCTTTCTGTGCGGAGTTTGCATGATCTCCCCATGTCCGCGTGGGTTTCCTCCGGGTACTCCAGTTTCCTCCCACAGGTCAAAGACATGCACAGGATTAAGCGGCAGAAGATAAGTGAGTAAGTGTAATGTATATGCGACAATTCCTCTAGGCTAATTGGCTACTCTAAATAGCCCATAGGTGTGAATGCAAGTGTGAATGGTTGTCTGTCTCTGTGTGTTGGTCCTGTGGTGGACTGGTGAAACCAGCCCATGGTGTACCCCAATTCTTGCCCCAAAGTCAGCTGGGATTGGCACCAGCTTCCCCCACAACACTGAACAGGATTAAGCGGGTGAGTGATATGAGTGATTTTATATATACACTCACACATACACACACATTTCCTCTTATAGTGTATTATCAGACTCTTCCACTCTTTCAGTCCTATTTATTTACACTCTCTCCTGATTGGCTGCTGCTGCTGCGAAGCACAGTGTAATTGGACTTCTTTCATGCCTGAAGTTGGGATGTGAAGAGGTTTAACACATCTGATCTAGTGTGAAAAGTATTTCACGCCAATTCTGACCCGACATCACTCACACAGCTCTGGCTTTGAATTAGTATTAAAGGACTGTCAAGGTGAATCATGGCAGCACAGAAAAATCATATTATAGAGGGTTTGTTTTCATCTCTTCTCCAAATATCAGGATTTTTCACTTTTTAACCAACCCTTCACACTGTAGCTGGTGTCACACTAGCATAAAGAATAGATATCAGTCAAATGAGAAAAGATTAAATATTAATTTATAAGTATAGAGCAATTATGGTTTACTGAGGAGGAAAGGCACAATCTTTTATTATTATTATTATTATTATCATTATTATTAGTCTTATCATTTTTATCATTTATTATTTTACTAAACTGGATTTATATGGAGTTTTATGTCAGTTTTTATTTATTTATTTATTTAATTATGCTTTTTTTTTATTTATTTATTTAATTATTCTTAATGATTTGCTTTGGTTTGTATTCTGTGTAAAGCACTTTGGTCAGCTACGGCTGTGTGAAATGTGCTATACAAATAAAGTTTGATTGATTGATTGATTGATTGATTGATTGATTGAAAGGCAGACTCTGGTTTGTTATTTCTTTTCATTCGATTTCATGCCTTTCCTTTTATTTGGTTGTCAAGTATCTCACCCACTAGCTTGATCCGGCCAGAGGTTAACAGCTCCGGGTCATCAGCTTGGACATTTTTCATCGAGGCTCGCACTAGCTCTTCTATGTGCTCAATTCCCACCACTTTTCCAGTGGGACCTACCTGCATATACAAGATAAAGAAACAGTTTAAAATTAAAGCATTTTTTTCTACACAAACACAAAAAAGTAGCAACATTCAAACTTGGTGCCATCTCCCAAGGTACACCCAGTATAATTTATTCCAAGAATATCGCACTTTTCCAGTAGGTTACGTTTATTATCCGTGGTTATGGCTCTGACCACCATCGAATTTAAAGTAAGTAAATATAGCTGTCATGCATGTGCAGTTTAAGGTGTTCTCCTGAGTGGAAAAGAAGATATGAGACCAGATATTGTATTGCAGATTGGACCAGTTGACCATAAAAGCCTAGTTCAACAGCCTGGTAGTTCTGTACTCACAACCTTGCTCAGCCAGGTTCCCACTCCAATTTTGTGTAAAATATCAGCGATATATATGATACATATAAATGTCTGAATGGCCTCGCTTCACCCTACCTCTCAGATTTGCTGCAGCGTTATGTTCCCTCTCTGTCCCTAAGGTTTGCTGATCACCTGACCTTGGTGGTCCCGAAAGCTCGGTTGAAACTCAGAGGAGAAAGAGCTTTTTCAATCATGGCTCCCAAGCTTTGGAACAAGTTGCCTTTAGATGTTCGGCTGGCTCCATCTTTTCCTGGTTTTAAATCTCATGTTAAAACATATTTGTTTTCTTTATCTTTTACCTCAAGGTGAGCTGTGCGTCTTTTATGTGTGTTTGTATTGTATATGTGTTCTTTAGTTTTGATTGTACAGCACTTTGGCGGCAACTGGGTTGTTTTAAATGTACTTTATAAATAAAGTTGGATTGGACTGGATATTTTAAAAATATCTACAAAACCCAACTGCTGATGGTCTACTGCTAAATGTTTCCATTGAGTGATGTTTTGGAATAAGTTAGGTTTTTTCCTCTCACGATAGCTCTTCTAGAGTGTTCCTTTTTCAAATGTGATTCCATTTCAATTTTGTGGAATACAGGTAGTCGTCAAGTTATGATCAAGATGCGTTTCGCCACACCCATTGTCGAAAATATCGTAAGTCGAACCACTGTGTTGAACCACTTAGCCTAGTTTAGGTATATCAGCCTAGCTGAGCCAAGCTTAGCCCAGCTTACTCAGGATTTTTTTTTCTGTAGAGGACATGCTTTTGAATTAAAATTAGCTCTTGAAGCACACAAAAAAACCTGCGGTAATGCATTGTACAGTACACCGATACACAAGTTAACTCCGTGAGTTGCGAGCGAGTGAGTCATCGCATGAGGCGAGTGATCCGAGCATCGTCTGTATACTTCCAGGCGTTGTCTGAACCTCCACGTACATCATACGCTGTTACACCGCCTGCGATGCCTGCAGCGAAATTTTAATTTTTAAAAATATCGCAATCGTCATCGTAACTTCGAAGTCAGGCCATTGTAACTCAGGGAGCACCTGTATTGCTTTACCAAATCACCTGAAAAACCACCTCATGCAAGTGTAAAAACCTTTCCATGATATTTGAGTTTTTTCAAAATCCACCTTTTACCATTACTCAGTTTTCAGTTCAAGATTTCACACGGCACAATAAAAAGTTTCATGGAAACACGTCTATAGCCTAATACAAAGTGTAATTTCAGCAATGAATGAAACACCAATAATACAACAATACTTAAATAGCAATAGATATTCTTCATACACCCCTGTTACGTTTTAGAGATACTGTAAATATGCTACGAAGCTCACCATTCTTGCAAAGCAGGCAGTGAGATAACCACTCCCTGAGCCAACATCCAGTGCTGAAGCCCCTTCAGTTAACTTGTCACTGAGAACCTCCAGAGCATGTGCATGCTACAGAGAAAAGGCACATTATCAGACCAAATTCATCCTCCACATGTGCAGTCACACCATCACTATAGCAACAAATCTTACCATATTAACTCCAGTATGGATCAATGGACTAAAATACTCACAAGCCACGTGCATGACTGTTCTCAGTGACTGACTTACCATATGAGGAGCACTGATGGTGGCCTTGTACCCTTTGAAGAGAGCAAGAAACAATGTGCATTTATGTTGAGAAATTAATGTCTTTTTTCTACTAACCAATAATATAATTTCAGTGTGCCTGTTCCACACCTATTGACTGAGGAGAATCCTCATATGGGTAGTCTTTGGAATAGATGCCGCGATCAGTGGCAAGCATGGCTTCGAACACTCGATCACTACGGATAACACCGTGCTCTGTCATGTAAATGAACAAGACACACCATCAACTCTACATGAATAGGAATATGAAATGTGTAAAGTGTAAGCAACGTTTGTGTTAGGCACGAGGTCATGCCTTGCATGCCTCCACAGTTGTTACCTCGCAAACGGCTTATAAGTTGTGGATGTGTTTTGCCACTAGATATCCATGCCATGGTTCTGGTTAGAAGCAAACCCATAGGGAAAGCCAGTGCTGCCAGCCTGGCCACACTCCACATTTCCTGGGGAAGGGTCACCTGCAGCACATTCCCAAATGACACATTTTTATGTTGTACATATTTAAGTAATGCTCCAACAGTGAATTTCAAAAAACATGGGAAAAATGTTGGATTTTGTTTAGTTTTAGAGTTTGGTCGATGAAAAGTTCACGTACAGCTACATTCACAATAAAACCTCTTTAGCACTTTCATGTTGTGAATTAAACAAGTTGGTCAACCTTTCCAAAACCTATTGCATTTTTTTAAATTCTGAAAGCATGTGATTGCTACCTGCTTGCTCTATGTGCAGCAAACCTTCGCAGATTTACTGCAAGCGATCTATTCAAAACCAATCTCGAACCTTTTCTTCATTCACAGGTCATATGTGGAAGCCCTGAACAAACTATGCCTAGCCTTTTCTTTCCTTTGTGGTCACATGTGAGATGGCCGAGGCCTGTGCAGGTCCCTTACATATGGCGTAACCATAAGAGAGTGGAATGGATCGGTCGAAAGGATTTAAAATATAGATACTTTGATTAAATATCTTTAATTTCACATTGCAAATTAGGATCTGTGGACTAGGTTGTCACTAGATTGTTGTGGGTTGATTTTGGAATATCGCTTCCATCAAAAATGGCAATGCTACCTGACACAGGGCATTCTAAAAAAGATGAGCTGGCCCCTTTAAGTAATTTCATGTATCTACACAAAAACAACAACAACAACAACAAAAAAGCATAACTACAATCTGTTATCTGTATTAGTTTGACAGCTAGCATTCCCTCTTGCAGTTACATATTTGGTATTACTAGTGGCGGTTAATGGTTCCTGGTTAAAGGGCAGTGGTGGCGGCTCTGGGTTACTGATCATATCCTCAGAGGTCCGAGTTACACCCATAACCCTATCTGAGGCACAGTGTCATGGTTGACCCTTACTTCCTTACAAGTTACCACATGTGAAAAGAAGAATTTCATTATACTATAATGTCAATGTGGGGTGGCACGGTGGTTAGCACTGTCGCCGCACACAGCAAGAAGGTCCTGGGTTTGACCCCCGGGATTGACCTGGGCACCTTTCTGTGTGGAGTTTGCATGTTCTCCCTGTGTCAGTGTGGATTTCCTCCGGGGTACTCCGGTTTCCTCCAACAGTCCAAAGACATGCACAGAGGGGATTAGGCTAATTGGCTACTCTAAATTGCCCGTAGGTGTGAATGTTAGTGTGAATGTTGTCTGTCTCTGTATGTCGCCCCGTGGTGGATTGGCGACCTGCCCAGGGTGTACCCCGCCTCTCGCCCAAAGTCAGCAGGGATTGGCTTCAGCTTTCCCTCCGCGACCCTGAACAGGATTGAGCGGCAGAAGATTAGTGCGTAAGTGTAATGTATATGCGACAAGACCTCTTGTATTAGAGCACCTTCCTCAAGTACAGAATTCAATTCTTTCTGTTGGTCTCATATGACACAAGTGACAGTAAGGTGTAAACGTTTTACCCTGAGATTAATCTGTATACACCTCTTCTAAAACAAATACAGATGAAGACTTACATCTTACAACACTGTACTATCATGTGACCCTGCATATCAACAAATATGAGTAACTCTCTTGCAAAGTGGGTTTTTTTTTTTCTATAATAAATGAATCAGATTGTTCTGTTTAGATATCCATTGGTGCTAATCGGACTCTGTACGTACAGTTCCCACAATGTAAACAGTGGAGTGTTTATGCCTCTATAAAAACAAGCTTAATGGACATGTAGATTTAGAAAACCATTAATTTTCCATTAGCTTTCTCCCTACCTGCACATGTTCACCTCGTTCATCTGCAAAGGAAGCATTACTACCAAAACACTAATTTAATCTTCTTTTTTTTTTAATCTAATGAAAACAGAATTTACATCCCATTTGGGGAATATTATGGCCTCAAATCAGTCCTCAAATCCCACACAGAGTCCACCGCATTGGCTCGGTCCCCGTGTTGTGCGTACTGGGTTGGGAGAAACCGAACATGTGGGTTGATTTGAATCCCACTGCATTAGAGTTTCAAAAAAGCATTTTACAATCATGTCATTTGTGGGTTATTTATATCATCCTGAGACCCCACTGTCCTCATGAGGGCCGGGGACATGACATTTTCCCCAAACTACATTGTGTGTATATCCTTGTAAGATCCTCATATGAGAAAAACTGGGTGTTACTCTTTTGTCAAACTTCTTCCTGTTTGGAGATAATAACCAAGTTCAATAGTTAATCAGATACTAAACAACACAAACAGTCAGGAGAAAGGACAAGGCACACAACATTCGAGGTTGGATCTCAGGAGGTCCTAAAAACACCACCTTTTGACCAACAACAATCCAGAAATACCTGCTATTTTTCCCGTTTTTGTTCATTTTTAATATACATACGTCCAAACTCCAATTAAACTCCAAGTGCATCATTGCTATTTCCACACAAGAGCAGTAATGAATTTACTTAAAAAAAACAACACCACATAAAACCTTAGGAGCGCGTTTAAAGCAGTCACGTGACGCTGTTGCCATGGAGATCTAAATCTAAATCTGATGTTTGGAATGACTTTACTGAGAATATACACAGTAAACCACCGCAACGTTATCCTACATTAAGGAAAAATCAGGGTGCATATTACTGAGCCTACCTAGACTAGTGTTGAGGTCAACGTTCCGCGCCGCCTTCGATGACCTACATTTAAAGCTGTGACATTTCTCGATGTTAAAAGATAAATAAAACCCATGGCGGTCTGCTCACTACCCTCAACACCACACGGCTACAGCGTCATCTCAACGTGTGCCTCGGCGCTCTGCGGAGATGTCTACAGGACACTTCCAGCAAGTTTAACACTAAAACAACGTAGACGTAGTCCCCTTTTAGCCGACCCATGTTCCCCACAAGATAACTTTAAAAATACCCACATAAAATAAATAAATGAATAATTAAAAATGCAATGTATATATATATATATATTTCTATATAAAAAACCTTTCGTCTCACCCTAAAGCCACTTACGTTGGTGAACGAACGAACGGAAGACAAACCCCCATGCCCAAAGCTCAACCAATCATAACGCGGAACGTCTTGACCGACACGTCTGTTGTCCAATGAAAATCCAGAAGCACTAACACGTTCCGGTTGTGCTTCTGTTTACCTAATGGCTGCACGCTGAAATGTTGGTGTTTACATGTTAAAACGTTAACTTATCTACCCGTGTAGTACATCCCTGATTCAGGAGAGCACTGACTACTTTTAAGGTAAGAATGAAAGCCTGGTTTCGGTTGTGGTTCATATACAGCTCTCGCAGGCTCCGGATCTTGTTAGTTAGCTTTCCCAGGATTTGGTCCTGTTTAAGGGAAGATTTCCTGCTTTTGCCTCGTCTGCTTGTTGTATGGGGCAGGTGCACTATTCACACTCACTGTGTTAGTCATGCAGACTGAAAACTACAGGAATTTATCGGACCCATTTGAGGCAGTGACGTCCAGGTCGTGGTAGTTAGTTGCTATGTCTGCTATCTCCTACAAGCAGCTTTGGCTCGTGGCTTGTTTGGGCTGATGGGCAAATTCATCAGAAACATGTCGTCCCCAGGCCCCCAATGCACACATCCATATCACACTGGATTTCACCCATTCATCACCCATTCACCATCCATTCATCACCCATTCATCACCCATTCACCATCCATTCATCACCCATTCATCACCCATTCATCACCCATTCATCACCCATTCATCACCCATTCACCATCCATTCACCATCCATTCACCACCCATTCATCACCCATTCATCACCCATTCATCACCCATTCACCACCCATTCACCATCCATTCACCATCCATTCATCATCCATTCATCATCCATTCACCACCCATTCACCACCCATTCACCACCCATTCATGTGCAGTAGTTGCTTTATCTTGGGCAGGGTTGTGGTGGACCCTGTGGGGCAGTTTCGAGTAACCAGTCCATCTGGAGTCATAGCTAGGGGCAGTCTAGAGTAACCAGTCTGCCCTACTGAGGCTTTGGGCGGTGGGAGGAAACCAGGGAATGTGGAGGAACCCCAAGGGAGAACATGTGGAAACCCACACTGTCATTAATGCTACATTTGACTCAAGGTCCCAACTTGTAATTCCCAGCCTCCATCCAGGAAAAGCCAAAGAAATGGTTCCTTTTAGGTAACCCTGTAGCACCCTAACTTTTATTTCATCCTTATATTTACCCTACTTATTAGTTGGGGGACATTAGTGGACATCCCAGGAGGTGTCATAAGGACCATTTCATAACGTTTTCCAGGGTTGAAATAGAAGTGTGGGTGACATGGCGGCTAAGTGGTTAGCACTGTTGCTTCAAAGCAAGAAGGTGCTGGGTTCAAGCCCCGGGTTCAACACGGGCGCCTTTCTGTGTGGAGTTTGCATGTTCTCCCATGTCTGCGTGGGTTTCCTCCAGGTACTCCGGTTTCCTCCCACAGTCCAAAGACATGCACAGAGGGAATTAGACTAATTTGCCCGTAGGTGTGAATGTAAGTGTGAATGGTTGTCTGTCTTTGTGTGTTGGCCCTGTGGTGAACTGGTGACCTGCCCAAGGTGTACCCTGCCTCTCACCCGAAGTCTGCTGGGATTGGCACCAGCTTCCCCCCGCGACCCTGAACAGGATTAAGTGGCAGATGAAGATGAAAGTAGAAGTGTTGAAATGGGGATGTGCCTTTTCAGTACCAGTTTCTCCTCACTTACATTCTTGCTACACTTTCACTCTGCGGTACTACACTGGTGCTTTCACCTGTGTGTGTGCATACACACACACACACACCCCTGCTGTTCATGAGTGAAACAATTTGAATGATACTGAGGTTGAAACGTTCTCCCTGTGCGTGCGTGTGTGCGCATGCATGCATGGTGCCCTGCAGTGGACTGGCTTCCCATCTGGGTTGAATTTTCATGCTTCATGCCCAATGTTCCCAGGACTGGTTCAACTGTGACCCTGACCAGGATAAAGTGGTTACTAAAGACAAGTGAGGGAGAGTAACGGGTCAGTTTTCTGTTTTCTGATCCAGAAATGAGGACTGCCACCTTTCTCTTAAATGGAAATATTAGTGCTGCCGCGATTAGTCGACGTAATCGACGTAATCGACTATGAAAATTAGTCGACGACAATTTTATTG
>JAQMCW010000005.1:15919520-15930938 GCA_030068335.1 Chrysichthys cranchii
TTTCACAGAAGTGTGATTGACTTGGAGTTACATTGTGTTGTTTAAGTGTTCCCTTTATTTTTTTGAGCAGTGTATATTATATCTAGTTCAAATATACTATATATTGGTACTTTGGTGTAAAGTATAAAGTATTTATATTTATATATAAATATATTTATATATATATTTTAGTGCAATCATTATTACTATTATCATCACCACTGCCATACTATGCTGCACATATGTACAGATGTAGAACATTGCATACTCAATTCATAACCTTTTCCATCATTATTTATCAACACTCTGCGACTCTGTGTGACTGCTGCTATATTCCATATTCTCTTTTCTTTCTCATTTTTTTCTTATAGTGCTTTATTTCTTCCTTTTTTATATTTGGATTTTAGCTTTTTTCATATATATTTCTTGTAACTGTAATATGCCGGTGTACTGCTGCTGGAAACTAAATTTCTATCTATCTATCTATCTAGCTAGCTAGCCATCCATCCATCTGGTCACGGAGTCCAGATACTATAAATGCAGTATGGTGAGAATGCAGCACAGTTTTCAACACTGGTTAAACTTCACTATACATACGCTGGTGAAACAGTGTTTACACACCTCCTCCATTTTTATAGAAACGGAGGAGGTGTGTAAACACTGCTTACATGCATTTAGCATCCACTAAGGATAGTAAAATCGTTTATGCTTACCTTTTCTAAGTTTTTCTCCTATAATTTGTGCCTTTGCAAAGGTGTTTCTTAGATCTATAAATCTGAATTTCCTGACTAGCTCAGACTAAATTGCCTTTTAGACCCAGTGCTGATAAGCGGTTCTGACCCTGAGTTGTTCTCAGCTCCTCTATCCGTTTTGTATAGGAAAAAATGTCTTTTCTTGTTTCTCCTTGCAGTTTGACACAGATAATTTGAGAAAAAGCCTTTGTGGAACAAAGGCACTGGGAAATTGGGATGTCACTGACTGTCTATAATGTGTAGCTTGAAGAGAAAAAAAAAGATTTACAGGGTCTTTCCTTTCTCCTTTCTGACAAAAGCCCCAAAGTGAAGCTGCTCATCTGTGAAGAACTTGTTTAGATCCTATGGATATTAAGCTAAGAGCCCATCTGCTTGTTTGTTGATATCTAGTGTATCATTACGGTCTGTAACAAAGCACATGAAAGAGCCCATTTACGGCTCTGTGTGCACCCAGGCATCTGTTCAGACCCAAGAGTAAGCCATCAGTAATAACAGTGTACATCTCAACTTTGTATGTCTCGCTCCATGTGAGCACAACTTTTCAAACTCCGCGTCAGCCTTTTTCCTTTTGTGAGCACGTCTCATGTCAAGAATAGCAAGGGCAGGTGCTTCAAACTATAAAGACAAGATGCTTTCGCAATCATGTTTCATGGAACTGCAGTGATTCCCGCCAGCACACTACTGATCGATAAACGTGGCTGTTCTGTAGGACGCCGTTTGTAGCTCCAATTTATTAAAGTTTTTTTTAAAGTTTTTTTTAAAGTCAGCTGCTCTTCACTGAGCATCCTCCCTCTCATCATTGTCTAATGCATCATCTCAAAATGCTCATCTTCTAGCATTTTACAAAGATTATCACCAAGTACTGCTTGGCATGACCATCTAGTGGTTGAGAGGGTTGAGTCAGACTAATGGCACCGCTTTTGAATATCTTATTCAATTGGGGAGTGGTGGACAAAGAGCAAAATGTGTAAAGTGTTTGCGATAAAAAGAAAAAGCTGGCTTGCGTCTGTACAGCTGTTTTCAGTTGCATTTGCACTCACCAAATTCAGTGAATGTACTATGCAGGAGATGAATGAAAATATTCTTGGCATCATTAGACTGAATATTGTATGAAATTTATGAAGTATTCTTTTCACTTTTAGTATTTTACTCCTGCATTCAAATGACAATGAAATTAGTGCAGGAGAGAAGAGTTCCTGTCAGGTTGGTAGCAGCATATTATGTTATATGGTAGCTAAATATTGCATGATATTCTGGGTTATACGAATATGAAGTTACATGACCTATACCAAGTAAACTGTTGAAAGACTCCTACAAAGCATTCATCTTTTTTATGAATTGAAAATAGATACAAGCACTATGAAACTACCATGAGTAGAAGCAGTCAAAAACCTTTTTTTTTCAATGCAAAAAGGATAGCATCTGCCTGAAAATCACTTGATGTGTCTATTCGTATTGGCCTAAAATTATCAGAGGGATGGTCTGTAATTTCCTCAGGAGAAAACCAGTAAAATGCAGGCATGGCCGCTTCTGAAAGAAATGATATAATAGATGAGCATGTAGAAATGATGGAAATACGCCAGGTTCCCATGTAATTTTAATCTTGTCTAAAAAGGGCAATAGAGTGCTTGCAGCCAGTTTTAAGATTCGTGATATATTTGATACATTATCGTAAAACTGTTCATGACAGTTACTGATCTCAAAGTCAGAAGCACTGATCATTTTCAGTACAGCAAGTTCAGACCAGATCTTATGTGTTTAGTTTAGGTTTGAGGCCAGTACAATGATTCAGCCCTTTTTCTCACAACTTAAAAAAATTAAGTATACTGATCTGATGAAACAAATCAGGGTTGAATAACATACTTTACAGGCTGTAGTTCAGATCATTTTTTGGTGTCCTGATCCACTACATCAATGCATTTCTCATAAACAGTCAGGGCAAAACAGGAAGTATTTCACTCACTCACTCATCTTTTACCAGCTTAATCTTATTCAGGGTCACAGGGGAAGCTGGAGCCAATTCCAGCTGACTTTGGGTGAGAGGCAGGATGCACCATGGGCAGGGCCGGATTATCCATATGGCCAGGGTGGGTGGGTGCCCAGGGGCACCAACCAGCGGGGGGGCACCACATGACACAAGCTGTAAACATATTTTTTGAAATTTTTTATGTTATTCACATGAAATTGCTAAATTAACTGACCCCCCCCCCCCCCCCCCCCGACACTGTCTTCGATCGCAGTGTTTTGCCGCCACACCCACCCCCGCTCTCTTCCATCGCAACATTTTAGGATCAGATCCTATCTTCAACATTTTAGAAGACAGGATCAGAGTTATCAAGCCAGTATGTTGCAAAAAATGGGACACCTCAAGGGAGTATGTTAAGCCCAACTTAATTCTTTATTATGATAAATGACATATTTGTAAATATTTCAGTGGATATGAGAAAATCACTGTTTGCAGATGACCAAGCCTTCAGAGAAATGGGGGACATATTGAATACATATTTAAGAAATCAAGGGGGAAAAAATCAAAGAAATGAAAAGGGAATCAATCAAGTTGAAGAATGGGGAACGAAATGAGGATTTAAATTCTCAGTGTAAAAAACAAAAGTTCTGTTCTTCACAAGGACGAAACTCCAGGAACGTAGCTTGAAACTGTATGGAAATACCCTAGAGCAGGGGTCGCCAAACTTTTTGAAGCTGAGAGCTACTTCTTGGGTATCAATTAATGCGAAGGGCTACCAGTTCGACACACAATTCTGAAATAACAAATTTGCTCAATTTACCTTTAATTATTATACCTTTAATTTGCGCAATTTACCTTTAATTATTATACCTTTAATTTGCGCAATTTACCTTTAATTATTATACCTTTAATTTGCTCAATTTACCTTTAATTGTCATTTTCAAATTCACACCAATACAAGTAAGATTAAAAAATAGCAACAAAAAAATTAGATGCAGCTCACTGGTGAGTGGCGCTACGGTGAGCTATTTTTAGAACAGGCCTGTGGGCGACTCATGTGGTCCTTGCGGGCTACCTGGTGCCCGCAGGCACCATGTTGGCGACCCCTGCCCTAAAGAGTGTACTTTGATCAGAGATTAACATAGAGAGAATATATTAGGTACAGCCATGGCCAAAATTATCAGCACCTCTGGAAGTTTTCCAGAAAATGCACCATTTCTCCCAGAAGACTATTGCAATTACAAATGTTTTGGTATACACGTGTTTACTTCCTTTATATACATTGGATCAACACAAAAAACCATGAAAACTCAAGTGTGCCAAGAAACAGGAGCTGGCAATATAGCAATCACACCTGAAGCCAGTTAAAATGGAGAAAAGTTGACTCAACCTTTCTGTTGTGTGTCTGTGTGTGCCACACTGAGCATGGAGAACAGAAAGAAGAGCAGAGAATTGTCTCAGGAGATGAGAACAAAATTTGTGGGAAAATATCAACAATCTCAAGGGTACAAGTCCATCTCCAGAGATCTTCATGTTCCTTTGTCCACTGTGCACAACATAATCAAGGAGTTTACAACACATGGCACTGTAGCTAATCTCCCTGGATGTTGACGGAAGAGAAAAATTAATAAAAGACTACAACGCAGGATAGTCCGAATGGTGGATAAACAGCCCCAATCAACTCCTAAACAAATTCACACTGTTCTGCATACTCAGGGTGCGACGGTGTCCGCTCAGACTATCCGTTGCCATCTGAAAGAAATGAAACACTATGGCAAGAGACCCAGGAGGACACAGAAACCTAAAAAATCCAGACTGGAGTTTGCCAAAATGTACTTGAGGAAGCCAAAATCCTTCTGGGAGAACGTCTTGTGGACCAAGGTAGAGCACATCATTCTACTGTTTATAGAAAATGGCCTACAAAGGCCTACAAAGAAAAGAACACAGTACCTACAGTCAAACATGGTGGAGGTTCAGTGATGTTTTGGGGATGTTTTGTTGCCTCTGGCACTGTGTGCACTGTGTGTGCAAGGCATCATAAAATCTGAAGCCTACCAAAAGATTTTGGGGCACATTGTAGGGCCCAGTGTCAGAAAGCTGTGTCTGCGTCAGAGCTCATGGGTGTTCCAGCAGGACAATGACCCCAAACATACAGTACCTCTAAAAGCACCCAGAAATGGTTGAATACAAAGCGCTGGAGAGTTCTGAAGTGGCCAGCAATGAGTCTGGATCTAAATACGATTGAACACTTATTGAGAGATCTCAAAATTGCTGTTGGGAGAAGGCACCCTTCAAATCTCAGAGACCTTGAGCAGGTTGCAAAAGAAGCTTGTTGATGGTTATAGGAAGCGATTGGTTTCAGTTATTTTTTCCAAAGGGTGTGCAACCAAATATTCAGTTGACGGTGCCAATAATTTTGTCCTTTCCGGTTTTTGACTTTTTTGTGAAATGATGTCAAATTTGGCTTTTTTTTCTCAGCTTTTTTTTTGTGTTGATCCAATGCACATAAAGGAAATAAACATGTGTATACCAAACATTTTGTAATTGCAATAGTCTTCTGGGAGAAATGGTGCATTTTCCGGAAAAATTCCAAGGGTGCCAATAATTTCGGCCATGACTGTGTGTGGTTAATAAATGTAAAACCGCGTTAAATGTCATAAGGTGTCTTGCAGGATTTAATAGGGGGCTAATGTTGAGTCTGAAATACATCTACTGTATGTAGCCCTAATATGATCAAGGCTAGATTATGAAAGTATTGTGTACGGGTCAACAGCAAAGTCTGTGTTAGCAGACCTGGATATTATCCAAGGTCAGACTTAAACAATATATGTTTAGCACCAGTCAGAACCTCTCTAGTGTGTGCACTCCAAGTTAAGGGCAGCGAAATGCATTCTTATTCCTTAAAGTCAAAGTTAAACTATCAAAATTGGTGGGGAAAGGCATAGCATGGAAAAAGGTGAATCAAGCAGCAGAATAGGGGAATAAATTGAAAAGAGCAAGTAATAACAAGCAGGCTGAGAATTTGGCACAGCAACTTTAACAGTACCAGTAAATGATATGTCATGGGAAAACTCCCAAAGAGTCTTTGTGATCAATGCCATGAGGGGGAGACCGTGGAACATGTCATTACGTCATGCAGGAAATTCATATAAAAAAGATTTATAAAGAAATGATGAAGCACTCTCTCACACATTTTCTATACCACTTCCCAATTGCAGGGAATCTCAGCTGACGATGGGCACAATGCCAGGTACAACCTGGACAGATGACCAATAGATCACAGGGCTAACATAGAGACAAACAACCTTTCATACTCTCATTCACACCTATCAGCAATTCAGAGTAGCCACTCAACTTAGTCCGCATGTTTTTGGACTGTGGGAGGAAACACGACTACTCAGAGGAAACCCACACAGACACAGGGAGAACATGCAAACTCTGCATGAACTCTGGGATCAAACCTGGGACCTACTTGCTGTGAGGTGACAGTGCTAACCACTACACCACCATAACACCAATGATAAAGAGAGCAACCTTAAAAGCGTATTAGAATGTGGAAACACTAGTCAAGGGAGGAAACTCTTGTTTACTATCTTAAGGATGGTTGGACTGGAAAAACAACTTTATAATTGATGGACATAATTGATGAGAGAGAATAAAACCTGAAGGTGGCAGTAGTGCAATAGTATGGATGCCAGCTGCCATAAAATCTTGAAAGTGAAGAAGAAGAAGGACTATCAGAGCTTTTTACAGTCTGTCGAAAGCTAAAGAAAAAAATAAAATATGTGAAAAAAATGTGCTAAAAAAAAAAAACAGTATCATGAATGAATCGAGTTGGATTATGAGCTGGGTGAATGATGAAATGCCTAAGCAAAAGCTGTAAATCCTTCATTCAAATGCAGTATAGCTTGGCGCATCATGTTTATGTTCACTTTGGTCAAGTTTCACTGAATCAGATTTAGGTACTACTAAATTTCAGGTTAAATTTATTGCTGCTGCAAGCGACAGGTACAGCCTCAGTTCAACAAATACATAGTTAAGTTTTCTAAGTCATAAGAAAATTTACACGTTAGCGAGCAAGTTGTTTTGCCGAACATTAGCTAGTCATATTTGTTTGATATATCGGACCATTTATTTGATTAACTTTAGTTAAGGAAGATAGGAGGCTTGATTGTAATAAACAAAAATCAGGTTTATAGTAAAAAATTAATTAATTAATTAATTTATTTATTTTTCGAAAATCCGTGCAAGTCCATAAGGGGTCTATGGCATCATCAGCACAGCTGGCACTTCTGAGCATTTGTGACATGAAGTAACAAGGAACATAATGCAATAAAGAAAGGACAAGGTGCAGAGAATGATATATTGTCCACATTTGGACAGGGGCTGGTCTCAATTTTGTTTAAAGAGAAACTAGATAGAAACCAGGAACACTGCAAAAGCTCCATCTTCTGGTCGATCTTCAGTGCCTACAGTATCCCCACACTTGAATGTGATCTCACTGATCACCCTGGCATGTTTTGAGTTTTTCAGAAATTGCAGATCTCATGCAACAGTCTCTAGAGTGTACAAAGAACGGTGCAGGGGGGAAAAAAAACTTCCAGTGAGCAGCAGTTCTGTGCAGAAATGCCTTATTAATGAGAAAGATCAGAGGAGAATGGCCAGACAGGTTCAAGGTGGCAAGAAGGCTACAGAAACTCAGTAAGTACTCTTTACCACTGTGGTGAGCAAAAAAGCATCTCAGAACAGGCAAGATGTCAAACCTTGAGGCAGATTGTCTATAACAGCAAAATACCCCATGAGGGTCCACTCCTGTCAGCCAAGAAGAAATCTGATGCTGCAATATGGACAGGCTTATCAAAACTATGCAATTGAAGGAAAAAGTCACTGAGAACACAATTTTCCCATTGTGTTATTTGATGTGAACTTCTTGACCTTGACCATGATTTTGTGCATTGCACTTAAATATGAACTTTACCAAAATAAACATGGAAACACTGTAAAACCCTGAGCATGAAATGCTGGCACTGATCTCAGTCTCAGCTTCATCACCCAAGTACCTAACTGATCTCAATTATAGATGCGAGAGCTGCGGGTGGTTTTTTTTTTTTTTTTAAATTCATTCTGTCGTGTTTCTCAAAAGCTAAACAAACTAGTAGCCTAAGTCTGGTAAGTGTGCCTCCTATTTATATCTGTTTAGAACACACTGTCTGTTCATTCTGCATAATGTCTTCATCTTCAGACGCACATCCCTATTGTGAGTGTCGCCTTCAAAGAAATCGGTGCACAACAGTCCTGCCTTGTTTGTCTGTTTGTTTTTGACAATTGTGTTTCTCACCACTGAGTGCTTGATGTCTGATTAAGCATTCACTGTCCAAAGTGAGTCACTTAGACGTGGAGTATTCTATTCCACCTATTTCGCTGCACTGCATAGTAAAATAAGCCACATATGTCCATAGGTAATGCCTGTTTTTCAGAATATCGATTTAATTTTTTTTTTTTTTTACCATGAATGCAAAGGAATAATGGTGCAATGCTGGCCCACATTTCACCATTTCATCTCATTCACATACTGCCATGACAGCAATAAATAGCAATGAAGTGTTTCAAGTCTGGCTGCCAGAATATAGACATAACTCAACTTTGAACAGATAATATCCCAAAGATGATATGGAGCAGAGTGTACAGTGAAGGCCACTTTTGGTCCAAAATATTGCACAAGCATCGGGTCATTTTTGGTACAGATTCCAAAAAAGTGGACAAGTTTAAAACCTGGTGTTGTTTTGTTGTTTTCACTGTTCTCAATTAGTGATGTCACTATACCAACTATCGGCCGGTTTACTTCACTTCAGTGTTCTTACTGGTGGTGTGATTGCAAACTGATAAATATCTTACTGATAAGCCAACTGATAAGCTCCCCAATGGGTAGTTCCTCTCAATGCATCGCTACAACTGCTTGGCCCGAAGGCACCTATTGAGCCTGCGGTTTTTTACTATCTGGGTACACATTTACCACATTAATAATACAGAATTGATTACGTGAGGCCTGTGCACTTCAATCTACATACGTACAGTATCTCATCACCCCTATCCCTGCGATGCCTTTTAGCTCAGTGTATGTTTACCATCAGAAAACGGATTTCTCTCATTTCAGTTCTTCTACACATTTATTCTCCTGAGACATGTCTCAATTTGAGCACACAGAGGAGCATACTGATAATGCCTTATTGGTGCTCTCCCTGGCTGCACACTCAGCCTGTAACAGCACATGCATTTCTCTAACCTAATTCACAGTTCTCCATAATCACACTGAGCACTGATCCCCGGCAAAAGCACCGTGCGCTATGATTAACTCTTGACTCCGTAATGCTGCTACAGTAATGAGTCACCTGTCAAGCGTGGAAGACTTCCTTTCATATTAGTTACTCAAGACATTTTGGAAGATATACTCCAAAATTTCTGATTTAGCTGAATTACACCAATATTCACCCAAACTCTAAACTCTCCCTTAAGTCGATTTTTCTTCTATGTTCAAAATATGGTTTCCTTCTTCCTTAGTGAGACCTGTTGCTGTGGGCATGTTTCAGTGGACCATTTCCAACCAGTTACAAGGCTACACTTTAATTTAAAAATCTCTTGGCGTATTATTGTTCTGTAGACTAAATAACCTTTCTACATAAATGTCTATATAAAAATAAAGCATTCACTCGTTCTTCTTCAGTATCTGCTATATCGTGGTTGGAATCACAGCAGATCTGGAGCCGATCTTGGGAACACGGGCACAAGGTGGGAGAATTCACACCGGATGGGACACCAGTCCATTGCAGAGACACACAGTGACATGCTTATTCATACTTATGGGCAATTTTGCATAGCCAGTCTGCCTACATGCATGTTTTAGACAGTGGGAGGAAACAGGAGAACCCAGAGGAAACCTATGCAAACACTGGAAGAACCTGCAAAACTCCATACAGACAGTAGTAACCTAAGTTCAGAATTGAATCTGGATCTGGAGTTGTAAGGTGGAAAAATAAAAGAATATGAAATGCTTGATAATATTATGCAGTCCTACCAAATTCTGATCCATGATCATGCCTGCGATATGGTCTTATGATGGTTCAGTTGTCAGATGAGCTGATCAATGCCATTCTTCAGTGTTCTGCAAGACTGCTCGATTACATAGGTCAGCGCTACATGTTGCATAACACGTAAACTCATAACAAAAGGGCTAGGGATGTAACGCAGATGTAGGATTGAAATTGGCTCAGTAGCAGACAGGTATGATTTATGCAATGGTTGTTCAAACAAGAGAGGGAGAGTCTTCTGAACATACTGTTCTTTCTCAGGCGAAAGCAGTGTTTGTGTCACGTTCAAACGCAAAAGCATTATATAGATATGATGACCTTTAGCCAAAGCCCACTTTCAAGGCAGATCGATTCTTGGGTGTGAATTGCTTTCCCATTCCACACAAATAGGCCGAAGCTTATTCCTCAGTATTGCGTAATTTTCCATTCCGGCTTGCACAAGACAAGACGAAGTGAAGTTTGAAATCGATTTCATTTACTATATGCCAATACGCATAGAAAATAAACCCTGAAAGCAATGTATCTTTACTTGACACCTTAGCTTAAGAAGACAACTGCAAATTATACTTTTATACATAGACACTAAGAGATTCATATCTATAGGTACTATAGGATTTAACACCTGGAAATTTTTTTTCCTTTACAGTTTTCTTATCTTTACACCACTGTTGTAAAACGGCCAGATGGGTTTGAGATGCCAGGAAGCCCCTATTAACTCACATAAGCGCCCTTTACAACCATGGTGAGCAGAAAAGCATCAAACTGACAGGAGTGGAACATGATGTGGTCTTCTGCTGTCGCAGGCCATAAACCTGACGGTTCAATGAACGTTTTGTGCATGGTGAGATGACTGTCTGCTCACCACAGTAAAGAGTGATCAGCAGGTTTTTAAATACTCAAACCAGCCCATCTGGTACCAATAATCATGCTTTTATAGTCCAAGAGATCACACTTTTTGTGAACATTAACTGAAGCTTTTGACTTGTATCTACATTTTATGCATTGTACTGCTGCATAGTACAACCATAATGGTTCCAGTTGAAAGTCTTCTGAGTAGGAAATTGAAAGGATTCTTACATGCATTTAAACATTATTCAAACCTAAACCTTATGTATGCTTAATACCTTGTCAACCAGATAGTTATTGCAAGCTGTAAGCTTTTTCCTGAATTAAAAACTACAGTTGAAATAACCACGCGGAGCGCACTTTTGTGCGCCCGTTTCCAGGCGCCCGGAGAAACGGTGCACTTCGCGCTGGGAGCGCACTACCGCGGCGCCAATGGCGTTCAAGGTCACCTGACTTGTAATGAGACACAGGTGCGACTCATTAAGAAATGACTATTTAAGACTCTCGCATTCGCGCACACACACTGCGAAGCATTAGATCTGCTTTGTGTACACTATTGCCGAGCCTTTGATATTCTGACTGCCATTTTGTGTATTACCGGTTTGTTTTCTCGTTTTCGATTTTTGTCTCACCCTTGTCTGCCCTGCTCTGATTTCTGGATTTTCGACCTTGGACTGTGTACTTTGGATTTTACCTTTGCCTTGCCTCCTCTTGCCAAGCCAAGCCAAGCCAAGCCAACTTTATTTATAAAGCACTTTTTGTGCAGCAGCCACTGGCCAAAGTGCTGAAC
>JAQMCW010000005.1:15997412-16009566 GCA_030068335.1 Chrysichthys cranchii
AAGACTTTCAAATCACATGAGCCAATATTTTATTCACAACAGAACATAGATAACATAACAAATGTTCAAACTGAGATTTTATTCAACTTTAAAAAGCGTCCCAACTTTTCAGGAATTCGGGTGGTACAAGCGCCAAACTTCATTGGGTGGGAGTGGAATGAGATTAAAACCAAAGACCTTCCAATGAGTAAAATCTATCAGATTTTTTGGCATCTTTTATCTTACTGACAAAATATAATGAAATTATACTCCGTGTATAACAGCTAATTTTATACAGTCTAAACTGTGTAATGTGCAATAAATAAAGTAAAACAGAAAAGTAAAAAGAGAAAGCCTGGTGAAGGAATGACTGTGTATAGTTGCTATAATGTAAGTGATAACCAGAAAGTGTTTCATGGCTGCTTCACAACACTTATTTATTCATTCATTCATTTTCCATAGCAATTTGTCCTGTTTAGCGTTATAGGGGGAAGCTGGAGCCAATCCCAGCTGATTTCGGACGAGAGGCGGGGTACACCCCGGGCAGGTCACCAATCCACCACAGGGCCGACACACAGAGACAGATAACCATTCACACTCAAATTCACACCTACGGACACGTTAGAATAGCCAATTAGCCCAGTTCCCTCTGTGCATGTCTTTGGACTGTTGGAGGAAACAAATGTAAAATGCAGACATCACATAGAAAGGCTCCAGTCAGCCATGGGGCTCGAACCCGAACCTTCTTGCTGTGAAGCAACAGTGCCAAACACTACACCACCATGCCACATCATCACAACATTTAATATAACTATAAACAGACAAAAATGGCCTATTGTCCTTTAATAAGTAAAAAGTGTAATTGTTGATAATTTACTTTCTTTCTTTCTTACTGTTCTGGAGCAACTGTGACCACACAGTTTCCTCAGGGATTAATAAAGTATTCTGATTCTGATTGATTACAAAAAGTTTGGCAATTATAGAATTACCAAACTGTTGGCAGTTTACTGTAGTATCCCCTTTGGTGATGTTTATTTTTCTCCATCATTTTTCTCTATTTTTGGTAACCTGCTTATTCCTGCTGTATTGTCACATGACAGTGATCTACTGGGGAGGGTGAAAGCTAACACGGGCTTTCTCCAAAACTTTCTACTGTGTCACAGAGCAGCATAACACTCAGAGATAAGCCCTCTTTTTAGCTCACATACATGAGTTCACAGACACCTGTGATTGGCTAGCGTCACTGTGATTGACAGGAGAGAGAGAGTTCCTAATCTTACCATCCAAAGACCATGGGTGGTCCCTTGGCTCCGGGTTGACATAGTCAGGATTCAAATGATTTTCTCTCGCACCCCTCAGGAGCCACCGATTTTTTTTGTATGTTTTATTCCTTATTTGATCAAACATCAATACAGCCTTGTTGTTTATATAGTTGTGGGTCCCACAACGGTATTGATGCTTTTTCCTCAAGCAACCTTTCACATCAAGCTGAATATTGTTTTCCGTCTGGAAGATTATTATTGACATGTTGCTGAGTCCATGCTGTTCAGCTGATATAAAATGCGATTGAGAAGTTTTTCAGCTATGAGTGGGCTGTACTGCCGTAAGCAACTTTTGCATTGTGCAGCTTACACATCCCGACGATGCTAACTATTGCTAGTTATGAATTTGCTTTTTTAACATCACAACATTCTTCCTCTCTGACTTTCTGCATGAGAGAAATAACCAAAACATCGTTTCAGTTTACAAACACTTGCACCTTGTACAGTTAATCAAGAAGTTGACAATAATGTTTAATGCATCACAGCAGGCAAAACCTTGGTGGACGTTGAAGACTGTGGTCCATTGGCATGTTGTAGCCTCTCAGAGAAAGCGGCTGTCTTGGGTTCAGTTAGCCGGTCATAAAGGTAGGAATGCTTCATCCTAAAATAAATCCTAAATAAATGCTAAAGTATAAACCATGAGTTTTAGTAATCAATTGTTTATATAAATGTAGGCAGCTTCAAAGCAGGAGAAGAGGGCACCATCCTGAAGAAATACGCTGAGAATGAGAAACAGTGCTTTGAGTGCTTAAGTGGAGATGTGCTGGAACGATTTGTACCAACTTACCGCGGAACGGTTGAGAGAGATGGAGAACTCTTCCTGAAGATGACTGACCTGCTGATCAACTTCGAAGGGCCAAATGTCATGGACTGCAAGATGGGAGTGAGGTTAGTAATTAAACAGGAAGCACTTGCCTTGTGTTTTAGCCCTGAAATGTAGATTTATAGACTACAAACCTTTTTAGTGAGCTGTACTGTCAAAGGAAGTGTTGGATGTAGACTAATAGCTGTGCTAATTGCCTCTTTAAAGCTAGCAGATGGTCTGTTATGCAATAAAGAACAGATTAGAAATCCATGTGGTCATTAAGTGTTGTAAAAAAAAAAAAAAAGAGCTGCTGTGGTTAAAACGAGGTGGATGAAGGAGTGATGCAAATGTTTGTATCACTGCATCGTGACTGCATTTTGACTGCCAAATGCTAGTGCTAATTGGCCATTCCTGTAGCGTACAGCGAGTTACACATACTGTTTATGTAAGTCAGACATAGAGTTTAGAATCTGCATACAAATGAAGCTATGGGCTTACATGGGCAGTAGATAAACTGGCACGCTAGTTAAAAGGTGCTGCTTCATGCTTTTTGCTAGGCTGGAGATACGCATTAGGGCTGTAACTGAATATGACTGCATTATTTTAATATTTTAATAGGTTTTATATATATATATATATGTGTGTGTGTGTGTGTGTGTGTGTGTAGGTACATTGTAATCAGTTTATTGTGTTGGGAAATAGACACACTTAAATTTGTTCTATCGTGAGCAGTTATACACAAAAATACAAATAAAAATACTAATAATTTGTTTAGAAAAATAATTCTTTTTAAAAAAGTTCCACATCTCTAAATGGGGCCAGTTATGAACTCGAGTGATGTAGCTGAAGTTGAAGAACTAGCAGAGGCAGAGAGTGATAGAGTTTATATTTATAACAGAAATATATCTGGTTGAAGCTACACTTTACTCTGATTTAAATCCATGTGTGTGTGTGTGTGTGTGTGTGTATATATATATATATATATATATATGGCTAAATAGCTACAGATAGTGTCTACTAAAACTCCTAATTTACATATGTTTAATTAAGCATTGCACTTAGATAGAATAAGAGATTTGCTAAAAATGATTTTATTTAACTGATGATTAATTAAATGATTAATTGTGATGATTAAGTTTTTTTTATGTATTTATAGGTGAGGAAGCTGATGCATGTAAAACTGGGTGAAATGACTCACTCTGTATGTGTGTGTGTATGCGTGTGTGCATGTGTGTGTGTGTGTGTGTGGTTAGCTTCAGCCTGTTTAAACACCTGTTTCAGCTCTTGGTCTGTTTCCTGTTGAAGCAAAGAAAGGAGAGCTAAAGCTCATGAAAAATGAAGCCACTCACAGTTAACAACATGGCATGAATTTCCGGCACAGAGTGCATTTTTTGTCTGTGCACACATACACACAGGCACACGTGGGGTGTCCCTTAGGGCTTCCTTCTCATACACTTTACACATGACAGCCACGTACACATACGCACTCAGACATGTATTTGAAGGAGTCCCCTGCTGACTTCCTCCTTTCACACAGGAAGTCACAACGAGAGTGAAACTGAAAATCGCAGTAAAAAAAACAACAAAAAACAAGAACATAAAAACAGCAGGCTTTAAGCAACTCCAGTGTGCTTTTTGTAGTCTGATACTGATACATTTCAGTTAGTAGATACAGCATCTAATGTAGCACTATCTGTGTATTACCTTATTTAAGGAAAATTTGTTTTTTTTACTAGGTTTTTTTGGGCAAGCAGTTTCCTGTGTTTTCGTTATCTTTATCTTATTGTACTTAGTTGTTCTGTATATTAAAGGAGCTGACTCATTCTTCCCAGAATCCAGTGTGCATGTTTTGTTTTTTTTGTTTTGAAAGCACATGACCGCTATCTTCTCTGTACAGCAAAACATCTGCAGACTCACTGTTTGTGATCCCTTTGAAACCCAATGTTTTCTTCATTCACATGTCATATGTGAAAGCTGAATAACCATATAAAAACGTAATGCATTGGTGGAAAGAATTAAAAGTATACACACTTTGATAATATATCATCAGGTTAATGTTACATTCTGAGATTTATGACCTAGGACGTCCCCTGATTGTTGCAGATTGTTTTTGAATATTGCTACCCTTGAAAAGGGTTATTTGCTTGGTGCAGAGGATTCTGGGAAGGCTGAGCAATCAAATGTACTACATGACATAGTAGAATTTTAGTACAGCTCTTCAATCACTTGCTATCACTGAAAATGCCCTGATTAAATGGACACTAAAATCTCATAGCTTCAGAGGACTCATTTCAACCCAGCAAACCTTTAAAACCAGGCACCAAAGGGATTTTGTCTGCTGTTAAAGGGTTCATCAGGTTTCTCCGCAGGTGTCATCACGCTCTTTGCAGCCCCTCTTTCAGACAGTGACTCATGTCTTGCTGTGCGTTCTCTCCCTTTCCATCAGAACCTATCTGGAGGAAGAGCTGGTGCGAGCCAGGGAGAAACCCAAGCTGCGCAGGGATTTGTATAACAAAATGCTGGAGGTGGACTCCGAGGCTCCCACTGCTGAGGAACACAAGCAGCAGGCCGTGACCAAACTACGCTACATGCAGTGGAGGGAAACTATCAGCTCCACCAGCACACTGGGCTTCCGCATCGAGGGCATCAAGGTACCTGCACAGGCAACAAAACAAACATTTGATTAGGGAGGGCACTTAGTATCAGTGGAAACAGGATACAAGGTATGAATTATTCATAGTTATCTCATGTGCGTGTAAATGTCAACATAAAGGTTATGCCACAAATATTGACTTGCAGTAATTGCCTGTACCTCATGCAGCACATAATTCTGTGTTTATATAACACATTTGTACGGTGGCCTAGGAAAACCCTTCCCAATTTCCACATTTTCTAGCGAAACTGAAAAAGTGTCTCTTTTGCATGTGTCCCAACCACAGGTACAGTAGGATTTTTTCATATTGCCCCAAAAGTAAAAATTCTCTCCTTACCCAAAATCAGGTTTGCAGGAAGATACCTTAGGCAAGATTGCAAAGTACTTAACCGCAGCATTTAGGTGGAAAATGTATTTACTTTTCTTGAAGTTGAGATGTCAAAATAAGTAGAACCAACCTATTTTGGCCATAGCATACAGTATGTTATATCTCTTTTCAGCCACAGTGATATCTGATGAGTTTTCTCAGGATGTCATACACACACACACACACACACACACACACACACACACACACACACACACACACACACACGTGTGTGTGTGTGTGTGTGTATTCAGTGGACTGAAGATGTGATAATCGCTCTGCACCAGATCCAGGCTGTAAGGAGGATGTCTCTACTGTCACTGCTGCTGTATGCTGTGTGCATTGTCATGGAGCAACAAGACTGTTTTGGACAGCATTCCTCTTCTTTTGCTGCGAATTGCAGGTTTAAGTTCATTTCGTGGCAATGCACAGTAATTTGCACCACTCATTGTTTGCCCATGCGCTTGGAAATGACTCCTAATAGATCCCTTCATGTCCCATAAGAATATTAACATGATTTTTTGGGGGAGGGCTGACTTTTGCATTTCTTCTTCGCTGGAGAAGATGGATGTTTTCACTCCATGCATTGTCTTTTGCTCTTTGGATTATTGCCTAATTTAAAAATTTGCATTTACCTTTTAATTGCATTTACTTTTTGAATTTATATATATATATATGTGCATACACCTGATTCCTGATCCTTATTTTTATTTTTATTACATTCACAGAAATCAGATGGAACGTGCCACACAGACTTTAAGAAGACTCACTCGAGGGAAGAAGTCACACAGGTCTTCAAGGACTTTGTTGGTGGGAATGGAAAAATAATTGTGAGTAAAAAGAAACAGATGAAGCAGTTTGGTTAGCTTTCACAGCCCTACGGAACTATTCTCACTGCTATTTAAGGAGAAAAGGAGCACTTAAAATATACAGCTAGTCTTAACACAGAGATTTATGATTACTCCAGATGTAACATTTTATCTTGGATCTGTTTGACGAGTATATTTTAAAATGATGATGATTCATGAGGAAGATGTTTTAATCTCAGGATTCATTGGCAGGACAAGTCATGAATTCCTAACACATGTATTTTTACTGTAGTTACTGAATAATGTATAAAAGATACCAAAAGAAATGTTTTGTTTTTTTTAATGAAGAAACATAAACTGATTTGATTTGATTAAAGAGTGAATTACAATAATGTAGAGTTTAAAGCACTGAACTGGAATGAACTACTTGTATGTTTTAAATGGAGGTTAGTGGGAAGTAGATCGGAAAACTAGCTAGGACCACAAACAATGAAATGGTGAGATTTAGGACCGGGATAACCTTGAACAGCAGAAATTTACCATGATCCCCCAAAAAATACAGCATTAAAAATGGGTTGCATTTGTTTTTATTTTTCTAATACAAATGATGATACAATTACTGTCTGGCCACTGATTAACTTTTGTATTTTCCATATTGTGTAGTCTTTAATGCTGTGTTTCTCCCTCCCATTTGTCTTTTATAGAGCTCCTACATTAGGAGGCTGGAGGATATCAGACAGACCCTGAAGGCTTCAAATTTCTTCATGAAACATGAGGTAACTTCTAGCACTTTTGTACTTTTGCACCTCCTTGTCCTTGTGCTCGTGGCTTGAACCTGTAGCAGACAATTCTTTCTTTCCTTCTTTTCAACTGACGTAACAGAACTATAACAGAGTGCATTGCACTGTCAGGGAACACACATCTTCACTGACATATTATGGAACATTTCATTTCCCAGGTCATCGGGAGTTCAATGCTGTTTATCCACGATCACACGGAGCGAGCTGAAGTTTGGCTCATTGATTTCGGTAAGACCATAGCTCTCCCTGACGGACAGACGTTGGATCACAATAAACCCTGGAACGAGGGCAACCGAGAGGACGGATACTTATGGGGCCTTGACAACCTGCTGCACACTCTCAACTCACTGCCAGCCCAGTGCTCGCAATGAACATAAAGATGGACCCTTTTACGTCGCACCACAGGGAAATATGTGATAATCCTTTCACTTGCAGTATAAAATCACTTGTGCTCTCTTGACGCTCCAGCTTCTCAGCTTTTTTTCCACCCAGCTTTTCTCTTGTATGAGTCGCTGTCCAAGAGAGCATAATTAAATTTGGCGCCTCTTGTCCCTAGCTAATGAAATTGGAGAACTTATAGAAAATACTGACATCAATTAGTGCCGTGTTTGATAGCAGCTGCAATTTAAATGACCATGCAACCATAGCGAAGACTATTATTACACCACTGCACTCTCAATACACAATTTACCATTTACTATTACTGAAAGTTCATTACCAGCAAATTATCATGAAAAAAGAAGAGGCAAATTGCTTTATGAGATGCTTTGAGGCAAGCTTTTGCGGTGTGTCTTGTGATGATTAGTCAATGCTAATGTGTACCAGACAAATATGTCCTATCCCTCCCAAAGGATAAGAAACAAAGGCAGAGCCTATTATCTGCGTACAGAATAAGCAAGAAATTCTAAGGACATCCGCCAACATCTTGGGGGTAGCTAACCAGATTTAGCTAACACATTCACTCACTTTCTCTTTAGCCTTATCTAAAGCCCAGTGCTGCGATCATGCTTTGTTTCTCACTTCAAGGTGTTGTTGAATGACTCACTTGTTTGTGCGGCGCCTTTGCTTTTAGTGCAAATGAAGACTTACCGATTCATGTGATTACTGGTGTAATGGCAAATGTGAATTGCTTAAATGCAGGTTATGACTCATGAGCAAAGTAACATAGGAGAACACAGCAGGAACCGTAGTCATCTGTTCCATAGTGCAGTTATGGGAAATGCTAAAAGGCTGCATTGAATAACTAAATACATGCGCTAGTAATGAAATAATGGCAACGTTAACTGTTTAATGCAGACATCATTTTCTGTAACTTGTACTATGTGTGGTCACTCTGATTGTATTTGCCCCACAAGAGCAGAACGACTTTCCAAGCTGTTTGCATTTTCTTGTTCTTTAAACTTAGGCAGCATTGAATTGAATGTTGAGTTGAAATCCAAGGACTGGCAGAGAGCTATTGTTGGCCCCTTGAGCAAAGCACTTCACCTTCAAATCCTGGTTGTGTTTTACTCATAAGCCGCTTGGTTAAAAAGCGCCCACCCAGTACCCAATGGGGCAGTGGCAGCCTAGAGGTCAGGGCATTGGCCCTTCAATCGGAAGGTTGTGGGTTCAAGGCGCTGCACTGACAAGGTACCCTGAGCAAGGTACTCCCCCCAAGCACTGCTGTCCAGGTGCTGCTTTGTTCGGCTGCCCCCTGCTTCACAAGAGTGAATGGGTTAATGGCGGAGAATTCATTTCACTGTGTCACGCTGTGGTGTGTTTCACATGTGACAGTCACTTCACTTCACTCTACCTAAACATGGAAATTTTGTATCGAATTTGTGATTAAACAAAACCAATCTAAAACTGTAAGATACATTACCACAATACATTAGATGTCTCGCTATTTGTTATTTTTCCCCCCAACTTAAGCTTTTTTTTTCTCTGTCACTTACTGTGTTATTTCTAAATGTGGGACTGTCCACTAGTATCCATTCCCTCCGTTCAAACTTTAAAAACGTGTATGGGTTTACGAGGGTCTGTGGGTTTTAAAATGTTTAAACCCCTGATCATTTTTAGAGACTTTCCTACTTGAAAATCACTAGTATGCAATTAATCAGTGTATATACAAACTGGTATGTTTCTGATTATTTTCAAGCTTGTCTTTTGGCAAAAGGTGGTACTGAGATTTTTCTTGTTGATTTGTTAAACGCTTTGTTGTATTTTTTTTTATGGTGTTAAGCATTAAGTGTAAGGACCTGGGCTGCAGTTTGCTTATCTATATTTCTATTAAAGTATTTTCCATGTCAGTTCGGACAAATTTTTACCTTCAAACACTATTGTTTTTAGGGACAATGTGACAGTATTTGTTGTCACAGGATGAACACATTTGAAATGTTCTCATAATAAATATCTTTAAAACAATGATAATTTAGTTTTCTTTTTCCAAGATGAGTTTGATTTAGTAATTTAGCGCATTTCTACACTGCAATGGCAAGATGAAAAATGAATGAACAAACAAATAATGAACATGAATGAAGTGACACAGAAAAACCAAAATCAATGTAATTCTCAGCAGGAAGGTAGAAAATTGTTATACAATCATGACCCATAATAGGGAAGAAATTAGTATATCATTTTGGATTGTAGCTTCTTGATTGTAGCACCATTATTATGTTCGTGCAGGTATTAAGAGTCAGAACTATAGCCAAATATGCTTTTTTTATTTGAGGTTTGTAATAATCAAATAAATCTCCAATATTATATCCAGTAGAAATAGCATTTTATCAGATGCAAAAGCAACTGACATTTCAACGAAATCCATTGCTACCCCTTGTGGTCACTGAAGATGATGCAGCTCTTTGTATAAACAATAGGTATTTATGCAGGCTATTGGCAGTGATAAAGTCTCAATCAAAACATTTAAGTCAAACAACAAAAGAGTACACATGAGGTTAAATAATATATAGCTACATCTTTATAATTGTTAGTCCAGAGTAAAATATTCATTTAGATATAAATTAATATGCATCTTTTTCTTGTTTTCTGGTTAAAAGAAGCTCGTTCTATGCATCTACTCAAAAATAGTTGTGTCTTCTATGACAGAGCAACTGAGAATGACAAATTTGACAAACTCCACTTTGAAAGTATGAAAAAAAAAAGAGTTAAGAGTTAACATGTAATCTGAGGTTGTACTAACAGAAAACTTTAAATGGCAGTTTGAAATGTAAAATGTAACAAAACAACAGCAGGCCTCATAAGTACTTGGCTGTACTTAGCTGTCCATTTAGCTGTCTTAGCTATAATCCGTAACCAACAAAATATAACACAAACATAAAAACCTTACATGGCAATATCATAATATTCATTTTTAATAATATAAAAAACACATAAGAATGCATTAGACGTAGAAATCTATCGCTGTTAGCGAAGTCTCACACTGTCCAAGAGCGAGTGCTTACAGATGTTTCCTCAGTTGTTCACTCACACAACCGCACAATGAAACCCCAACGCTTTGTTTAGCAAACTGTCAGCTTCCAACAAATCCAGACGAAACAAAAGAACAAAACATGGCACCCAGTCAAAACTCTTGGGGATTTGGCACTGTTCACAAGTTTGATGATTCCCATTAGAGGTATTTTTTTTTAGAGGTATTTCGTTTTAAAGCTGATTACACAGCTCAGTATAATTCCAGTGGTTCGGTTTATACTTTATTTCAGGTTTTTACACCTTTGTGGGATTTGGAATGAATTATTTGTGAGTTTTCTTGCCATTTTTTTGTAGTTATTTTCACAGTCTTGTCAACCTACCAATTTAAAACCTGGTGAAAAAATGAAAGCCTTGATTGGTGCATTTAGAAAACTGCTATTGCTTGAGAATCTCAGTAACTGGCTTTAACCATGCTGTATCTTTTCCTGTTATTATTTAAAAACAAACAAACACTTATTCCAGAGCCCTCTTAGGGATCTCTGTCTAGACATGAATCTACATCTAATGCTGGTTCCTCAAAATATATTCACCAAAATATCTTACACAGTGTTACATCCAGTGTAAATGGTTAAGGACACACAGAGGTAAAAGTACTTGTGATCAGCTTTATGAAAGTACCCAGAGAAAGCTACAGTGATGCATAAGTTTGTGAACCATTCAGAATTTTCTATTCTAAAGACAATGACCCTAGGCAACCTAAGTCGTTCTACCGAAGAATGGTTAAAGAACAATAAAATTGATCTTCTGGAATGGCCAAGTCAGTGTCCTGACCTTAATCGAATAGAAATGTTGTAGAAACTACATGTAGCGAGTAGTTCATGTGAGGAACCCCAACAACACCCCAGAGGTGAAGGTGAAGCTGTTCTGCATGGAGAAACTGGCTAAAATTCCTCCAAGCTGAAATGCAGGACTGGAAACATTTAGTTGCAATTACTATTGCACAAGAGATATATAATATTGGATCATTTTCCTAAAGAAATAAATAAATGACCAAGAATAATAAATAAATGACCAAGAATAATATTTGCGCCTCATTTGTTTAACTGAGTTCTCTTTTATCTACTTTTAGGACGTGTGTGAAACTCATTGACACAAAGTTCATTTTTATGCAGAAATATAGCAAACATCTAAAGGGTTTACAAACTTTCAGGCACCACTGTACCTGTTTGAAAACATTTCCTCATAGTTCATCTGTACAATAGCAACATCGTTTCTCTTCTCCAGCACTATGCAGTTCTTCCTTCTAAGAAATACTTAATACGCATTACCATTACATTACCCTCATTTGGCAGACGCTCTTATCCAGAGGTTAAGCGCCCTCCTCAAGGGCCCAGCAGTGGCAGCTTGGTGTTGCTTGGATTTGAACATCCAACCTGCTGATCAGTAGTCCAACGTCATAGCCCCCTGAGCTACCCCCTGCCTTAGTAATCTCAATTATAGGAAAATACACCAAAATAACACACAAAATCAGACGCACACAAAAAACCCCGATAAAAATCACACAAAGTCACGGCAGAGGCAAGCCAGAGGGACTGACAACCTCTAACTCTGCTCAGACATTTCCTTACAGCCTGATTAGAATGGCCTCCCATCTGAAAGAAGCTAATTTAGTGCACACCTGTTCTGTATAACTGAATGTCACATGCTGTATAATTGAGACACCAGTGACAAAACATAAAAATGCGATTTTTCAAAATACTAGCTACTGCTCCAAGAGCTAGAAAGCGCAGTCTCTTTCACATTTACTCATTTCCATGAATCCTGATATTAACCCTCCTGTTATGTTAATTTCTCAGGAACAGCAATGATGTTCCTGGGTCAGTTTGACCTGGGGCATGTTTAACTGTCAAAAAAGTGCAAGAAACGAAAAAAAATCCCATCATGAACTCCATTACTAACTATTAATAACCATTAAGAACTATGTGTGTGTGTGGTGTGTGTGTGATTGGCG
>JAQMCW010000005.1:16018261-16028687 GCA_030068335.1 Chrysichthys cranchii
ATGCATAATTGATGGTTTTCTTGTTTTCTTTTTTTCAGAATTATAAAAATAGTTTCCTGGAGGAAATGGGTCGTTCTCAAACATCATGGAGTAAGAAGATAAATTAGAAAGCTTTATTGCAAGCTGATACAATGACAGTAGCCTTTAGGGTATTATTCGTTCTACATGTCTGAAGTTTGGAAATAAAAGAACAGCTGCTTTCTGAACACAGAGGGTGCAAAAACCTCAACTACTACCAGCTGTGAACTTGGCAAACAAAGCAAATATTTAAAAAAACAAAACATTATCTCCCCTTGAGGTTATTTTAATAAAATGGTCTGGAATACATCTTTCTCTTTTGTCTGTTTAGCACATGTGCATCCATAGAAGCTTTATTTGTTTGTGTAACTGCACGACTGTAAACCATACCTCATAATTAGAGCCTCCATGAGGAAATCCATCTCATCTTGTTCAGAACAGATTTCCGGCAGAGTCTATCCCACAGGCATGGAAAGAAACACAGAATTAATATTGATCCATCAAATGCAGATGTTACTCTATATACAAAAACAATGTTACTGACCTTGATAGCAACCTGCATGGCAGTGTTGTCACCATTCATACCCAGAACCTGACCTTCATACACTTCTCCAAAAGCACCATGCCCTAAAGCCCTGCAACCAAAATGCCTTGTACTTTAATGAAACTCAGTCATTTGACAGACACTACTAAAATTATAGAGGAAGCATACAATGTGACACTAACCTGGTTCCAGATAGCAATAGCAAGGGGCATGCTTAAAGGAACCCCCCCCCCCGAATAACATTTTAACCGCTATAATTCACTGTTGTCCAGGATGTATTACCTCCGCTAAGGAGGTTATGTTTTAGGTGTGGTTTGTTTGTCTGTCTGTCTGCTTGCCTGTAAGCAAGATTGCACAAAACCTAGCAATTCGATTTCCATAAAACTTGCAGAAAGGATGTAGCATGATCCATGGAAGAAGCCATTAAATTTTAGAGTGTATCCGAGTCATGGGGCAGAGCCAAAAATTAGTTTTCTTTTATGCTAATATTGTGAGATATGGTGGTCTGTGCTCAACAACGCCATACATCTTAATATCCAGTAGATGGCGGTACAGTTCAACAGTGGCAAATCATAGTGAGTGTATGCACTGATTTCACTTTAGAACATACCCCACTCAGTCGGACTGAGTGGCAAAACATAGGGCAAATGGCTGCCTTCAGGAGGAGAAACTGCAAAACCAGAAGTAAAACAAAAAAAAATTCTGTATAAGAACAGTCGGAATCAACAGTGATCCCTATCTTGTGTGTTTTTGTGTCAGTCAAGCTGAACATTAATGGTGCCACTCAGTCTCTCTGCCACTCGGTGCGTGTCACGTGCATACCCTAAAATGTTGTACCAAGGGAAAATATTTGTACTGAGTCTTTGTGGAAAGTGAAACTCCAGAACTAGAGGAACCTCCATACTGAATACTTGATTTATGTACAGTGGTACCTCAGTACTCGAACTCATTACAACTCTAATTTCTTAAAAGTCGAACCAACCTGTTTGAAAAAAAAAAAGACCTAGAAGTTGAACCATGAACGCCGACCTAAGATAACTTGTACACGTGGGTACATGAGTCACACAGCACGTCTCTCAGTGGAAACAAAGGGTAACACTTCACTCTCACCCTCGCATTCACTGTGATCGCATCGTTAGTTGGTGATAGTGCTTTTTTTATTGAAAATACACCGTACTTTATATAGTTTTGGTAGCCATTGCTCACCAAAAAGTTGCAAATACAGCGTAATAATAAAAATAAACAGTGGACCACATGGCATAGTATGACTCAAGGTAGTAGTGCTGTGTCTGTGTCCTGCTGGTGGGAGAGCGAGGTCGGAGACGGTGAGTGGTGAGTGAGTACACCTGGTGATCATTAACCCTGTCTGTTTATACTCGACAGTGAGCGGTCAGCAGGAGGACAATCAGGAGCTGTGTGTGTTTATGGAGTGTGTGTCAATAGTGCAAGTGAATATTTGTGAGCTGAAAAGCTAAAAATGAAGAACTTTGAAGTAACTTTGGAGTGTGGATCTCCATTACGTCCTCAATAACCAGGGTGCCGACACACAGGATCCTGTCGTGGATTACCTGTAGCACCACCCCGTTCACCGGCCTGGTGCAGACACTAGCCGCCACCTGTCAGACGCAACACCAAAAATTGCTCTCTCTCCGGCAAGAACAGGAGCGGTGCTTCCAGGTACTGCTGGAGAATCAGGTACAGGATCACGCCATCCTGAAGGACCTGGTGCGGTCCGCCAGCGCTCCCAGTGAGACGGGAGAAGGGGGTCCGCAGGTCACCGTGACAAAAATGGACCCGCACGACAACCTGGAGGCTTTCCTGGTGCTCTTTGTGCACACAGCAGGGCTGTGTGGGTGGCCGGAGGACCAGCGGTCCTTCTACCCCCCTGTCAGGGGAGGCCCAGCTGGCGGCCCAGCAGCTACCCCCGGACAGTTGTATGGACTACGAACAGTTGTCATGGACCATCCTGCAGCAGGTCAGCCGGACTCCAGAACAACAATGTCAGCAGTTCCGGCAGCTGTCGCTGGAAGAGGTCGGACGGCCCTTCGCCTATGCGCAACAGCTGCAGGACGCCTGACGGCAGTGACTCCTGCCTGAGGACCACATCCTGGAGGAAGTCGTCGAGCAGGTCACCCTGGAACAGTTCATCCAGTGCCTCCCCCTGGGCACCGCAAACTGGTTTCGGTGTCACCGCCCGGCCTGGCTGGCCCACGCGGTCGAATTAGCAGAGGATCACCTGGCGGCAGAGCTGGAGCCGAGTGAACCCCGAGGACCTGCCTTTTACTTTACTTTCCCCTCCTCGTTCTCCCCTGACCTGTCCCCCCTCCTCCCTCTCCTCCTGTGTCCATGCGTAACCCCATTTCGGCCCCACGGAGGTGGCCAGTTGGCTCCTTTTGGCCTGCCGCCTGAGTTAGCAGGGCTGCCCCTGTTTATCCCATCCAATGTCTGTGTCTAATATGGTTGTTCATCCCCAGGTGTCCTCTGCTCGAGCCACCAGGACTGAGGGTGCGCGCGGCCTGGTCTGTTGGTGCTGCGGGGAGCCGGGGCACTGGCAGGATCAGTGTGAGGTGATGGAAATTGGGACAGTGATCCGGATGCCCGACGCAGCGGCGGCTGCCCCCGATCGGGCCAGAGTGTATCGCATACTGGTGAGTATTCAAGGAGGTGCCTATTGTGCTCTGGTGGATTCAGGTTGTAGACAAACTTCCATCCATCAAGGCATGAGTCAAGGCATAGCAACGGGTTCTGAATGCATGGTGAAGGTCTTGTGTGTACACGGTACATCCACAGTGTATCCATTGGTGCCGCTACAGATACAATTTAGGGGCCAAAACCATAGTGTCAAAGCAGTGGATAATCTCTGCCTTACCCACCCACTGGTACTGGAGACCGATTGGCCAGGGTTTGATAAATTAATAAAACACCTGGTAGTGGGTGGGTCCTGCCAGGGTCAGTCGTGGGGGAAACCCCAGCCAGTGCTCCCTGGAGAGGCGATCTCAGGGCTGTCCATGTCAGCTCTGTGTCCAGATGACACAGAGGGGGAGGAGCCCTGTGCTCCCCTCCCTCTGGGGAAGCCCCTGGAGGACTTCCCCCTGGAGCAGTCATGGGACGACAGCCTGAGGCATGCATTTGATCAAGTGAAAGTAATTGATGGTCAACCCCTCCAGCCAGGCGCTGGAATGACCTATCCATATTTCATGATAATTAAAGAGTGAATATATCGAGTGACACAGGACACTCAGTCAGGGGAACAGGTCACCCAGCTACTCATCCCAAAGAGCCGCCGGGAACTTATTTTCCAGGCGGCTCATTATAATCCAATGGCGGGACACCTCGGGCAAAATAAAACACTAGCCCATCTCATGGCCCGATTCTACTGGCCAGGCATTCGCGGCGATGTCCACAGGTGGTGCGTGGCGTGTCACGAATGCCAGCTGGTGAGTCCAGTGGCCATCCGACAGGCTCCTTTGCAGCCCCTCCCTCTGATTGAGGTCCTGAATGACCTGGGCTCTCACAAGTAACCCTGGAGAATTTGCGGCAAGCCCAGGAGCAGCAAGCTCAGCTGTACAAAGGGAATTTGTAGCGGGAGACAAGGTCCTCGTTTTACTGCCCACCTCACACTCGAAATTAATCACCAAGTGGCAAGGACCATTTGAGGTCACATGGTGAGTTGGGGATCTCAACTACGGACAGATAGGGGTGGGGCATGACAAATCTACCACCTCAACCTGCTCAAGCGCTGGGTTGAGGAGGTACCTGTGGGGCTGGTGATGGTGGTTCTGGAGAGGGCGGAGCTGGGACAGGAGGTGAGCTCAAAACCCACCTCACATTCCACCCCGGTCCCCTGTGGAGACCACCTCTCGCCATCACAGCTCGCACAGGTTGCCAAGTTGCAACGAGAACTCTCGGATGTGTTCTCACCCCTGCCCGGCTGCACGCACCTGGTGGAGCACCACATAGAGACTTCCCCGGGCGTAGTAGTGCACACGCGCCCTTATCGCCTCCCGAAACATAAGAAAAAGGTAGTTCGGGAGGAGCTTCAGGCTATGCTGGAGATGGGTGTAATCGAGGAATCCCACAGTGTCTGGAGAAGCCTGGTGGTTTTGGTTCCCAAGACCGACAGGACGGCCCGGTTCTGTGTGGACTTTAGGAGAGTTAATGCAGTGTCGAAGTTTGATGCCTATCCGATGCCACGCATTGACGAGTTGCTTGATTGATGGCCTTCTCCACTCTGTTTGGCTTGCACCAATTCATCACACTTCCATTTGGGTTGTTTGGGGCCCCGGCGATGTTTCAGCGGCTCATGGACAGGGTCCACCGCCCCCACGGTGCCTATTCCGCGGCCTATTTGTATGATATAATCATCTATAGTAATAACTGGTCATGGCACCTAGAGCACCCGAGGGCAGTTCTGGAGTCACTGAGGCGCGTGGGACTCATGACTAACCCACGGAAGTGTGTGATTGGACGGATGGAGGTACGATATCTGGGGTTACACTTGGGTCATGGGCAGGCGCGTCCCCAAATTGATAAGACAGCAGCGATTGTAGCTTGCCCATGACCCAAGACCAAAAAGGGGGTGTGGCTGTTCATGGGGCTGGCTGGCTGTTATTGTAGGTTCGTGCCTAACTTTTCAGACATCACCAGCCCCCTGACTGACCTCACTAAAAGGGGTGCCCTAGAACCGGTCCAGTGGATGGAGCAGTGCTAACGGGCATTTACTCAGGTAAAGGCGTCCCTGTGTGGCGGACCTCTCTTACACTCTCCTGACTTCTCTCTCCCCTTTATTTGCAGATGGACATGTTGGACAGAGGGCTGGAGGCTGTTTTGTCCCAGGAGGCCAGGGGTGAGGACCGCCCTGTGATGCACATCAGCCACAAGCTCTCCATGAGGGACAGTAAGTACAGCACAATTGAGAAGGAATGTCTCATCATCAAGTGGGCGGTCCTAACCATCTGCTACTACCTCCTGGGGTGCTCATTCACCCTCTGTTTGGACCATGCCTTGCTCCAGTGGCTCCACCGCATGAAGGTTGCCAACGCGTGGATCACCCATTGGTATCTGGCGCTTCAGCCGTTTAATTTCGAAGTGGTCCACAGGCTGGGGGTGCGGATGGTTGTGGCGGACTTTCTCTCCCGGCAGGGGGGGGAGTTGGCTGCAGGCCGGATGACTCCCCAGCCTGAGTTGTGGGATGGGGGTATGTGGCAGTGGGGGCGTAGTTGAGTGCCACCTGCTGGCGGGAGAACGAGGTCGGAGATGGTGAGTGGTGAGTGAGTACACCTGGTGATCACCCTGTCTGTTTATACTCCACAATGAGCGGTGAGCAGGAGGACGATCAGGAGCTGTGTGTGTCTGTGGAGTGAGTGTCGATAGTGCAGGTGAATATTTTTGAATATTGTGAGCTGACAAGCTAAAAATAAAGAACTTTGAAGCAACCACTCTGAGTGTGGATCTCCATTATGCCCTCAATAACCAGGGAACACCACAGGTGTCATTGTTTTTTTTTAAACTTTACACTGTCAGAGTGAAGCAAGGGGGGGGACACAAACGCAGGCTGGAGTCAGATGTAAAATCCCTTTCAGGCTTTATTTAGGCTCCAGGCAGAAGTACCTGAGACGGCAGGCAAATTCGTGAGACGGCAGGCAAATTCGTAGTCGAAGAACAGGCAGGGTAACCAGACTGTGTACAACACCACGAAGGAATGGACTATAATCATAAACCGAATAACAAGCGAGAAGGTCAGAACCAGAAGAGAATATAGACTTAGATCATGGCTTGAAAAATTCACACACGAAAGTGACCATCAATGCTTCACCATTTGAGTATTCAAGACCGAGTCTCTTATAGTCTGAGTCATTAGACCAGATGTGGATCACCTGCGGAGGACCAAGACCATGGATCCATGACATACACATTGTTTGGATACATTTATTTTCTTACTTTACAAATTACTGTTTTGATAAATGTGCTTAGATGTGTTTAGTATGTGCTCTTCTTGTTTGATCCTGTTCATTTTGTGTTTAAATGCTAAAAAAAAACATATTTAAGTGTAATTTTTTGGGGCCAGGAACCAATTAATTGGTTTTCCATTATTTCTTATGGGGAAAATTTGATCAGAACTCAAAATTTTTAGGATTCGAGTTCTGAGGTACCACTGTATTTTGCAGGTGAACTGATTTATGTTGTGTTAAACGTTAAGTTTTTTTCGTAAGATATTCATGGAGCTTAATGATTTTTTAGGGATGATCTGTCACTGGATCACTTAGTTCTTTCTGAAGAGACAGCATTTTATTTCTTTCACTCTGTCATCAAAGTTTAAAGCTATTTTGGAGTGTGGGCATTCATTTCATACCGACCTTGCAAGGCTTTTGTTGTTGATTTAGCAAGCCTAATGGTAGTATGTAGCTAGATCGGTGCAGCCATCATATATCCAGATATATAAAGTGGTTGCGGGTACAGATTTGCATATCACAGAAGAGCTGACTATTGTCCTAGGCGGAGGTCTGTGCTCTCTGAGTGCCTGTCTAGTTTAGTAATGAAATGCTGAAATGTTTACACTTTTTTTTTTTTTTATCAACATGATGGTTGATCTATTCACTTTGTTTAATAGTTTCCTACCTTAATTACAATGCCATTCAAATACTTGCCAGTGACTTCATCAGTGGGATTTTGTTTTGTCTGAAGAAACAGATGCAGCAGCATTTTATTTCTTTAGTCATAGATTTGCTGTCTTTACTATATCTACAGTGGATTTCATATTATTTTGAGATGGATCATCACTGAATAATGGTGTGTGAAAAAAGGTCTTGCTCTATTGATTTTTTTGGAGCCAACAGTGAAACGTGACCATAATTTCTTATGTTTTGAGTCCCTTATGTGTTCACTGAATTATTATCTCCTATAATCTGACAAAAAAAAAATAAAAATACAGCACCAACCCACAAATTAGCACCATAAACACTAAACCCCCCACAAATATTTCAATGAAAACATATTTAATGTGGCCCAGGGTGGACTTTTCCTTTAAAGGTTCTAGATAAAACCCTTTATCAGACAGTGTTCACCTTTTATGAAAGTCTAATTGTAATATTATGCTTGCTTGCTAAAGATTTTTAACAACAAGTAGTTTACCCAGATAATTTTAACAGATTATCCAGGATATGCTTTTAACCAATTAGTCCATAAGACAGGAGCACCTGAGGAGGGTGATGTTCTTGCGTGGAACCTCCTTCAGCTCACACAGTGATGCAGCTTTGCCAGCGAAGCAATAGTTGGGATTGTAGTCAGTCATGATGATGGAGGAGCGGATCTTGCTCAGCTTGTGTTCGGGGCTCTGCAAACAAACTCTGACCGCATGGAGGTGGTTCTTCTTGCGATAATACACTGCAGGAGCACATAGCACAACGTTAAAAAAAAACAGGGAGGGGCTCAGAACAAAAGACCTACAGTATACACCATTTACAGCTCAATCTTGCTCACCCGTTAAATGCAGATAATTTATTCTTTACTTTTCTCTAAGGATTAAGGAGGTTATGAAGATTCTTTAGTTACCTTACAACATGATACATCATAGAAAAGTGCAAAATATTAAATATATGGAATATGGCATTATCATTATTCCTGCAACAAAAAGTAAGAAATTCAGAAACTCTTAGGTCACCCACAAAATACTGAATCAGGAGTGCACAGTGCAGCAAAAAACCCACTTTCAATTTAATTTCTTTTTATACAATCCAGACCAATGCAATGCAGAATACAACACAGATACAATTTATTTGGTCTTAAGAAATCTTTTGACATTTCTTTAAAAGCTTAATGACCTAAGTTGTGCATAGCTATCTTTCAGGTGCAACTTCCAGAGTCTGTATTCTTTTTTTTTTTCACTTTTCATGTCCAGAGCTGAAAATAAAACCATCAGACAGTGTCCTCTGTAGCTCTCAAAGAAACAGATTTTCTAAGTACATATAAGTTCTACCTACAATAATACTCAAATGGTCAAAAACTCTCCTAATGGACTAAATGTGTCTGGGTGGTGAGTCACTTGACCTCTGCACTGCCAGCTCAGCAGGAAGCACTCACCCTCAGGAATGGGCGTCCACATCCCCACTGCAGGTTGGTAGTCTGCCTGTGGGGGGGGCACTGCGTGGAGGTGAGGGGTTCCCTTTGCTGTCGGGCGTGTAGCGAAGCCGGCAGGAAGTTGACCAAGGGAGGGGAGTGGGACAAGAAAGGGGAAGAAGTAAAAGAGGAACGGGAGTTGCCCAAGCACAGACTACCAACCTGCATTAGGGAGAGCTCATGGGAAAAGACAAAAGTTAACCACCAATAGAGCTCAGGAGGTATCACCAAATGATATGTATAAGACATGTTTAAGATTTCCAGTCCAGCAGTAATAAACAAGTAGACTAGACTTTTAGAGCGTCCCAAAAACAAGTTGAATTTTTGTCCAAAAAAGTTTTTTTTATATGCTTGTGTGCAAAACAAAAAAGGGAAGGTCTGAGACACAATACTAAGTACTAACACCTAACTGAAAATGGAGCTCTAGCACAGTAGATTCACGGGAGTTTGGAGAAAAATACTAAATCCAAACAGATACCTTCGATAAATCATGCTTAATGAATCATGGAATTGAAAAGGATGTTATTTTGTCAGGACTTATTATACAAAGTCTTTATTTTTTATTATTTAAAGTTTTTATTTATCTTCTGCTGACATAGCCTCCTCAGACCCAAACTCCAATGTTGTGTGCCATGTCATATTTCTGTTTCTTAGGACCCATTGAACTTGATCAATGTCTTCAAACAGGAAGAGGTTTGTCAAAAGGGTAATAACCAGTGCTCCTCATATAAGGATATTACAAGGACATACATACAATTTAGTTGGAAGAAAAAGTGTCTTCATATGAGGACAGTAGGGTCTTGGGGGATTAAAAACATTCTGCAATTATTTCACAAATCAGATATATGCAACAGTACAAATTACTTTGTATGAATAATTCACCTTCAGCACCATCAGTGACTTCGAATGATATCATTGGCCTAAAATATGTAACTGGCCTAATAATACAGTATAAGTAAAAAGCCTGGACACATCTGGCTATGTGTTTGTCATGATCTTTTTAAAATTTGTTTCTAAGGCAAACATAATTAGTGAAAATGCTGTGGCAGAGATGAAGTGGTTATCCAAGGGCTGTGGAATGAAGGAGTGATACAAAGATAGTGGGTAAGGAGTGAGTGTCCACACCTTTGTGTGATTATCTGGTTGCTATTATATGAGCTGTGTGTCTTGCAGTGAACAGCTAAATGGTGGAAAGAGAGATGTTTCATCGCTGAGCAAAATGAGTCACGGTGTTTTGCTGGACAAAGATTTTCTTTCCATTTTTTTTCTTTTGCCAACACCTGCCCTGAAAATTGTGGTGAAGAAAAGGCAAAAAAGGCTCCCTATACTGCATTTCTCCAACATCCACATTTCTGTCAGACCTGGAAGGTTATCACAAATGCCTTTGTATAAATATGAAATGTGAACAAGTGCTTAGCATATCTGGGAACTTAGTCAGAACTGTTGGAAAAGCATTGCAGCTTGCTACCTTATGAAGCCACTTGAGAGAAAGGCAAAGTGGTCATCAAGAGTACTCAATATATTATAGATTATAAAACAGTTTCCATTTATTTTTAGGCACGGTGTAATTCCGTGTGAATCATTCCATCATTTGGAATCCCATAATGTCCTCACTTTCATTCTAAAATATTGGAAATAGTAAAGACAAATGTGTCTTCTATGTGTTTCCAAATTTTTTGAAATACAGACGTGGACAAAATTGTTGGTACCCTTCCGTTAAAGAAAGAAAAACCCACAATGGTCACTGAA
>JAQMCW010000005.1:16038672-16052306 GCA_030068335.1 Chrysichthys cranchii
CCGAACCCGGGGCTCGAACCCAGGACCTTCTTGCTGTGAGGCGACAGTGCTAACCACTCAGCCACCGTGCCGCCCTCAAGAACAGAACGTCCCTCCAAAAATCGAATCACAACAAGATGAGTTATGTTGTTAATTTCTTGACCTGAAGGTTGTTGTATTGCATGCTGTACTACTTGATTTTAACAAAGTATTAGTTAGGGGGAATGCACACAAATGGAACCAGGTTATTCCAAGTTCTTTTCTTCTTCTTTTTTCTTCCTAAAATTTGTCTCACACTGGTTGTGCTCTGTGCAAATAACAGTGGACAAAGTTAAAAAAAAATGTTCTAAAAATGATTTAATAAAAGCCATTAATAATGAGAAAGTTGGCCAACTGTGGAGAACTGACTGAATCTAACAGTGATTCTTTTCCCACTGAGTTAAGACAAACAGAGTTTAGAGATCAACATAGATTGTCAATGACAAGAGGATGAGTCTTGTGTTTAAATGTGGAGAGTGACATTCATCTTAGGTGATAGAGAAACTGACAGAGACTTATGATGCTGATAAACAAAGAGATAAATCTACTATTTTAGAGTTAAATTATATTACATTAGATTGTATTGTATTATATTACATTATATTATATTACAGTAATCCCTCGCTATATTGCAGTTCAGATTTTGTATCCCCGGCTATTTACAGATTTTTATTTAGAGTATATCAAATATTTTTCCCCCAGTATTATAAAATATAAACATTAATTAAAAATAAAAATTGAGTAAAATATTAATAATATATAAACTATAGTACCGTGTATATCATATTTACACAAGAGACAAAGAACACAGCGTTGATTAGGACGCGGTGTGGGGATACTGAAAAAAAATTATGGCTGGAGGATGGGTCCAGCCAATCGGAATGCCCTATTCCCTTAACCTTGATTGTGATTGGCTGCTGGCTACAATGCGTATAGTTGGGGAGAAGCAACTAGCATTTGCCAACATCCAGTTCAGCCCATAGCAGTACTCGCTATAAATGTGATGATTCTACGAATTCTACACAGAATTCACCTCATTACATGCGTGTCTATAAAGTGTTTAAAGAGTGTGGACGGATAATTTAGGGCTTAAACTATTTAAAAAAAAAGCATTTGGGGGAAAGTTTTGGAATGTATCCCCTGCGGTTATATATTATATTATATTATATTATATTATATTATATTATATTATATTATATTATATTATATTATATTATATTATACAGCATCATAAATGAACAAGGTAAAACCTCTTTCCTTTAAATTTGTTACATTGTACATGCAAGTATTAGCTTTATGGTAATCATCATTCAGACATATTCTTTTATTAAATGCAAAACACTTACTATACAGTTCGCTGTTTGAGGAAGAAAATATACATCACTAATCTGAGTTAGCTGCCCAACTTGTTGCTGACAAAATACGAATGGTTCATTCCCACATCCTTGGTCAAGCATGCCGAGGTTGAACATGACGTAATTCCAACCAACAAATTTCTGCTTAGGATGTACAGCAGCATAAAATTTTACAAATATATGTTCATCTGGCTTTTCAAACCTGCACCAATTCCACATCTCTGAAGTTATATTTGAACCTTCCTTTCCATAACTCAGTGTTTGGGAGAAGTGCAGAGCATAGGATTATCAAAAAATTATTATATATGAGAATGTACAATCTTGAAAATAACATTTTGAAAATGATGTTAAAACATTAATTCCAATTAACGAACCGGTCATCACAGTATAGTCAAATCCATACTTTTTTAAACTGTCCACCACTAATTTTTACCATGTGAGGGATTTTCTCAGGCTGACACACATATAGTCCAGTTTCTAATTTGCTCCTTACCATCTATGGATACAGATAAACAGCAGCTTGTTTGTCATTTTCATAACGATGGAACAAATGCAAAGGCTATGTTATAGTTTATAGTGATTTTTTTTACCTGGCAAACTTTTAGACTGATTTGCTATACTTCATGAACAGATGTTACACAGTATGTTGTGCAAAACCTCCACTGACCTTTGAAAGCTTTCAAAAACACTATCCAACTCACCACAAATGAATCCTTCATCCTCGCCTAGAGGGCAATCACTGTGGAAATCACACACTTTGCTTTTATCTATACAGCTGCCCAAATCACAGTGAACAGCCGAGTTCTCTCCACAATCTGAAGCCAAATGTTCTAACGCTCGGCTTTCTGAGGACACGTAGAGGGAGACAAAGAAGGGGCACAGCAAAGAAAAGCGATACATGAAGTAAAATGCAGAAAATCAGAATTTGTGTCATCATATCACATTCAGAGGAAAGTAACCAATGTCTGCTTAGCTTTAGAAGATCAGAAACATACCATATAAGGGTATATTTGTCTCAACTAGAAACTAGAAAGACTGCAGCAGTGTAATAACTCATTTCTCATTTTATTTAACAAATCATAAAACACTCACCCATGTTACAGTCCTTCAGCTCCAGTGAATCAATGGCCAAAAGTCCAAGATCGTGACCACTACAAGAAGTGTACTGCACTGTTACTTGAAAGGGCTCATCCATTTTCCCTATCGATGCCTCCAAAAACTCCCAAGATGCCCTAGGCCATAAAAGATTAATAATGTGCATGCATGAATGTAAATGTATTTTTAAAGATACTTTGATTCAACTTCTAAAATGCTGAATAATATACTTTTTCTGTTTATCGAAAAAAATTAACTTAATAAATGGTACTCCTGTCTTGTCCATAACAGAGTATGCATCTAACAAAGAAACATAATATTCTGTTTGAACTTACTCAGTAAAATCATTACATAAATACTGAAATCTTGGGTAATTGTGAACCTGTTGATCATTAGAAACTGTACTGGCATCTGTACTGTCCAGATCTTTTTATCCACTTGCACCTTAAAGCTCACATACAACTACAACAGCTTTCATATATTTTGTTTAGTTTGTATGTAATCAAATGTAGATAAGGCATTATAAAATGTTTTAGATGCATTCAAATGTTGTATGAATACCTTGTCTTCCTGGTATTTCCATGATTTTCCTTACTACCAGTTTGGCACACGAGTATTTTCTGACACTGGGTAAGCCAGGCCACGAAGTGTTGACTTCACTAGGTTGAAAAACACTGTACTCGTGAAGATTTGACAATTTATATTAATTCACGTTTTGTATTACTTCTCCTTTAGAGTCACTTCAGGATTGCACTGTACTCGACTTAACCTTTTTCCCCATAATGGTTGTACTTCATTTTCTGCAACCACTAAATCTGATTTGTATGACGAAGCACTGTATGGTCTTAGGCATTGAGCCATACAAACCCCAAGTGATATCTCTAATCCTAAACAGACAGTGTGTATAAGAGTATTGGCTCCATTATGATCGTACTGCCTTTTTCCAAATTGCATTGCATCACGGCCCATTTCAAGCCACCTGTCAAAGCCAATTACAAAGACATATTGGTACCTACTTTTAGAAACAAAATGTGTCCATTCATCTTGGACTGGCTTTGGCCAACCTCAGAAAATCAATGCTGAGTACATTTCCATAACAAGACTTTCAGATGACATTTGTTTGATTTATTTGGAGAACAGTGCTTACATGTGACTTTGCTAATAAGCAAAGCATGTCAGTGTTCTGTTCATTTGTGCACCTTGTTCTCCCATAGATCAGACCCTTTGCAAAAGTCTAACACTCAAATCAGCAACAGCAATTTAAAGCCAGTGACGGATCAAGAGTATGTTAGTACTGGGGGGCAAAGCAACGTTAGACATTTAGAGATCTAAATATGCAAATCAGCATAAGCTCATTTCATTATTTAGTTTAAAACCAACTGTTATATTTGTAGTGTTTTTTTTAATTATATATAATGTTAGGTTTGTACTTTTGTTTAAATTGCATTTTTTATTCATTGGGCAATATCAGGACTGACCACACCTTTACCCAGTAATGAAATAAGAACTACTGTATTCATCACTGGAAATATAGGCCTTGTATAACATGAATGTTGTATGACGTATGATACAAAGTCTTCTGTAAAAATACTCATAGCTGATAATTAAAGACTTTTAAATGCAAAAAAAATCATCACCATGTTCCCAGATAATAACCAAAGAACATAAACTGTACTTCAACAATTTTAATGATAAATACATTACTGATATATTTTACATAATAAAACATGCTTTCTCAGATAGTCATATGTGCACTAACAGTTTCTTTGACAACCTTACACTACCCAAATCAGTTAATTCATTCAGAACAGCTAGTCTGATCAAATAGCAACTGCGCAATCACAGGCAGGTCTACAGATCGCTTCAGTAATCAACAATTACTGTATAACACAATAGGCTATAATACCCTGCTTTAACAGGCTCTTGGACATTTCCTGGAAAATCAAACTGAGTGATGACAGTGGCTCATAGCCAAGCTTACCTCAACTTTTTGCTTTTGTCATTAACCTGATTAAACTGACAGTTGATATGAAAGAAAAAAAAGAAAATAAAATAAAATAGTAGCCTATACGTAAAATCCAAATGAACCAGTTATATAACTAACATGGAATGACTTATGGTTATTTGAGACATTGTATAATATGGAAGTGGTAAGCTCTGCTGTGTTTATTTCTATTCCTAAAGCTAGCTTTTCCTCTAGCTGAGTTATGTGATTAACATTAAATGACTTCATAAGTATTATGTCACTGTCACAAACTCCACTTCCCAGCAGCCACAGCAGCCTACAAATATATGGCAGCTGAGGACCACACCTCGCAGCACCCTCTGGCACATTCCTGCTCAAACTCTTCAGACTACTAATTGGTTCAACCTTATTGTAATCACTGCTCACAATATTTATGGACTTCAGTTTGTTATGTTCACTGCAAAGTATTTTACTATGTTTAGTTTTATACTCTGGTTGTTGACTTTGCCTAAGATTCTTCCGTAGCTTCTGTTAACACTGTTTTGCCCAGTTTTGATCACTGCATGGTTTTGGGGTGCCCTTGACTCTCTGTCTGTCTGCCTGTTACCTGACAGAATACTATGCCATTCCCATGGATGTAGCAGGGGAGTCCCCAGGCCCTCTGCTGTTGCTGCACAAGGACACCTGCTCCAGGAGGAGTAGCAGCATCTTTGGAAGCTGGATCGGCATGTTACCCAGTTCACCAATGCCATTACTCTAATGCTCATTGTTCAAGCTTCCAGTTCAAGAGCTCACACAACATGCTGAGCCAATGCAGCTTTCCCACATCAATCTGAGTCCCATCAAGCAAGAATGAAGACAATTGAAACAGCTTTGTTTCTACTGCGGCAAGCTGAGGCACTCTGTACTCCTCTGTCCCATATGACAAACAAGACACAACCCAAGTTCAGGGATCACAGGACCATCAATACCCTTGCAGTGAGTCCCTCTAAAGTCCATTCTCATCAGCATTTTGCTTTGAACCTCCAGATAAAGCACTCAGAAAATATTTATGTCCTCGCATCTATGGCCGAATACGGAGCTGCCAGAAACTTCATAGATCTAGACCCTGTGTTACAGCTCAAGCTACCCATGCAACCACTTCAACGTTCACTATGCATCAGAACTTCCAACGGGAGCCTCACTGGCAAAGTCACCATCACCCAATGCACTAAGCCTCTTCAAGTCTGTGCTATTCACCAGGAATTCATCTGTTATCTCATCATTGTCACCAAGAGAAATATCATCCATGATACTCCAGTTCTACAACCCTCAAATATCCTGGAAGGATAAGGAGATTACCAAGTGGTCTGAATCACGAACTCCTTGCTTCCTACAGCTATCAGGCACATAAGTGGTATCTACCACCTTCTAGAGCACCATTACCATTCCTGATGTCTACCACTAGTGGACAAATGTATTCAGGAACATCAAAGTCAGTGGGCTGCCACCTCACAGACATTATGACTGTGCCATAGACCTACTTCCAGGTACTTCTCCTCTCTGCTATTGAATTTACCCACCTTCCCTCACTGAACAACAGACTATGAAGGAAGATGTGCAGGACACTCTCCAGCAGGGTTACGTTCGTCCCTTTGTGTCGCAAGTTTTGCCAGGGTTTTTTGTGGAGAAAAGGGGAAGTGGACTCCATGCATTAACAATTGCAGATGAAACCAAGTTGGCATCAATTACCTATATCCTTTATCCCTGGTGCCATCAGCTCTCGAACAACTACGTACACCCAAGGTATTCACGAAACTGAATCTCCACAGCGCCTACAACTTTTTGTACATCCGCCATGAATACGAGTGAAAGATGAATTTTCTCCCCTCTTGTGGTCACTTTGAGTACTTCATATAACTGTATGTCTTATCTTGTGCTCCAGGTGTGTTCCAGTGGTAAACAATGTATTGAGAGATAGGCTGGGAAAGTTTGTGATTGCTTACATTGATACCCTAATATACTCGCCAAGCCTTGACGACCATGTTAACCACATGAAGAGGGTCTCATCTGGTTTGCTGGAGAATCAGCTGTATGTCAAAGGACAGAATTTCAAAGGAAAGAAATTATGACATTGGCAACTGAGAACTGTCAAAGCACTAGAAGAGTGGTGCCAGTGACTCGAAGGAGGAGTTCACCCTTTCACTATCTTCACAGTCTTGAGTACTTCAAGAGTGCCAAGCATTTGAACCCATGCCAAGCACCCTGGGCATTGTTCTCTGCAAGTTTTAAGTTCACACTCTGTTGCATACCAGGATCCAAGAATACCAATGTTTTGTTGCATTTGTTTTGTTGCATTTTGTTTGATTTCCTTCTGAATCAGTCACACCAAGTCACATGGCCATTCTGCCCCCTACATGTTTCCTCAGTTCACTCACCTGGGAAAATGATAACCAGATCACCAATTCCTTGCCAAGTTGTCCTGACAACTGTCTGCCACCCAGACTCCATGCAAGGCTCCCATGTCTATGGCCCACCCTGGTACCCAGCACACGTATCAGTTACTCAGAGCAAGTTCTGGTGGCCTAACATGATCCATGATATTAATCGCTTCATATCATCCAAGGACCCTTGCATCTACCCTCTTTAACCCATGGCCCCACATGGATTTTTTTGACTGAGTTACCTAATTCCGAGGGAAATATGGCATGGTTTCCTCCCTTTGTCCAGCCTTCCCATGGCCTTTGAAACAGTAGAGCTGCTCTTCTTTTCATTGTGAACCATCTGGGTCCCCAGTTCACCTTCCATGTCTTGGGCAATTTTATGGAGAACTCTGGGAACCTTATTTCATTACAGTCCCTTATCCAGGGCGACCTATATCCATCTCATTTATACAAGTGAGCAGTTGAGGGCCTTCCTCAAGGGCCCAACAGAGGTAGCCTGGTGGTGCTTGGATTTGAACTCACAAACTTCCGATCAGTCATCCAATGGCTTAACCACTGAGCTACCACTGTCCCCCAAGCACTTTGCTGACCACAACACCACAACCCTGTTGACCACATGTGGCTTGCCACAAAGTGCTTCTGGAAAGCATCATGCAAGAAACTATGCCCCAAGTGCATCAGTACCTTTCATATAAATCAATACATAAACCATCTCATTTACCATCTACACTTTCCAGGCCACCTCCGTATTGCACCCACATTCCATGTCTCACCCCTAATGCCTGCCATCTCAGTTCCCCGAGCCAGTCTCAAAAGCCTAAAAATATGGCCACTGAGAACTAAGCTAGAAGCACCACAACTGTTTTACAATATTGATGTTAAGAATTGATTTTGTTATTAAATCAAACAATACTGCTTTTTTCAAATATATTTTTGGAAAGCAGGACAATGTGCATTTCAAATGCATCCTGAAGTTCCATATATGCTAAATCTAATAGTTTTTATATACTTGCAAGTTCTGTGCAGACAGACTGATGTAGTCAAGCAAATTTTGATGTATACAAATGTATACAACCTGTATACTGAAATACACTGCAAAGCACAACAGCAACAAGCAATACATCAAAGAGAGCTTAACAGAGAGGAAGAGTGAAAAGTAAGACAAATGGAAAGGAGAGAACTTGTAAGCTGGACTGCATCTCAGTTCAACTGATTCCAACAAATTGAAACCTTTCCGCTACATTGGTTTTGGGCCACTGAACACTCAAATCACACAGGGTCGAGATGACTATGCTGTAATTATTTATAGTCCCACTCTCTGGTGGTACTTTAGAGTCTTCCTCGTGTCATCTCTGTGAGTTTTTTATACGTAACTGTTATCTATGGATTAGTCAATAAGATTCCAGATCAAAATCATGATTTCTCTAAAGCTGCTTTATGTCATTGACTGAATGACATTATTTCTTTTATTGTGCAGCCCAAAGGAAATATAGCTTCAGGTTATTCTTTAAAGCACTGTGTAAAAACCCTAAGAACACACTCTAACCTAATGCCAGCTTTTTCCCTGCTGACAGAAGTCAGTGAGTTGAGGACAGCAGAATTTGTGAGTTTTATGGAGACAGACAAGTTTCCTGTTCTTGGTTCTGGCTGGAAGCAAGCCAAACGAAGCCGACACTGTGGGCCACTGCCTAGCACTACAGGACTTGCAATGTGGAATGTGCAACTCCCAGAAGCCCACAGGGCAGAGCCAGGCCTCAGAACCAGAAAGTGACCTTTGGAAAAGGAACAATCAGATAATTCTGTCAGGAAAACCATAATGTTAATTTCTAATTATTGCATCACAGAATAAAAACAGTGAGAAATACAAATTCAGGCCTTACTATAATAAAAACAGATATACCGTGTCCCTTCTACATGTCTACATAACAGGTACAATAGAAATACAAATGAATCCATTAAAGACATATACAGGAAATCAAAGAAAAATTAGCAAATATCACAAATATCATTACTTTTAAACTTCAGCAATATAGTATTATAACGAAATAGTATTTATGCAAGTTACTGAAAAGCTTTCCAAAATGAGCATTCTTTTTAATCAAAACACTAACCGGCAGAAAAACTGACCGAAATTGGCAATTACTGTGAAAGCCTATAAATTTTATTCCAAAACAGATAGCTTTGTAGAACACACAATCCACACAATTTACCACAAAACCTTTTGGAAAGCATAATTAAGCTGAACTGTTAACTCACTTAATGAAAAGCAGAATCAAAACAGCTATGGTAAACTTTGTTAACATATCCTCTCAGTATCCTTTCATGTCTCAGCCAAAGATCTTTATTGTTAGCGTGTAATGGTAATAGTTTTGTATTAATGCTATATAGTCATGTACTTTAAATAAGAATGTTAAATAGCAGCATGAAACCATGTAAAATATTCATGCAGATACCTTTAGAATCTCCAGTAGAGTGATCTGTGATTGGCTGGACACCCCTTTGGCCGGCCCAGCGTTGCTGAGGTGATGTGACATACCAGTCTCCATGATCACTGTGATTAGACACGCTCCAGGAACAAGGAGATTCAAAATCACAGGAGGTAATGGCTGTGGGTAAAAAAAAAACTATATTACAGAAAATACACAGACCACACACTCTTTCCTATATAGCTTTTTACCCTAACAATTCAGGATGGTTGAAAAAGCTGAACTATTTCTCACAAGAACGTCTGCATTAGTTGTAAGAGGATGGAAACAAATCTACATTGGGCATAGATACGTTGAAATATCTTCACACTGAGAAGATTTTCCAAGATTTTCTGTTGTACACTATGTTCAAGTTTTAAATAGTATTTGTATTCCCTGCTTTAGTTTTGCTAAATACGAATGGTGCTCTCAGTGAAATTGAAACACAACAATCAAAACACAATTTACTGTTCGAAGACATACACCTAATTCATGACTTTAAAAACATGTCATCCACAGAATAATCAACAGCACAGGTAATTTTTCAAGAAAACTGTGTGTTTATGAAAAACAGATTTTAACTGATTTGATGTCATTGTGAAGTGTGCCAGCCAACAAAAACAGTGCTTGATGGGTATTCATGTATCTAAATAATATTTTCATCATTTCTGCTTGCTGCAACATAAGTCTTTGGGAGAAAAATCTACAGTGTATATCCCAAAAGATAAATCCTCATGTTGTGCTTTATTAAAAGTTGAAGAAATCAACCAGATCAATACTTTGTGGGCGTGGTAAAAAAAAGTTCTTCAGCCTGAAAGCAATTCCAGAACATCAAAGATCCACCACCTTATTTAATTATTTAACTGAATAAATATTTTATTAAAGAACAGTTTCTAGATATGGATGTGGCATCTAATTGTTGATTCTTAAACATTACAATCCTAAGAGTGCAAAAATTATATCTTATTATGTGAACATATTGTAAATACCGTATAGGTAAATTTACAATATCTAATATTTCCGATTAGTACTTTATTTTAAAATAAATATAAGATTAGTAAATCCCCAGATACACTAGATGGCCAAAAGTTTATGGACATCTGACCATCAAATCCATATTTGTTTTTTGAATATCCCATTCCAGATTTAATCCCCCTTTGCTATTATAATAGCCTCCACTCTTCTCAGAAGGATTTTCAATAGATTTTGGAGCATAGCTGTTGGTCTTTGTGCTCATTCTACTACAAGAACAGTAGTGTGAGGTCAGGCTCTGATGGCGGGTGAGGAGACTTGGGATGTAGGTAGTGTTCTAATTCATTCCAAAGGTGTTCAATGAAGTTGAGGTCAAGGCTCTGTGCATATCACTCGAGCTTTTTCACTCCAACTTTGGCAAATCATGTCTTCATGGAGCCTGTTTTGTGCAAAAGGGCTCATGACAGCACATGCTAAAGCATAAAAAGACAAAATTCCAATACAACTGCGTGCTTTTAACTTTGTGGTAACTGTTTGGGGAAAAGCTACTTATAGGTATGATGGTCAGGTGCCCACAAACCTGTGGCCATTTAGTAAGTCTTCAAATAACATTCAGAAAGGAATGAAACACTATTTGGGAATTGCTGAGTAAAAAATCTATTCGGGCATGCCGCTTATTTTTTTCAAGCAGGGTCTTCCAAAACTACATCCTTTAAAAGAGAAAAGTTTATTCGGAAAATGTGTGTTTATTCCAAAAAAGAGGTTAAGAGGACTTAGGTAGCATTATTATCTGCCTTTGGAGTGATGTGAGATTACTTATGCAGAAAGGCCATGAAAGTAAATAGTCTCCTTTGACACCTCCAAAAGTAGTCGAGCCAAAACAATAAATCAGTGTCAACACTTGGCTTAATGGAATTATTCAAATGTCATGTGCTTGGAAAACAAAAATGACAAGGTATTGAATAAAAAAGTTGAGCTTTTTGTGAGCATTTCTATTTTTCAAGCATTTCCAGTGTTTAGTAATGTAAAATGAATCCTACAGGTCAAATAAATGAAAACAAGCCAGTCAGTGTTTTAAATATCACTAACCAATTCATTCTTATGAGAACAGTCACAAATCCTAAAAAGAAGATAAAACTTTTTGTGATTTATAGAAACATAGCTGTTTCTAGTGACAGTAAAGCCTTAATAAAGGAAGGTATATACAGTACACTGGATGAAGAACTGTGATATTTCTACTATTTCTCTTTGATTAATTCTGACCGTGTGATTCAGTATCATTATATCTTTATGAAGACCAGAGTCCTTTTCCAAAAGTGGTTTTACCTTGGCTTGCTTCTGCTGGCCTTGAGTGAAGATGATTTAACTGCATTGGAAAACTTGGATGTACAGTTTTATCCAAGAGAGCATGACTGATCCTGATCACTGTGGAGAGAGATACAGAGAGAGAGAGAGAGAGAGAGAGAGATAGATGGAGAGATCTTATCTATTTCCATCGCAGCCACATAATAGTTGAAACATGAGCACTAATCATGTTAACAGTTTATGGGGGTTTTTTTTATCACTGCTAATAAATCATTAAAAAAAGAAACAAAAAAAAGACAAAGCAATCCTAGATTTTTTTTACTAGATAGTGGCCCACTGATCCACTGTCATTAACACCAATGTAGCAGTTCAAACAAAACAGAGCATGATGTTTACGTAGTATCTTTAAAAGAGAATGCGAGGACCTACTATTTCAAGGCACGTTAATGAGTCTCAGTTGTGAAATAAAAGCACTGAAGTCTGACATGTATTTTTCCCCTCCTACTCACCAAGGATGAAACTCTGATTAGAAGTCAAATTCATCATTAAGACTACAAAGGTGAATTCTCCAAACCTACAAGTGGTTACGTTTAGCACCACTGTGACCTGAAGACAACTCATTCCACACCTCTGGTTATTGCAATGCATACATAAACAAATTAAGTGCAACGGATATGTTTTTTAGGTCCACTGTAAAAAGCAACAATATTTTCACCAGGTTTATAAAATCAGCTGCAAGTGCTTTACATCTGACCTATTAAGGCATAACAGCACCACTAAGCACACTATATAAGGCAAGAGTCCTCAGTAGGCAAAGTGCGTGAGTGGCTACAGGTTTCTATTCCAGCCAAATAAGAATCAAACCTAATAACCATTCAAAGAGCAAGATGTAATGAATTACACAAATACAATCACATGTCTTCCTGTTTTGGTTGGAAAAGAATAAATATGCAGCCACATTGGCCCTTTGCAATTAATATCTTTCATATAAGTTTGGTTAATGTCTTATTCACCATATGACTGCTGCCATCTCATCACCCCAAGTCCTTACAAGATAATAAAATTACTTCATTTATAATAAAAAAAACTTAACTATGCCTAACTAGTCCTTGCATATGCAAAAGCTACTCTGCGTGTATTCATTATGAGCACTTCTTAATGATATTGCACTGCCGATTAATCTAATATTTATCTATACATGTCTGCAATAACAACAAAGTTTTTAAATTAGTTTTATTACACATTTTATAAGTGTAGTCATTAGAGCTCTGTCCATAATCAGAGATTATATGGCATTTTACACCAGTGAATTACTCTTGTGCTGGCATAGAAATATACTCATTTGTGTTTAATTGTATCATGATGGACTATAACCCTTCAGTCTTGAAGCACTTCTCTGCTTTCCAAGCACCATTAAGTTTTACAAGCTGGAATAAACTTTCAAATATCTTAGTCATTTGTTTTTGCAGTCAATACTTTTTTTTTTATATTTAGTAACTTGTACTTGCACTTGAATATTCTTTTGTCTGCTTGGTTGCTTTTAATGATTTCAAAAGAAGTTTAAGATTTGTTATCAACCAGTCTTTATGCAATAAAAGAGAATAAATATATCATTTTAATATCTTTAGGGGGCTTCAAAAATTGTAAGTATAACATTTGTCAAGATCTTATATAACATGACACAATTGTTTATTTGTTGGCACTGAACTTCAACCCGAATTCCACGTTCTCTAAAGTTGAATAAAATGAAAACTAAAAGACTTTCAAATCGCATGAGCCAATATTTTATCCACAACAGAACATAGATAACATTACAAATATTCAAACTGAGAAACTGTATATCTTTATCCACTAAATGAGCACATTTCAAATTTGATGCCTGCTATAGGTCCCAAAAAAGTTGGCACGGGGGCAACAAATGGCTGAAAAAGCAAGAAAGTTTAAAAAGTTTCAGCTATGAGAACATCTAGCAACTAATTAAGTTAATTGATATCAGGTGTGTAACATGATTAGCTATAAAAGGGATGTCTTAGAG
>JAQMCW010000005.1:16052406-16063648 GCA_030068335.1 Chrysichthys cranchii
AGGAGATGCTACACCATGGTAAACATGCCCCTGTGCCAACTATTTTGAGACCTGTAGCAAGCATCAAATTTGAAATGAGCTCATTTTGTGCATAAAATTTGTACAAATTTCTTACTTTAAACATTTGTTATGTTATCTATGTTCCATTGTGAATAAAACATTGGCTCATTTGATTTGAAAGTCTTTTAGTTTTCATTTTATTCAAGTTTAAAAATGTCCCAACTTTTCTGGAATTCAGGTTGTACCTGAATGGTGTCTGTTGAAGTAAATGAACAAGCACCTAAGTGATCTGTGTAAAGTGAAATGACCAAATCCTTATGGGTCTTTAAAAAAGTAACATAATGAACAAATCAGGTTAGAAGTTGGTTGTCCAGAAGTATTCCAAAAGTTTGTGTTAGCACTTGGTGTGATGATAGGGTTCTCTAAGGACATGACAAGATCTTGTTGTGGGTATATACTGTATCTACAGGGATTTATTGCAACTTGGTGAACTGGGATTCAGTCTTGGGTGATGTGCTGACTTCCATGATTAACTTTCCTCCGAACATGATGAGATACAAGCCAGAACATGAATGAGTGAGAGGGAAAGTACAGGGTTAGGGAAAGAACAGTGTTTGCCATCTCATTGTTAGCAGATAGCAGATGTTGCTTTCAACGTTATAGTTTTATTACAACATAATCTAATAGTATGTTGTGGTGTTCTATTTAAAATGTACTGAGAGGAGATCTGTCACGCAGAAGGGACATTTTCTTGATGTCTCGATGTAATCGATTCCATGAATGCTTTAGATTTGAAAATGTTTCTCAACATTTATATTAGTGAATTTGCAATCAAATTGTTGGCTGAATAAATTCTGATAATGAAACTGAATCCTAATTTTAAAATGAAGGCTGCCAAAAGGATCAGTGAATTACAGGTAGAAGAATAATTTTATCTTATCCAACTTGCCATCTCTGATTGGCCATCTTTATCCTAGACATCTTAATGTTTTCCATACACTAACATGCATGTGTTCATTCATAAGAAGTATATTAGTTAGCTGATTATGTGGATTAGGTACATTAAAGAAGGGTACATATTGAAATATGCAGGGCATATACTCCAGGAGCACTTCAGGATCTAAGACATTTATGCAGTGTATTTTGAGTAGGAGCTGGAGGCCAGAATCTGATGTCACTGCAATGAGTTTGTCTGGTGCCAGAAGCTTCCATCACAGATGGATGCAGCACTGGCACAAATAAGCAAGCAGGCAGCAAAAAGCCATCAATCAATAGGGAAATAGAGGCCCAGGCAAGGGATCAACTAGGTTTATTATCTAAACTCGGCATAGAGCCAGAGAAATACACTATTCTTCTATATATAAACTATGACATCATTATCATTATATTCCTGTCGCATAGCCAGTAGATGTAGTCAGCAAATTATTATTGTTGTGTGCATCTGTATTAGATTTTTTGTCTTAAAAAAATACTTAGAAAATTTATATATTAGTGAAACCTTCGGCTCAATGTAAATATAAAGCAAACCACAACATTATCTATGATGGTTTAAAATATAGAAGTATTTGGGTTTTTTTTAGAAATGGACTGCTAGAGCAATACATGTTGCAGTCTAATACAGAGTAAAACACATAATGAAGGAATGTAGTATGTGGCACAGAGTGATTCAGTACAAAATACATTAAGACATGCAACAATCAGTTAGCTCTACAGCACACAAACTGAAATATAGCACAAGATTAGAGTATGAGATTGTTCAGACCAAACTGTGCCATTTTATTGTGTATAGTGACATTTGAATGGGATGCTACTGATTTGCTGCTAGGCATAGTTCAGTTTTTCCTTTTAACCTAGGAGAGATATAGGAGAAAAGAGGTTTTACATCAATAGAAACTGATTAGTGTGTTTAGAACATGCCCAGTGCTTTGACCTGTTAAACCACTGTATAATTAAGGGCCATTAATCGAGCGCTAGCAGACCAATATCAGTCCAACATCATGTAAGCCACCCAAATAGTTTGAAAATCATTGAAAGTTTGGTAAGCTTGCCCTACATACTGTGCGTTTTGTATTATTTTTATGCTTCATTAATATTTCTTTAGAGTAATTCAATATAAAATATTTTACCAAATGTAACATCGCCACCTTATCATGGTGGAGGAGTTGGTGTGATCTTATGATCTTAGGAGCTATGTTGTCAGGGGCATAAGCCCCATTGTAGGGTCACCCAAGGCAAACAGGTCCTAGGTGAAGGTCCAGACTAAGGGAGATTCAAATGAACCACAATGGATAAAAAAAATCAAGGACCCAATTTTCCTTGCCAGGATGTGGGTTACTGGGGTCCCCCTCTGGAGCCAGGCCTGGGGGAGGGGCATGATGGCGGGCACCTGGTGGTCGGGCTTTGGCCCATGTAGCCCAGCCAGGCTCAGCCTGAAGAGAATACATGGGTCCACTCTCCTATGGGCTCACCACCTGTGAGAGGGGTCATGGGGGTCGCGTACAGTGTGGAATGGAACATGAAACGTCACCTCTCTGATGGGAAAGGAGCCTGAGCTGGTGCGCAAGGCTGAGAGGTACCAACTAGATATAGTTGGGCTCACCTCAACACACAGCCTAGGCTCTGGAACCAATCCTTTCAAGAGGGGCTGGAACTTATACCACTCTGTCCAAACAGGATTAGGCCCTTGGCTCGACCCAGGACATGCTGAAGAGACTATGTCTCCCAGCTGGCCTGGAAAAGCCTTGGTGTTCCCCCGGAAGAGCTGGAGGAGGTGGCTGTGGAGAGGGAAGTTTGGGCCTTACTGCTTAGGCCGTTACCCCTGCGACCCGACCCCCAGATAAGTGGAAGAAGATGATGATGATGATGATGATGATGATGATGATAACATAACACTGGTAATGTTAACAAATGTATACTCTTTGTTCATATATAATAATGCTAGAATGTAGATCAGACAATCATGAATTTGGGTGTCATGTCCCCATTTACAGTTATGCCTTGGTCAAGTCCATGTTATTATTTCTCACTAATGATAATCTTGGATAAATGCATGGAAAACTCTTAGATAGAAAGAAAATGGGCCTTAAGATGAACATGAATATGGAAATAGTATCTCTAAGAAAACAAGGAAAAAATAGGCATTTGACTTTGGCCCTGATTGGATCCTTTCCAAACTCTAATAAGCTTATCTGCTGGTTACATACACAGTGGAACCTTGGACTGCGAGCATAATTTGTTCCAGAAACGTGCTTGTAATCCAAAGCACTTGTATATCAAAGCGAATTTCCCCATAAGAAATAATGGAAACTCAGATAATTCATTTTACAACCCACAAATATTTATATGAAAATTATTAATACAAAATATAAAGTAAAAATACATAAAACAAAATAACCTGCATTTTACCTTTATAAAGACTCGTGCCTGTTGTGAGGGAGACGAGCGAGGAGCAGAGACGGGAGAGGAGGAGGATTATTGTGTAGGATGACTTTCACTACAACTCACGGAATCACTGCAATCTGTCGGCTCACTGGAATCTTTTTCTTTTCGTGCGACTTTAACAAGGAAACTATCCAATGATAGCTGCTGTCCTGAAACAAGCCGGGAGAGTGAATGTAATTGCAGATAAAATGTCTTAAATAAAGGTTTTAAGGTACAGATAGAGGACAGGGCAGTATCAAAATCCAATAACAGGCATAGAGTCAGAGATCGGGCAAACAAAAAAAAAAAAGGTGAGGCAAAGGCAAAATCCAGAAAGTGGGCAGAGGTCAAAACTATTTTGCTACTAAGCGAAAATATTATAAAGGGCACCATGTCAAAAGACATAAATCCAGGTGGGAAACAAGATCATACATGGGAAAAACAATCAGGAAGTAATAAGGCTTGGCGCTGGTGGCAACAAGTGGCAACTATTGCGTCGCAACTTGCACAAGTACAACGCAGTCCTTAAATAGGGTAAGTCCTTGTATGCAGAAATTGAGCACACCTGTGTTCAATCAGTACTCAGAATCGTAGCAAAGGTGGTTGGACATGCTGTCAACTTCTGTTTCCTCTTGGGAGGCTGAGTCAATTTCTATGTTGGAGCTATCTTGATTGTAGTCCTCATTGTTGCGCTCCATGTTGTCGCACTGTGGGGACTCCTGTGGGGTGGAGTCCATGGCCGTGTCCAGAGTTGCTGACGGAAGTCTAGGGATATCTATATCCGAAAATGGCAGTGTGAGATTTTTGGACGCGGTTGTGACAGGTGTTTTTGCCTCCTTTTGAGGATTTCACAGAATGCTGTGCTTCTGTGCAAATCATTAAACAGATTCATCACTCGCAGTACGACAGCCTTATTCAGGTGGTGCTTTTGTACAAAGTTTTTTTCCCACATTTTACACCTCTCCCTGAATTCATTTGAAGTCAGTGAGCCACAATCCCGCAGTGAGTGAGAGAGAAGTTGTGATCACGTGAGGCTCGGCAGACGTAGCGTATGCATACTACTCGTATTGCAAGACCTCGCTTGTTCATCAAATCAAAATTTATTAAAATTTCTTGCTCGTCTTGCAAGACACTCACAGACCAATTTACTCGCAATCCAAGGTTCCACTGTATATAAATAAAAAAACGAATATTGTCAAACTGCACTGGCATTTCCCGGATGCTCCAAAGTTGCATTATTGTCTCAGAAAGAGGTACTTGGTCTAGCAGGATGAACTATGACATATTGCTCAACAGGAACATTAACCCCTCTAAAAGCAAATTGCTTAAAGTAGATTCTAGCACCAGGAAACTGAAAAAGTGCGTCAGAGTGTGTGAGTCAGAGTGAGTGAGTGAGTGAGAGAAAGAGAGCTTTCATGCCAATGATTCAGGCCCAGTTGCTTGGACAACAGGTCCTGCAGAGTACTGTTCATACACTTGCAAAGCTTGATGAAGGAAGATCTTTCTGTAGTGGGAGTAAATGAACCGGCCTGCACAGCAAGAATTTTAACAAATGAAAATATCTTGGATATACAGTAATCAGATGTTTCTAGCATTTCCTATTGTATGTATTAAACCTATTGCTAGAATGGTATTTTTACTAATTTCAAGTTGAAATTTTTCTTATTCTTGTGGCTGATATTTGTGCATCTTTTGAGAAATAAATACTTAAAATTAGCAAATTTATCTTGGCATAATATTGCAACAGAACTAGACTATTTCAAGTTTCAAATTAGTAGAAATGTCTAGAAATAAGTTCAATCATTTTAAGTTCAGTTTACTGTAACCTTATATAAGGAAATAATAGATAAAATCAGCTTTATTCATTTCAGCTACATACATTTTTTGAGCTGATCTTCAAGAACTGCCAGTCCAGCCTGAGACCACCTCATGTGGATTTGAAATGATTTCTACAAAGTCGTTGATTAGCCCAGACACTTAGAAGGTCAGGCTGAGACCAGTGAGACAACACTAATTGGAAACCTTGGTTCGCTAACTCAGAAAGCATGATCTTGCCAGCAGCCTTGCAGCTCAACATTAACAGGGTCGATGATGATTGCCTAGGGGAGCGTTCAGCTAACAGACAGTTCTGACCACTGTGTCACATTTTTCCTACTTGTTAGCCTGCATTAACCTCCTGCCTGAAGGCAAGTCCTATGAAGCAGATGAGGCTACTGTGGAGAAAATGTTGTTAAACAATTATCCAATTAGCAGTCTCTCACCCCATAGCGATTTCCTTAGTATTTGTAGATGAGCTTATAAATGTCACTCGGAGAGTTCACTCTTGTAAAAATGGATATAGTGGTTAAGCAAACAGAGACCAGGAACCTGAAATGTAGATCATGACATGTTTTCAGCGGGGGTGTGTGTCTATGTCTGTGGGTAATGAGATAGGGATTGTTTTTTACTTGCGCTAGACTTCCGCTATTAATCAGTATCATAGTGCTGTTGAATCTGATCTGATTGGTCAGAAGGTGAGAAATTATACAGGTATGACTGTTGTGCTGACTGTAATTCTAATTACAGGTTAATATGAATTGAATTGTACTCCTACATTATTGCTTCTATAATAACAACTCAATCACAGGAACCTGTATGGCAGATGAGCCACATAATCTAAGGTAAATAATAAATGAATAATAAAAAAAACTTATTTAACAAAGAATAATGTGTGGCGTTTGATATAGTGATTTTTTTGTAAGGAGACATTATTTAATACTTCTCAGGCATTGAAGTAGTTGGTACATTTTCTGACATGGGAGAGGAATGGAGAATGACACTTTACAGCTGTTATAACACACAGATATTCCTCAACATTAAATGTAACAATAAAGGGTTAAAAGCACACCAGACATCAGTAAAGTAAAACATTGTTATCCTTGACATATTTCTTTTGTATAAGAAGAATAAACATTTCAGGCCATCACACTAGGCTCATCACACTGCTGACACTGATTATTTTCTTATATATGCATGCCCTGTTAACTTTTATTTTTAAAAAATAATTCAACAGTTTAAAAGATGCAGATGTTTATTTATGCATCTCATTAACTAATCCCACTAATATTTGCACTAACATTGACTAGCATGAACACAGATAAAGAAGGTATACAATGTTGGCTCCCGAGTGGCGCAACAAAAAAGAGTTCACCCTATCATTGGAAGACCATGAGTTTGAAGCCCTGTGATACCATAGCATTCATGGCTAGGCACTCGAGAGAGCAAAATTGGCTTGAGTGGGTGGCGTACTCTCTCACAGCGACACTAGCCAATCATACGCATCTGTGAGCTCATTCTTAAATAAAGGGTCATTTGTCATTGGGTTGGAAAGATGTGGTTGGTTGGCTTCAAACGCCTTGGAGGAAGCACATGAATAAAAAGAAGTGCATAGTGTTATGTGTCCTTGGTTTCCATGTGTACAAAAATATGGAAGATGGTCATTCAGCTGTTTTGTCTGTAGCAAAAAAAGTTTAAAAAAAAAAATCACAGATATGACACAAAAGTATTTTATTTAACAGCGGAACATTCTGGCTTTGTAAAGCATACCTCAAAAATTTAATGGAATTGTTATAAATAATGGCACTTTTTTCAGATCAAGCAGAGGAAAAAAATATGAACATGAAAAAAAAATCACTCAATGATGAAGAAAAACATTATGGAATCACCTTGTAATTTGCATTTCTATCACAAATACCTGAAGAAGTCTAAGTTTGCAAGTTAGTCTGCAGTTTAAAGCGTGCTTGCAAACTTTAACAAGCCGTTGCACCTGGCTGATTGACAGGAAACATGGGCCCAGCAAAAGAACTATCAGTGGAACAGTGGAAAGGATTATAAAACACCTTCAGCACGGAATGTGGCAAAAGTTGCTAGTGGTTCCCAGTCAGCTGTGTCTAAAATTTGGAGCAAGTACAAATGTAATGGGAAGGTTGTAAAGGGAAACATACGGGTAGACCAAGGAAGGCATCAAAGCGTCAGGACAGAAAACTCAAAGCAGTATACCTTGAAAACAGAAAATGCACAACAAAAGAAATGAAGACCAAACAGGCAGAAAGAGGAGTCAATGTCTGTGACCAAATTATAAGAAATTGACTAAAGGAAATGGGATTTACACACATAAAAGCCAAATGTAAACCATCATGAACACTGAAAAAGAAGAAAAGGTCACAGTAGATTAAATAGAAGCAGTCACGAAGTGTGGATGATTTGGATGAAAGTGATATTCAGTGATGAATCACGAACCTGCACTGTCCACGGAGCTGATGTTGGAAATTTTGTTTGGTGCTGTTCCAATGCAACATATAAAGATGACTCCAAGCAAATTTCCACAATCATTGATTATATGGGGTGGGTCCTATCTGTGATTTTTTTTTTTTTACTACAGAATTAAACAGCTGAGTGAACATCCTCCAAAAGTAGTGATTCCATATTTTTTGCCAGGAGTTATAGTATGACTCGTTATTGCAACCCATATGATAAATAAATGGATAGGTTATAAGAGTTCACTCACTCACTAATTTTCTGCTGTTTAATCCTTTTCCGGGTCACAGGGTAAAGTTGGAGCCAATCCCAGCTGACTCTGGGTGAGAGGTGTGGTACACCCTGGGCAGGTCACCAGTCCACCCCAGGGCCAACACACAGAGACAGACAACCATCAACACTAACATTCACAGCTACAGGCAATTTAGAGTAGCCAATTAGCCTTATCCCCTCTGTGCATGTCTTAGGACTGTGGAAGGAAACTGGAGTACCCAGAGGAAACCCACACGGACACGGGGAGGACATGCAAACTCCACACAGAAAGGCACCCAGGTCGACCCCGGGGATAGAGCCCAGGACCTTCTTGCTGTGATGCAACAGTGCTAACCACCACACCACCGTTTATGAGTTATTCTGGTTAAATTTTCAAACAGTCCATACAAAATGTTTCATTAATTTTTAGGGCTACCTATCTCTCAATTTCAAAGCTATTATGAAAAAAACTAATTGAGTTCAAAGGTATGCATTTAAGACAGTATGAATTTTTTATCCACTCGGTGTAAATTATTAAATTAATCTTCTTGCCTGTGCTGTTTAAGATGAAACCGTGTGAGATGAATAGCTCTTTTAGCAGGTCTCAGCTTTGAGTCTTTCTCCTTCTCCTTAAAGGTCACACATACAGTATGTGCTCTAACATAACAGCTGCCCTTTGGAATGGCTCATTTAATTATCCTTATTATAGTAACTACATTCATCTCCACTTCCAAAAAAATGACTTTATTTCTCTCACATGAATGGCTATGGTTGTTTATTTTGCCCAGTGCATGTACAGTAATTACAGAAAGAAAGAAAAAAGACTTGCGTTTAGAACTGTTTTCACTGCTCAGAATGAAATTAGGACAGTTCTATCACCTGTAAAATGCGTAAAGGTTTACAATTTTCTTTTGCATTCATATGGTCCACAGTTCCATATTGAAAAACAAATGAGTGCTCTGAATGTGCACTCGTGTAATTTATTCAATTCTGTGCAGTCAGTGAGATCTAAGGATGAAGCCTGAGACCAGTTTTACCCCATAACATAATTCTCTTGCGAGGAAGTAAACAAATTGCTACCCCACATCTGAAGCACGAACAAAATTGTCTGTCATTATAAAGATTGGTCAATGTGGACTGCACATTCCCTGAAGTCAGAGGGTTGAGATAAACACCATGGTATCATTGAGTCCATATTCATTTTGTTACTAGATGAACCCTTTAAACTGAAACCGTTTGGTATCTATATCCCAAAATAACAAAACCGTGCCATTGGGTTCAGTTACTACTTCTTTTTTTTTGCATTAAAACCGAAGAAGTGTAAATGTGAGCACTTGATGTGTGAATACAGGTGCTTCCCGAGCTACAATGGCCCGACTTACAATTTTTCGAAATTACGATGACGATTGCGATGCACTAAAAATGGTAAAATGTTTAGAAAATATTTAAAATTTGCAGGCAGGCATTGCTGGCAGGCCAGTGTAACAGCGTATGACGTATGCGGATGTTCGGACGATGCCCAGAAGTATGCAGACGACACCTGGAAGTATGTGGACAATGCCTGGATCGCTTGCCTCGTGCGATGCCTCACTCTCTCCCACAACTCACTGACTTACCTTGTGTATTGGTGTACTGTACAGTGCATTACCACTGGGGTTTTTTGTGTGCTTCAAGACCTAATTTTAATTTAAATGTGTGTCTTCTACAGGAAAAGACTCCTGGTTAGGCTAGGCTAAGATTAGATAAGCTAGGCTAAGCTAGGCTGAGACACCTAAGCTAGGCTAAGTGGATCAACACAGTGGTTCAACACAGGACATACAATATTTTCGACTTACGATGGATGTCGCGGAACACATCTCCATCATAACTTGGGGACTACCTGTATTCGTGTAAAGGAGTCTCGTGTTATATTCGACAATCCCATAAGGAAAAAGAGATCTCTGAACTCCAGTGAAACAGAGAAATGAATAAAATTACAACCCTGATTCCAAAAAAGCTGTGAGGCAGTGTAAAACATAAATAAAAATTCAGTTGAATACAATACACAGACAAGATATTTACTGTTCAAACTGATAAACTTTATTGTTTTATATAAATAGATGAACTCATTCTGAATTTGATGCCTGTAAAACATTCCAAATAAGTTGGGACAGGGGCAACAAAAGACAGTGAAAGTTGTGAAATACTCAAATATCCCTTTGTGGAACATTAGACAGGTAAACAGGTTAACTGGTAACAGGTGGCAGTATCATGACTGAGTATGAATGGGACATCGTCGTACATAAACAAGGATGGGGCGAGGTTCACCATCATACAATTTCTCAACATTTCAGTTTCTCAAAATACAATCGACATAAATTTAGGGATTTCACCATCTACAATCAATAAATATTATTCAGAAAATCTGCAGAAATCTCTGCACATTTCCTTCAAGCCCTCAGTCACCACTTCATTAAAAACAAACACGATTGTATAAAGGTCTTTATTACATGGGCTCAGGAACCCTTTGAAAACTGTTGCTAGTAAACACAGTTTATCGTTGCATCTACAAATAAGAAGCAAAAGACATTTCTAAACAACATCCAGACATGCCGCCAACATCTCTGAGCCTGATCTCATCTGAGATGTACTGACACAAAAGTGGAAAAATGTGTGATTGTCTGATGAGTTCACATTTCAAATTGTTTATGTAAATCATGGATGTTGTGTCCTCCAGATTGTTATCAGCGCAAAGTTTAAAAGCCAGCATCTGTGATTGTATGGGGGTGTGTGTTAGTGCCCGTGGCATGGGTAACTTGCACATCTGTGAGGCAAAATTAATGCTGAAAGGTACATACAGGTTTTGGAGCAACATACGCTGCCTTCCAGATGATGTCTTTTTTCAGGGACATCCCTGCTTATTCCAGCAAAACAATGCCAAGCCACATACAAAACAAAACAGCATGGCTTCATAGTAAAAGAATTTGGGTACCAGTGTGGCCTTTCGCCAGTCTGGACCTGCGTGTGGCACATTATGAAGCTCAAAATATGACAACAGGGACCCCAGACTGTTGAGCAACTGAAGTCATACAGATCAGTGTTTTTCAACCGGTGTGCCGCAGCACACTAGTGTGCCGTGAGAGGTCGTCAGGTGTGCCGCGTGAAAATCCCCCCCACACAACATTTAACCTCGTGTTGCGTGCACCGAGCGCGCAACGATTACACACTCAATTTCCCAAGATTCCCTAGGCAGTACCCGGATGTGTTATATACCGTTGGAAAGGTCTCCTTGTTG
>JAQMCW010000005.1:16063748-16085531 GCA_030068335.1 Chrysichthys cranchii
ACCCACCGACCGACACCCCCCGTCACACCCCCTAGGGGTGCCGTGGTATTTTCCTGATGCAAAAACTGTGCGGTGGCTCAAAAAAGGTTGGGAAACACTGATATAGATCAAGTAAAAATGGCAAAGAATTTCACAAATTCACAAACGCTTACAGAGTGTTGTTAAAAGAAAAGGTGATGTAACACAATGCTAAATATGCCCATGCCGCATCTTCTTTGGAATATGTTACAGGCATACAGTATATGGCATCTTTCCTGTGTATATTTATACTGTGAATGTATATAAACAATAAACTTTATCAGTTTGAACATCTTGTATTTGTATTGTATTCAATTGAATATACATCAAAAATAACTTGTAAATCATTGCATTCTGTTTTCATTTACGTTTTACAGAGTCACAATTTTTTTGGATTCGGTATTGTAGATGTTAAAGGGTGCCTTCTAAAACTATAAAGCAATACCAGGACCAGCAGCACAATGGTGTAATTGGATTGATCCTGAGTTTTGCAGGTCCTCCCTGTGTCCATTCGTTTCTTTCAGGTTCTTCACTTTCCTCCTGTCTCCCTAAACATACCAGTAGGTGGATTAACTACATTAAGTTACATCTATATGTGTGAAAATAATGTGTGTATGGTGCCCTGCGATTGACTGGCATCCAATCCATGGTGTATTCCTGCCTCACACCCAGTGTTCCTTGGATAGATTCAAAATTCACTGCAATTTTGACCAGGATAAAGTCGTTACTGAAAATGAAAGAATGACCACCAGGGACAAGATGTAGAACATGTATTAGAGGCAGATTTTTTTTTTTTTAAAGGACTTAAAAACCCCCCAAAAAAAACAGTTACAAGCATCCCTCTTATTGTTGGTATCCTTTATGAAAATGAGCAAAAACTACTATATAAAATTACATTATTAAATCTGTTTGCTAGAAATAAAACCCTGAAGAACTTTTTTTTTTAAATAACAATGTTTTCTGTTAAGCGTGTGTCAAACCCATTAACACCCCGTGAAGAATATTTAAGATAAATGCAAATGAACAAATTGCTCTCAGTGTCCATGGTATATAAGAGGCCATCTGACTGACACAGGCACGTGAGCCATGTGTAGAGTATCTGAAACGGTGACTTGCAAAATTCAAGTAATAGACTTAAAAAAAAAAAAATTCCAAAAGCACTTCAAATACACTTATGTTAATATAGAGTAAGAAGATTCCAAAAATCTCAAAGAGGCACTGTGTCGTTATTCTCTCCAAGCTTCACTGAACATTAATTAGGAGGTGCTGATACTTTTAAAACTAGTGAGGAGCAGACACAAATGCACTAATAAAGAAAATCTTTTTGATAAAAATATGGGAACATGTTAAGTGTTTACATGAAGCTGTACGACATTCCAAAGTGGGTTTTTTTTTGCTCATTTTCCTGAATGGTGCTAATTATTTTGGAGCTAGCTGTACATGTACTGATCAGCAATCTCATTCATGCTTCTATTTCTTTATGTCATTTTAAGTCTGTCTTCATTAGGCCAAAAAGCTTTTGTGTCACATGAACACTTGTTGGAATAAAGTTCATAACATTAGGCAAAACTTAGGAAGGACTACACTGATTCAATTACAAGAAATCTACAGAAGATTAAGAATTCAATACACAGCTTCTGATGAGATGTCTAATAGGCAGTCACTTGGAAACAACAGCTACATTCTCTGATCCACTCACCCTTCTTTTCCTGTTAGTACTGCATGACCGGACAACTTGACCCTCGATTTCTACTTCCTTATTAAATCAGAATTTTTGGCTTGGGCCAATATCCCAGCGCAAACACACTGAACAAGAAATGTTCTTCTACACTCTACCCACAGGGAGGAGACATTTGGATCATTTCTACTTCACAAACACTTGAAAACTGTGTCAAGTAGCCTTCAGATTGTGAGACATTTAACGTTTAATTAATGACTTTTTTGTTAAAAAATAATCACAGACTTGCAGAGTACTTGCTGAGTGATCTACCTTCATGTTCTCCGAGGGTTACACAGTAAAAGCTTTTAAGAACATACTGCTGCTAGCATGCATGCTTGTTTTTACTTTCACGTCAAAATACCCTATGCTCAATGTGGGTATTGTCTGTGACTCAAGATGTCTCCAGAGCACCACGTTCTTCATAATGTAATAAGTTCCACTGAATTACTGTTGTAGATAATGACATTACAACCTGGTGACATCAATTTAGTTCCTATAAGACAGGGCTCTCATTCTACTTAGACTCACTGCTTACCTCAGATGCTGTTTGTGAAACTCACAGGGGAGCTCAACAGCTCCTCCAACTGCTTGCACACTGAATTGTCCAGCACTCATGTTGAAGAAAAAAACATGAACAGAAAGCATGCAAACCATCTTCCAAACCATCAGTGTTGGTATTCTACTCTTCTACCTGAAGGAAAGCTGCACGCTGCCATTCTTGAACCAAAAGCAGTTTAAACTATGAAGGAATAACCATTTATTCATTCCTCTTAATCACTTTATCATGGTCAAGGTCATGGTGGATTTGGAGCTTCTATCAGGAACAGTGAGGGTGAGGGGGGAATATTCCCCCTATATGGGATGGCCGCCCATTGCAGGGCACCAGGCACACGTCTACAGGAAATTTAGCATAGCCAGGCCACCTACCAGCTCTTTCTATGAGGTGGGAGGAAACTTGAGAACCCAGAGAAAACCCATGTAGATGCAAAGGAGAGCATGCCACTGCGCTGCCCTAAACTGTGAACTGAGCTGGGTTAAATGTATTTAGTCACCCAAGTGATAAGGGAGAAAGAAATAAGGGCAAAGGAAGATCAGAGGTAGGGAGTGTGAGTGTGAGTTAGAGATAAGTGGAAGACATGCCATAACCGGGCCATAAAAAACTTCTAGAAGATTCTCATCATCACATAGGCTCTTTAACTGCTTTAAAAACATCACTTATAGTAAATTCGAAAGCACCCAAAACTGGCAGCGCACTAAAACACTAGAGCTTGTTCAGATACTCTTCAATCTCTGAAGGTCTGATTTTCATTATACACAAGTGTCCGTTATTAAATAGGCCCTGCCTTTCTGTTTCTGTGGACAATTTTAATCAAGCTCAACAAAATGACTAATATGGCTTGCAGCTAGGATGATTATTCTCCTCAAACGAAATCAGCTTGTTTTAAAAGACCGCTATCAGAGCTGAGTAAATGGAACAAGTGAGATTCAATAATACTTTGGACATATTAAAGTGACCTAGGAGGGGTTTTTTTTTTATAGGGAGAGGGGTTGTTTTCCTTGATTTTGGAAAAAAGAAAAAAAAAATTCAAAAAAGAGGCCTTATCTCCAACCTCCCCCGATAAGAAAATCGACAGAATGGGCTGTGTTATGAGATCAACCAGTGAGCGACAAAGAAATATTGAGCAACATAAAGCTAATTAAACCTAGACAAAATCCGTTAAAGATGAAAGCAGATGGCACTTCCTGCTAGAAAAAAATGCTTAGTGACAATTGCTTGCAGATTGTTCAACTATGTGGTATGGCTCAGCATTGAAGAAAAGTTGTATGTTTGGTGTATGTTTGACTTATAACATACTGCTTGTACTTTCATAAAGTAACAAAATGGGGTGTGTGTGTGTGTTTGTGTGTGTTGTTAAACTTGGTGCAGTTCCTGGCACCACAGCTGGAATTCCTGTTTTGTTTTGGTTTTTAACTGCAGCTTTGAGCCTGAGTCAGAGTCCACTTTGGGGGGAAAAAAAAATAAATGAAAAAGGTGGGGGTCCTTTATGTGGGAACAACTGGCCACTTTAGCTCTTGTATCATTGGTTATTGAGTGATATAAGATGATTCAACTTCCTGGGGGCAGTAAAATTCTTGTATCACCCAGAAAAGTAAGATGCTAAGAACTTTTTTGTTGCAGCTTCAATAAAAAAAAAAAAAAATCAGTAAGATTCAAGTAACTGTACAATAATTCCTGTGCTATACAATACGGCAAGGGCTGTGCAAAATGATAACGACGTAGGTCAGGCTGGTAGGCTGTGTAACCTGCTTTTAAAGCGTTTGTTGTTGACACTCAGACATGTGGATCTATATACATCAGTAAGCCATTACATTAAAACACTGAAAGGTGAATTGAGTAACACTGATTATCTCTTTATAAAGGTACCAGTTAAGGTGCTGGATATATTTAGCAAAAACTGGCCTCCAATTTCCCCAGATCTCAATTGCACCAAGCATCTGTGGGATATGCTGGACAAACAAGTCCGATTCATGGAGGCCCCACCTCCCAGCTTACACGACTTAAAGGATCTGTTGCTAGCATCTTAGTGCCAGATACATGTAAGAGGATTCAGTGTATTTCACCAAGAAAAAAGAATGTTTGATTCCTGGTATTAAATGTAGCCTATAATTTTACTAAAAGAATATTTTCTCATTCAGTTTCCTGGATATCACTGATGATTATTTTCACTGTTGTGAAGTCATATTTCACTGTCATATGAAGGCATGAATGGGCTGGTGGAATGAGTATCATACTGAGACTATGAGTTTAATAGCCTAAACCTGAAAATGAGGAAAAAAACTGAATGAAAAGTTACTGTCCAACCGAACTGAGAGACCTTGGTGTTACTCACAAGTAAGTGGTGGTGAGAAAAGGAAATGGCTAATGACAATTGTCACAGACAATTTATGGCAATTTCTATTTCAGAAGAGCATGGCAAATGTTTTGCGCTTTGGCCTTACTGTATGGAATGTTGGATGTCCAAAGAGATCAGATTTCTCATCAGAAATGAACATTTTCTCCTCCAAAATTCATCCATTTATCCACCAAAATGACTGAGCCAGGACCTCCTGATCACTAGTTTGTTTTAAATAATCATTTCCGCCATATGGTTGCATATTCTAAGAAACATCAGAAGTGGTAAACTAGGGTTAGGGTTGGTCAGTGTTGCATGGCCTGAGACAACTCACAGCAAAATGAGTTACTAAAAGGTTTAAAAGGAATGGAAGTCTCTGAATGCAGCCTTTGCTGCTGTTTAACAGAACATTGGTGATTTGGACTAACTCAAGGCACGCCATTGTTTTAAACACTCTGTTCCTCTGTTCTTGCTTAGAAATATTTTAAGGAAGACTATCAAATCAATTTCACACCAGTTTGTAGTGTGTAGCATCTGACTTCCATTAGGCCCGTGATGGGTTTACTCCCTAAGAACCCAGAAATGATTGGAAACTAACTTATTCTGTTTATACAAAACAGAATGGAAACGTGGAAAAGAAAGCCATTCACATGTTAATTAACAGAAAAGAACAAAAATAATTACTGGAGAATGAGCAATATCTACGTCATCAGCTTCGGATTCAAGGTCAAACAGTCAATTAATAAAACCTAAAACTCTTAGCAGTAAAGGAGTACTGGCCAATAGTCAGTGGTGTAATTCATGGCTATTTACAGTGCAACATAGAAGGATCATATAAATGTATTTTGGAGACTGTTTAGGGAAGATGTTAAGGACACAAAAGGGTAATGTCAAAAGTAATGTAAATGAAGTTTGAAGTACTTTTTTTGTACTTTGTGTGAAGACAAACACAACTTCAGAAAATCCTGTCTGTGGGAGAAAAAAAAAAACAAAACAAACAAAACATCTCATCATGATCAAAATAGCTTTAGATGGACAAGCTAAGCCCTTTCTTTGTAATGGCCTTTGGGCATTTTCCAAGTAAGTTTTTCCTAGACAATGGCCTCACAGGCTTCCATTTTTAGTGCAGCAAATTAAATCACATCTCTGTGGTGTTTGGCTCATGGGTAGCCAAGTATAGAGTAGAGAAAAACATGCTGACCATGACTGTCTGATGGATTTTGGCATTAGCACAATATAAGATAAATCATCTACTCTACCCTTAATCAAAGCCATTTGTCTGCACCAAGGAGCTCTTCATTTCCTGCCTCAATTCAGTATCTATTTCCCCCCCCCACAATGTTAACTTAAGGATAAAATAATCAGGGAATTTGTGAATCCACTACATAACTTCTTAACAGACACCACTAAACTTGAAATCCCATTTTTAAAGAGACAAATCTGGGATACAGTTAGAATGTTATTTTGACAATTCAAAATATTCTTATAAAACAAAATTCAGTCTCGTTTAGACACAGCATCTTGAAGGCTGTGGATTTGCTCCACAGAACTGAGTCTGTGCTGGCTCATAAGTCTCAGTCATTTCCTTCCTTGGTTTCTATTACACTCTGAAGCCTGCAGGCACGAATGGACGGCAGCTGCTCGTAAGTGCTGAAGCCCAGCTCACTGTGCTGGTGGGGTACACGGAAAAACAGCAGGTGGCTCCTCAACACCTAGAGGAGACCAGAACATTGTGTCAGAGACACAAAGAGACATACATGCACACAGATCTGGAGAGATAAATCACAGCAGGGATGCACCTCATCTGTCAGGTAGTGTGTCTTTCTCAGCAGACTCCGGCGAGTAGTCTCCACCTCCTAGGTGAAAAAAAGGCATGAGAAGATCAAAGATACTTACTGCCATACATCAAACATTGCAAAGATGCAATCTATCAAATACACCTTATAGTAAATATGAAAAGGAATTAGTCTATTCATAATAAAATACTCTAGCTCAGTCTATGACTGCTGGGGTCCGTGTGTCATTTTGCATTGCTGCGTCTTAAAATACAGTTTTCAAGTTTTCTGAAACTGGCTAAAATTTGGGAGTAAATCTTCCAAAAGCATTATTCACATCTGTGCTTGCTTCGTCACAGAACATTCTTCAATGTTGACAACTCAGTGACCCGCTGTAAGTGTCTTCAGCATTTCAAGAAAGTACTAAAACTTTCAAGTACGTGGCTCCCATTATTTCGTGCTTCTCGTCAGTTTTCCATCAACAGATGAACTGAAGAAATTCTGACATTGATCCAGTCATTGTCCAGGAATCTTAAGGGGTATTTGAGGCATACAAATTAGTAACAAAAAGGAGTACGCTGGATGGTATAAAGTATGGAGCCCGGCTGACGACACTAGCATTCCACTTTTTCTCTGTTAAATAACAACCTGTTTTCAACCCCTTTCATTTTCGCATCAGATTATGGAGACTGTCCATCATACTACAGAATTATCAAGATGCTTTATGTTTCACGTGCTTAGTTATACAAGTACAACCTACAGTGAAATGTAACCCAGTACAGCTCAGTGGGCTTTGAGAACAAGATTCAAGCGTGGTGACACCATCAGTAAAGAAATAACTGAAGAAATAAAGAAAATGAATTAACTGTCAGTTAAATCAATAAATGAATCAACTGCCAGAAAATTAAATCAACCTTCTGAAGGAAACCTCCGACCAATCAGGTTTAAGGATCCAATAGCACACAATTCCTCAGCAGTAACCCTTAAAATATATAAAAGCAGAGGCTGCCCTAAATTACGGATTTAGCAGAAAACCAAATGAGGAATAAGTACAGGTTACTATGTCTTTAAATTGGAATAGTTGGCTAATCTTAACACTTTTGTACCTGTGATGCAGCATCTTGGGAGAAAATAAAGGTATTGAGGTGAGCAACGGCTACAGCATACAGCACAGGGCACCAGTTCCTCCTCAGAGCTTTGGTCACCAGAGCTCGGAAATACAGCCGCAGCAAAGGCAGTGAGTCTTCAACAGGAGAAGTGAATTTCTCTAGAGCAATGGGTAGCTAAGAAGAGAAAACACAAATCAGCTATAATTTGAATAACTGGATTTAATAGCTCACTTTACTTTGCTGTGAATCATGAGGCTGCTCCAACACATTAGGCCTACAAACTGGGAAGAGATTTTATAATGTCACTATTAAGGTAAAGTTCATTATAACTGCAATAGCTGTATCATACTGCAAAAGTGCCAATACCCTAACAAAAAACCCAAGCATGCAGAGGAAAACATATGGGATTTCCACCAAAGTGTAGCTTTTATAAATGGAAGAAACTGGTACCCCCCAGTGAGCATCAGGCAATAAGTGGGAACCAGTTGGCTTAAAATTTGGTGTGACAATTACTTGAGATTAGGGCTGCCACCATTAGTCGACTAGTCACGATTACGTCAACAACTAATTTAATAGTCGACGCGTCGTTTGAAGCTTTGTAAGATCCTGAAAGACGCAGGATAAGTAGTAGAATTTAAGAGTGTAATAATGGAGTGAAACAGAAGATGGCAGTAATGCGTCTACAAGGATGCCAGCTGCCGTTAAACGCCAAAGAAAAAGAAGCAGCAGCAGTCTCTGGTCATAGCTACCCATCAACGGAGCTCGAAAGTCTGGGAGCATTTTGAGAAAATAAAAGAGAAGAATGTCCAGTGCAAAATCTGAAAAAGTTTTCGGTCTGTTGCTACAATTTGACAATTTAATTATTGGCAAATCCCCCCCCGGGTCTCACGAATGGCGCAATGGTGCACAAATATTGTGGGCGGGGGGGGCGGTTGGGAGGGGTTGGGTACACACCGGACCTGAATTTTCGTGCCCAAAAAAGTTTAAGAAGCACTGCCTTAAACACTTCAAGCTGTAAGTGACGTTTTACGTCCAATATCCAACATCATCTGATTAGTCGACTAATCGCAAAAATAATCGGTGACTAGTCGACGATCAAAATAATCGTTTGTGGCAGCCCTACTTGAGATAAACAACTACATCATTTTTTAAACAGCCAAAAGACCACAGTCCTACCTTCTTGTTTTTTTAACTGCCTCACAACACAGAGCCTCACAAATTCACAGGAAAAATGTGTGAAAAATTTGTGAGGCCTTTGGTGCTGACTGGTGCTAAGTGCAAATGTGTGGTTTTAAGGTCATGTAAAAAATGTAAATGCTATAATTAAACCAAAGATGCTGGCACCTCTGCACAGGAAAGAAAGTTTTTGTCTGTTTCATATTTCATTTTACCTTTCAATGTTAAATTTAACCAGTTTCTGTCTGAAGTCGGGTTTCCATTCACCTGTTTTTATGAATTTCAGATTCATACATTTAGCTAAAAAAAAAAAAGTTAAAAAAAAAAGTTAAAAATGCTGGAAATGGTGGAACTGCTTTTCTTTTGCAAAAAAATATATAAAGACGGAAATTAAGATTAAGAATTCAAAAAGATTTTTAGGTTAAATATTGCCTCTCACTTCTATAATGTCAAGATTTTGTTTGATTCACTTCAAAATATTTAACTTAATAATCATGGACACACAGCACTTTCTGTTAGGGCCCTTCTGGGAGTCTGCTTATCATTTGTAACAATATTTAGATGGATATCTGTCAGAACTACCTCAACGCATTTCATCTCATTACATGCATGTTAAATGAGTAAGCATTGACCCCTCACCTGCTCCAGCGAGACCCCAAGTGAACGCAGAATTGAGACATGCTCGCCAAACACAGCCAGTCTCATCGACACACTGTATCGCCTCTGCAGTGGCAAAAGTATGAAGCAACCAAAGAGTGGGTCCCCAAAAGACACGGCCTCGTACTGAGCCAGGAGAGCGGAGTAGAGATCATGAAAGGAGGCTAAACCAGGAGGCGGTACGCTCAGATCCAGAGCTTCTAGACGTTCGGGTCTTGTCAGTGCACGCAGCAGTGCCCATGTCAGTTCCTTCACTGGTTTCTCCATAAAGATATCACTAGAGCACAGGAAGACACAGGCCAGACGTGCCAGTTTGGCCACAGGTGGCACTACCTGCAGTGCCCGCTCCCTAAAGCTCTCGAGCACAAAAAGCCACTGCAGGCAATGCGTAAGCGCCTGCACAGAACCAGCAGGTAGTGATTCAGCTCGCAGCCCACCACCCTGAGACACTCCTATACGCTCGTAAAGACTGACAAGTGGCAAATAGGCCCAATCAGAAGGCAGTGATGGACCGGAGAGTTCAGGGAGGAGCTGAGAAGAAAGCCAGGGGTTACAACCAAGGTGTCGCTCACGGGAGGTGATCACAGCAGGCTCCAGGTAGGAAAGGTGGGTGAGGTAGCAGGCACGGATTGAAGGAAGCTGGGCAAGGGAGTCACTGAGGAGGGAACCAGGGCTGGGTGAATGACTGGACATCTCCTGAAGCTGCAGCTCTGCCAGGGTCGCTGCTTCGGGACCTCCACTATCAGCCTCACTGCAGAATAAAGACTCATACTGTTACATATCAGTAGCTGTCTTTTTTTTTTTTTTTGTCAAAATGTCAGATATACTTCCATTTTAACCACTGATTCAATCCATTTTTTTTTTTTTTTGCATACCATACAGTGGGGTCCAAAAGTCTGAGACTACACTGAAAATCTGTTGCTGTTGTTGTTTTTGGGGTTGTTTTTGTATTTAAAATAGAAAATAAAAGATTTTAGAATTTTGAAATACATGAAAGAAGGAAAGTAAAAGTTTATCTTTAATATTCTTTTATAGTTCTCTATTTAATTGTGATCAAATGTGTGATATTGACCATGTTAACTGCTTTGTACCAAAAGTCAGTTTTCCCCCTCATGCCTTATAACTTCTACTGAAGCAGGTGTTTCGATGACACTTTAGTGGATTTAATCTAAAATGGATCATAAGGTTTAAATTGATCACACAGTCATTAAAGCCAAAAAAGGGGCATACTTTACCAAACACTAAGAAACTCTTAAACTTACAGAAATATTTCTAGAAATATAAGTCTACGTTTCAAGTTGTTGCCAATAATACCATCTGGAATGAAAACTGTTGTATTAAATTAGAAAAGAATGGAAAATAGATGCATTTTTCACTAGTGGGCTCAGACTTTTGGATCAAGCAACAAAAACAAACTACACATATGACCAGAATAATTTTTGTTTAATAGCTGAACATTCTGGCTTCTTGAAACTCAAACAAATTTATAATTAATAATTATTCGAATTCATGACATATTTTTGTCAAGATCCGAGTAGAGGAAAAAATTATGGAATCATTTGAAATCACTATAATTTATCATCAAAAACAAATTAGCACACTTTTTTCCTTCTCTGGCTTTTATGAAGGTCTGAATTTTTTGAGGCATGGACTTCACTAATGAAAAACAATGCTCTCCATCAAGCTTGTTCCAACTTTCTTGAACAGCTTGAAAGATCAGCTTTGCAGGCCAATTTTTAAAACTACCACCAGGATCTGGAGATCGGAACTGTTTGTTGGCCACGTTATTGAGTTGATATGTTTTTTCCTGCAGAAAAGCTTTAACACTCCAAAATGTTCATCCAAAATTTCAACGCGCGTCTTCACGTTGACTGGTAAGCTAGTGCTCATCATCTCCCCTCTTCCTGACTTGCAACCCCATTTCAGACCTTAGACTGTTTTCTCCAGACATCTTTTTGTGTTTCATTCAAGAACTGGTTCCATCAGTGAACCAGGTCCAAATTCAAATTCTGATCCATCAGAATGTGCCTCTGAGGTTCAATTCCTTTTATTGATCTTGGCATGTTTTCTGACAAACTCATGCATCATGAGCTTCCCATGCAAACTCTGTATCTATACTTCTGCAACAAGAAGGAGTCATGGCAGAGAGGAAAAATGGTCCAAAGAAGGGCTGCAGTTAATCAACAAAGTCGTTAAAAATCAACATAATAATAGTTGGCAACAAACTTCATTATCAATTTTTTTCAACTGTGTTATGAACATCCAGTAGCATGCTTCCTAAAACACATTATACTTAAATAATGGAGCCTAGAGAAAACAGTACGATCTCCTCTACAGCACAGAAGCTTCTCACATACACCACCTTGTTGGCCCCATGACATAACTTGTGTTTTAATGTGAGTAATATCATTTGTTTGTGAGAACATGAGAAACAGTGGAAGCGAGAGGTCCCTGTTTGAACAGTCCATATGTTTGTACTGAACTGCTAACCTTATCTGGGTTGCTGGCTGTACTGCATGTTTATCACACATCTAACTTTCCTAGTCTGTCTGAAAATATCATTTCATACTACTGTGCTCAAATAATGAGTAAATTATATGACAATGGGTTGAAAATGAACATGGTCCCAAAGGAATAATTAGTCTATGAGACAAATATTTTCTCACTTCAAAACACAATTCATGTCTTGGAGTGCTGGAGGTTTTTTTTTTTTTTTTTACGTCTTGAGTGTCATCAAGTCCACATCCAGCTTTCAGTTTACATTGACGCTGATCCTAAAAAAAAAGTCAATTTACCAATTGCGGGCATTGAAAACTAAGCGTCATCTACAAAACTTGAGTTGGCTCCACATACTGAAAATGATTCACAGACCTCAAGCAAAATGAATTCAGAAATAGCTGATGTTTATTTTGCCCTTTTTTTTTTATAAAATAACTTTGTTTTGAATTTATACAAATTAAGGCTTGAAATACAGAGAAGCCACATCTATAAAATGCGTGGTAAGTAATACGAGGATAAGACGTACAGAATACGGTCACCTTATGTTAATCCGGGTGTCTCGTTTGTTTGATGCAAACACATGATAACATTTTCATGCTTTGACAGATTATCCGATAAAGGTCTGTTATGTCATATTTTACTGAACTGTTATTTAATTAAGTCAAGTTAAGAAAGAACTTTGTAATAGTGCTGATTAAAATGCTGCAGATACAATTTTTAAAATGTCCATCCATCAATTATCTATACAGCTTATCCCTCAGGGTTGTAGGGAAGCTGGAGCCAATCCCAGCTAACTTTGGGCAAGAGGTGAGGTACACCCTGGCCACGAATCTACTGGGCAATTTAGAGAAGCCATACAGAGAAGAACTCCACACAGAAAGACACCCGGTGTCCAGCATGTTTGAACCCAGAATCTTCTTGTGAGGTGAGAGTGCTAAGTATTGCACCACTACGCTTACTGCACTGCTAACTAATTAATAAAGAAAATAACAAACATGTAATGAATCAATTACTAGGGATGCACCAATACCACTTTCTTACAAACCGATATGAGTATTTTTATTTGTGTACTTGCCGATACCGAGTACTGATACCGATACTTCTTAAATCGGATTTCCATGAAAGTGTAATCAATTTGGAGGCAGATTTAATTTTCTCTTTTGCAGATTACAATAAGCCTACAAAGGCTAAATACAAAAATGATTAACAGAAGGCTATTCCAGGCCAACAATAAACTAATCATTCTGGTTTTAACAAAAAAGGCCATCTATAAGTCAGTGGCATCACATCAGACAAAGTGTAATTATGACCAAAAAATGAAAATGTAATGTGCTGCATAGCTACCACAGCCAACTAAACAGTGAGCACAACTATATGATGCATAGTGCACTTACCAGAAATTACGATCATGACTGCTGTCGCGACTCGTCATCCCGCCAAAAGTCATCCCGACATTGAACAGCGAACAGATTTTTAACCCTTCACAGATCACTAGCTTGCAAAATGACTCCGCTAATATAGGCTGTGTGGAAAATCCGCTCCGATAGCCATTTTTCTTTTATTTTTTGAGCCGAGTTGGGTCCACCTCTTCTGCTACGTGTCCTTGAAGACATCGTCAACGTGAACACCGGAAAAAACAGTAACCCAGCCAATCAGAGTGGTTTTACTGGGGGGTGCGATTGTGCAACCAGAAAAGTCCGGAACAGAGTTAGGGTGCAGATTAGCCGCCGCGATTAGCATAAATACGCACGTACCTAAGTTAAGCACACAGCCCGGCTCCATGGTCTTGAGTCACACTAGCTTGTTGATCGCATCTCCGTTAACTTTCCGGCTCATTGTCTCCCCCTAGACACTGAAGTCAGGTAGGACAACAAATCACACTGCCTAGTAAAGCGATCAGTTTGATGCTGTGAAATAGGAGTGGTATCGGTGCATGATATCGGCAATTTATGTACGAATACAAGTATTTTAGCAAAGCATCGGCCCGATACCCGGTACTGGTATTGGTATCGGTGCAACCTTATCAATTACCAAAATAATCATTACTTGCAGCCCCAGTGCAAGGCTTGGCTTCATTTCACAAAGAAAGATGAGAATAGTTTGGCTTGCAATGTCTGTGAAATGATCATTTCAAAGTAAGCGTAGGAACATTAGCAATACATTGAAACATCTTTCGCCCCCTCATGGATGAAAATTGCAGTTATGCCAAGCGTTTGACACTATGCATGAGTGTCACTGCTTCCCAAGCAAAGTATCATGTCTGTTACCGAGGGTAAATATCCTATGTCATAAGTACAGTAGTGCCACATAGACAGGCTTAGAAGATTTTTTTTTTTTTTTTTTTTAAAGAAAAAGCTAAATGTTTAAATGTTATAGGCAGACAATCCACATTGTGTTAACAGAACAGCTGCATTGATGCTGTGAACTTGTGCAGGCCTACATTTTTTTTCCACACAGAAAATTGAGCAGATAAATCAATCGAATTGGTAAAGGAAATGAGAGAGTCAGAACAATAAACCATATCAATAATGGCATTGATATCAATAAAATCTAATGATTTCCTATCCCTAAACAGCACTAGACAAAGACAAATGTTCCAGGATCATCTCCTTGGCCAATGCAGATTTGTGATTTATCAATGAATATCACTTTCAACCAATTATCCACACTCTGGGAACCCACCGTTACCTTGTTTTCTTCTGTTCAGGTATTAGTGCTGGTTTTTGTCTGGTTTTTCTACATTTAAATCCCATTTCATGAAACCAATTTCTTACCAAAATCTTTTGCTACACTTCACACTGGAGTTTTATAATCCTGTCCATTTTTTTCAAATGACAACTCTATTGTTGGGGCCACGTGCCCCCCCACACACACTTCATCTGGAAAAAAATATGTCTTTAATTAAAATAGTTTGATTTGATTGCATCACAAAGCCAGAATTTTCAGTCATTGAACAATAGTTGTTTTGTGTCATATCTGTGATTTGTTTATATGCTACAAAGTAAAAAATGTGGTGATTACATCATTTTTGCCAGGGGTTGTATAAACGAGTTTGCTGCCCCCTTGTGCAGATATTGTGTAATTGCAGCAGAAACCATGACTTCAAATGAAATAATGAAACAAAAAAAAGATTCTGAATACAAACAATGCCTAATGGCTTGAAAATGCCAGGTAATATTCTTCAGATTAAAGACAGCCTTCTATATCGACTGATGCAAGAGAATTAAAAGCAGACAGGCTTTAGCATGAGTATATGAGAAGAAATGACTGCACCAGATGCGAGTTCCTCCTCAGCATTTCTATTTCTAATATAATAGGTGCTGGAAAAACACAGTAATGGACACCAACAACTTTAGCTAGATGAAGCTCAATGGGCAAATCTTAAGCAATTCTTACTAAATAGCTTACTTGATCCTTTCCAATTTCACCGGCAGAAACAGGGCAAAGCAATATTGCATGGCAAAACAATGCAATGCAAAATTAGTTTCAGCAGTCCTACGGTATGTTGAGCATTAAAACACTACTGTGAGATTAATTTGATTGAAGTTGCAAATAAAGTCCGTTGATACCTAGTGATAGCTAAACTGTTTAACGTCAGTCATAATGGTGGTTAGCAATGAACTGCTCAGAAGACCGGCTAAAAAAAGTGAGGCACTGAATCACTGAAAAAACAAAACTCACGGAAAGAGGTCCTTATTGAAGATCACGGTTGAAAGAAGTTCATGTGCCAGATATTCACTTCCAGGCAACAGCCAGGAGAGCAGAGCCAAGGCAGCTTGGTGAAACAGGGAAGCATGTTTCTTCACATCTGGGTCAGCAGGAACCTAATGGTTTTGAGCCACAAGGGAAAACAAGTATTCCATTAGTACAGACACACTACATAACACATGCCCAAATCTTCTGTATTTTGATTTCCAAAACTTCGCTCAAGTTAGCTATACAGTACTGACCAAAACAAATAATTTTCTTAAGATGAAGAGAAAATGGCCTTTGGAAAGGATAGCCTCATAAAAACTAATGCAGGTCACAGGTATTAAATTGGCCCAAAATGTGTATTATGATTGCTACATGACCGGCTGGTGTGTCAGTGTGTGGGGGATTTTCATATCTTGGTGGGAAGATAACATTTTGCAAAGGGCTTTTGATCTTTTGACAAAAACTTTTGTTTAAAAATATTAAAGGAACCAAAATGTAGAATTAAATAGGTGCGTAAATAAATATTGTCAATATTGTCAATTATGTGTTCTTACAAGGTAAGTAAGACAAATAAGCACCAGGGTGAGAGCAACAGTACCAGTCTGTTAGCCAGCCGAAGTATCAGATAGAGAACGTAGTGCTCATGGCGCAAAATCCAAGCACTGGCATGAGACACAGAGGGTGTTGCTCCGACACATGACTGCAGGTAAGCCAGCACAGAGTCCAGGAGGATGAGAGAGCTGAACTATAAAAACAAGCATAGATCAACATCAGCTAAGGAAAATGAATGAATCAATAATTTGGGTATTTTTAAAACACTTGAAAAAACATGACTATCATTACAATATACAATTTTCCTAGTCAGATCCTGGAATGTGTGCAAGTGTGTAAGTATATTATACTACATATTCAGTCTCCAAAAAGCAAACCTACATTCTTGGTTAAGCCACGGTGGATGGTCAGGATGACGTCCAGTAGATAGAAGAGAGCAGAACAAAGCGGGAGTGGAAATTCAGATCCTAACAGGCTGGTAATCTTAACCCGGAAGCTGCCCAGGCCTGGCAGACTGGGAACAACCTCCAGGGCCGAAGTGCTCAAACCAGGCTTACATATTCCTGAGCTTGACCTAAAGGACCGGTGATGCACAGGCACGATCAGAGCAATATATTCAGAAGTGCATTATTTCAGTTATATTTGCAGGGGATAGCTCAGGGGGTTAAGACGTTGGAATACTGATTGGAAGGTCGGGAGTTCAAATCCAAGCACTGCCAAGCTGCCCCTGCTGGGTCCTTGTGCAAGGCCCTTAACCTCAACTGCTCAGTTGTATAAATGAGATAAAAATGTAAGTCGCTCTGGTTAAGGGCATCTACCAAATGACGGTAATGTAATGTAATATTGTTATTTGCGTAAATACAAGGCTACTTAATACTCTTTCAACACCCTGCTTTGACTAAACACAGCAAAAAAAAAAAAAAGTCATTGCATTTGAATTGTCAGGTAAATAAAGACCTACCCGAGGCTGTCCATCATGCTGTGAAAGACCTGATTGGATATGAGAGGAACGAGCACCTCTGCAGTCAAGGTCTCTAGTTCCTGAAGGCACTGCACCGGCTGGAACGAACTCTGTCAAAGCACACAGCAGTACACGTCACACCACATGAGCACATCACATCCTCTCGATGTAATTCAAAGACTATTTTAATGTGCGTTAGGGATTTTCACAGATGTTTTATCAAATATACAGCAGATAACACTACATAATAGCATTAAAACAGATCAATGTTGCAAATTATAAAATTTTTTTAAAAAAACCTGAAAAACCCCATGGGGAAAAAGCAAGCACAATATTTCAGTTTTGAATATGCATCTTCCTGCAGAAGTTTTTTGTTTTATTTCACCCACCTGCACACTGAGCTGAGAGTAATACGCTCCCATGTAGATCAGGTATGCCGGCAGAAGACTTAGGGTGCTCGCCCTTTGACTTGGGTCATCCAGCTTTCTCACACAGCCTTTCAGTATGCCAGTCAGAGTGGGCTGCAACCCAGACACATGACTCCACGTCACTGGGGGTGGGGGGAGACACTCAGCCCCCTGAGAGCTGTCACACAAATACTGTTGTCAGGTGGTTTCGGATTTTTAACTTCTGCTTAAGTGTGTGTGATTTTGTGTTACCTTAACAGTATATTTTGTAACTCCTGGTGGGAGCCAGCAGTGTGTGTGACCTGAGAGAGCAACACTAACAGGGACTTCACTCTCTGGAGCTCCAGGACCACCAGAGTCTCAGAGGGTGCACAGGGCTTATGTGCAGCCTGCAATGCCTTCACCAACACTGCATACATATCTCTGAAGAAGAAATCTTGACGTAATTACATGGGAAACAGTAATTTGTTATGCAATTCTGTATTATGTAACGACAATTATATAATTGACTAGAAATGAGACAGATGTGGGGGTAAAAGATGCTGGATAATCAGCTGTCTGTAGCATTTGCTTTGAAACTGACAAAGAGGTGCAAGGTGACACTCTTCGTACCCATATTACTATCTTCATACAAGTACTACAAATGTTTTGGTGAAGCACCTCCAGCATTATTTGTAATTCAAATGCCATGATAATAATAATAATAATAATAATAATAATAATAATAATAATAATAATAATAATAATAATAATAAGCATGCATATATTTAGATATCCAATGTATTTCTCTTATTTAAAATTTAAATATATGATCAGAATCTATAAGCAACATAATGCAATACAGTACTTTTTCAGGAGAAAAGGCATCCAACATGTAATTTACAATTACTTGCACATGAAGTCCCTTCTACATAAAAACTACAGCTATTGTTTTCCATTAATATGCCATTAAAGGCCACAAGACCTCCAATATGATTGGACAGAAATTGTTGATTAATCTCTATAATAGCATGGCTCCGACTCATTCAGATTAATGATTCATATTAATGTGCTTGCTTGAAAATTTAACCTGTTCTATAATAATAACTGAATCACAGGGACTTAGTATGTATGCAAATGTGTGTGATACAGTGATGTTTTCTATGAAGAACAACTGTTTATAGCTGTTAAAAAGCAAGTGGTAACAGACACCAACTTGTCCCATGAACATTCTTCAATATTAAATGTAACTACAACTTGTTAGAAATTACAACAAGCAGTTCATTAATAAATTAAAATCATAATCGTTGGCAAACAACTGACGCATAAGAGGAACAAAACACTTTGTGAAGCACTGTGTAAGAAAATATGAAACATTTGGGCAGCATTACAGAACTAGTCATGGATTATTTCCTTAACAGCACATCCCGATATTAATTTATTCCTTAATTAGGAGTCATGAATTACAGAGCAGTCTCTCTCACATGTACAGGTTACAGGCCTGCCCATAGCTGGCAGCCACAGCCCAGAGCCTCAGCGCCTCTGTGCTACAGCAAATATTCTCCCCAGTCTCCAACAGAAGCTCCGAAGGGTCCACTGACAAGAACCGAGACAGACGCTCCTTTCCACCTAGACTGTTCAGCTACGAAACAAAAATGAATTAGAATATACGAATCTCCACCCATAATGTGCACTTGTAAAAAAAAATATTTGAGTTAAATACTGTCCAGCACTCACTATTCTCGCGCAGATGTGTCTGCCGGCACTTGCCAACACACGCAAGAGCTTCACTGCGTTGTAAACAGGCAACCCATATAAAGAAGTTGGGGTTGGTGTGGTCGGCGGGGTCCATGAGCAAGGCAGGAAATCTGACATCACGGTCTCTATTAGCCTGGGACAATCAAGGATCTGAAGGTTGCAAACATTACAAGCATGGTGTCGCATACCGGACTGCAATGCATTTTAATTTCGAGGTCACAGACCGAAATTGAAGTAAAGATAAAAACAGGTAAAAGTTTGATTGAGATTATTACAGTTGCTGAAATTGAAATTATTGCTGAATGCTGTAATGTACACAAAATCTATTCCTTTTTATTAAGCTTTTTTTTTTTTTTTTAATGACAACACGAAGTAAGGCATATACATATAATATGCCTCACACGTCTTATTATAGAATATTTAGGACATTTTTAAGGTTCACCTGTGAGGCTGCAGAAGTTGAATGGCGAGCAATACGGATCAGGACCTCCAGAATATCTACAACGGTCTGAGGTGAAGGCCGTACCACCTCAAGAATGTACCGTAGCCGCTGCAGAAGCTGCATCTTTAACAAACCCTGAGATCAGGAAATACATATAGTGTAATGAAAGGCAACTCTGGCATGATTACATGCTTGATAAACTGATCGATGTACCATAGCAAACTGTAAGATCGTATGCAGTGGAACAAGCAATGTAGTACATCATGGGTAAAAGTGAGTGGAAAAAAATGTGGAAGTGAATTTATTTATAGTGACATAATATATGGGCCATTACTGACATAATTTGGGGGGAATTTTGGACGCTGAGTCATGTAAAACTGTTATAGTCTTCAATCTTAATTTTACTGGGATACATGCATTCACATTTGTAAGAACGCCCTGTTACAGACGTTGTGGCGTATAACAAATACTACGTATGGATCTGGTGGAAATTCACATATCAAAACCATGCAATGCATTGCGACAAAAAAAAGTACCCTCTGCACGAATAGTCAGGTATCTTTCTGGATTCCGTCCAGTATTTGGACATTTGTCCTGTTCTTTGTCTTGGTTATTTGAAGTTGGTTGCTTCACTGCACTAACGGCGTAAATCCTTCAGCTAAAAAGGTGTTGCAGGACAAATTGCCATCAAGATGTCATCCCCTTTCCTCTTTCAGTCTTCTCACCTTGATAACATCCTGTTGAGCAACATTGTGATCTAATTTTTTCTCTTCTTTTTCTTTCTCTGTTTCCTTTGTAGACTCATTTAGACCGTCATCATCTTCATCCTTGCCCTTGTAAACCTGGGGAACCAAGGGGAAAGCTGCCATCCCTAGCAGCCAGGGAAACATGTTGTCCAGATTCTCCTACACAACACGAACAAAATCCAAGATTTGGGGTTTTTTTTGCCTTGCTTTTTATATACAGTATGTTTTCACAGCATTAAAAAAAAACCCTATCCCTAACCCTAGGGGAGAAGCAGCACAAACAGCAAAACATAGTTTTGGACTGAACCTGCAATACCAAAAAGTTACGCTTTTATTACGAATCGCAACCGTGTTTATTATTTGCCCCCACCTCATCTTCAGTGGAGACTAGCAACGCTCGCAAGGCACGCACAGCTGCAGACATTACACCCTCCACGCTGTCATCCAGAGAGAACCGCAACAGAAAGAGGAGTCCAGCATCAAGCAATGAGGTCAGCATGTTACCTTTTATGCATGTTGAGTACTCGCCAGCACGGGCCTGGGGAAACACAAGCACGCCAAGTGTGAAAGAATAATCTGAGAGGAAAAAAATTTATTCCAAAAGCTTTCTAATGTCATCAGGGACAGACTGGTAACATAAATTAGCCCAGGAATTTGCTTTACATTGGCCCTCTGCAAATAACAAATGAAAGTGCATCAACCAGAATTAAAAAGGTTCATAATATATTATGTAACATTATATAATATTGTAAGCAAGAAAATTATCACACCATCAGACAAATCTCATACAATATATTTATGCAAACAATAAATCCTGCATTATATAACACTGTACAACAATAGCGGTATGCAAATCCAATCTAAACACATACTTATAAAGAACACACCAAGAACATGTCAATCTTTCATCTTTAGTTGATTAAGCTATGGGTTCGTACAAGTTGCATGAGTATGGGTTAGTGACTATGGGCTTCCTCAGCACTGCTTTTGCCACAGTCACCAGAAGCTGATTTGTATTTCCAGTACATTTGATTGTGGAAAATTTGATGCCGAGAAAGTGGTGGAAAGTATGGCAGACGCAGTAGTGTCTTGTCTGCATGTGTTCTCAAATACAGAATATGGTGGACTGAACTAGTAGGGTCTTTGTGTGATAAAGTCATGGAACAACCCACTAAGAAACCCCACTGATGCCTAATTTCCCCCTCAGTGCAACCTCTAAAATACTCAATTGACTCATGAAGCATCTTGACTTTTATATGGGTCGGAGCAGCACATTTTGGACAGCACTATGAAGTCAATATGACATATGATACAACTCCGATTCCAAAAAAGTTGGGACAAAGTACAAATTGTAAATAAAAACGGAATGCAATGATTTACAAATCTCAAAAACT
>JAQMCW010000005.1:16087822-16098006 GCA_030068335.1 Chrysichthys cranchii
ACTCATGTGGTAAATAAAAGTGTGACTTTTCATGGAAGACACAAAATTGTCTGGGTGACCCCAAACTTTTGAACGGTCGTGTGTGTATATATATATATTACTCTCCATTAACAATATGCTTCCAAGTATTTTATCCCACCTATACCACAGTGATTTAACAACATTCATTGATATTAAAAAAAAATGTATTAATGAATGACACATACCATTTTTAATCTATACTTAATGTTAGCCAATGTCTGTGAGACAAATTAGAGCCTGTTGTCACTTATGATACAGCAGATACAGCATAAACAGCCTCAGCAGGCCCTCACCAGCCTCTTTTTTCTCTCTCTTGAGGTTAATAAAAAACAAAAATGTAGCTTTTATATTATAGAGAAACTACAAAATGCGACTAATCCTCTCTCCTAATAGCTCTCCTCCTGCAAGGGAAAAGTTACTAACTACAGTCCTCAGTTACAATGGATATGTGTTCCACTATACCCATCGTAAGTGGAAAATATCATATGTCAAATGTCATAGGCCACTGCTTACCCTAGTTTAGGTAGCTTAGCCTAGGTTAGTCTATCTTATCCTAGCTTAGCCTAGCCTACCGATGAGTCTTTTCCTGTCAGGGGCATGCCTTTGAATTAAAATTAGCTCTTGAATCACACACAAAAAAAAAAAACACTCAGTAATGCACTGTACAGTACACCAATACACAAGTTAACTCCGTGAGTTGTGGGAGAAAGTGAGGCATCACACAAGGCAATTGACTTCCGCGTGTTGTCCGAACGTTTGGGCATCATACGCTGTTACGCTGACCTGCCAGCGATGTCTGCCCACGAATTTTAAATATTTTCGCAAAACTTTACAATTTTTACTGGATCGCAATCGTCATCATAACTTCGAAAAAAGTCAGGCCATCGTAACTAGGGGAGCACATATTACGTATTACATATACGTGTATTACAGAGTGCTGACACTGGAGACTCCTTCCATAAATGTTCACCAAAGTCACCTCACAGAGAGCTTAACTATACCAATGTTTACACATTTGTATCCATTAATTATCAGCATTAGATTGGGGCTATGTGTGGAAGCCCCATACACGTCTCTGTGAATGAGTTATTAGTATGGAAGCAATAAATTATTAGAAATAATAACAAGTTGTGATTTAACCAGCAGGTTAAAGAATTCAACAGGACTGTGGTATAAACTTAATGCCAGCTTAAGGGGTAATAATTGTTGTAGTCATCCTGTAACTTAAATAGAATTAACTGTAGGGTAAAAAGATCCCCATAGAGTTGCAGGGGTGTAATTATTTTTTAATTTATTGGGGTTATATCAGTTTGTCTACTCGCATGTTTAGTTATTTAACACCTACATTAACTTTTATACACCGGTTTCTAGTCAGATACCACACAAAGCTGTGGTAAGTGAAAGTAAATGCTATCCTGGACCCAGGCAGGAGTGTCGGATAAAAGCACCCCCTCCTCTCTCCCCCCTCCCTGGCTGCCCGAATGGGATCTCCCACAGCGGGACGTCCGCGCGCGCCTTGGCTGATTTCCCGCCATTCCCGCCCTGTGCTCTGAGCAGTGCACGCGGAGCCCATTCTCCCAGAGGAAAGCGGGGTCTCAGAGGTCCAACGAAGCGAGCTGACTGACATGTCAGGTCAGGATGGTGTCCCCAGGCGTGGAGGCTGATAGGAGAGTCGGGGACACCGCGCTGAACAGGCCCAGTGATGATGCGGAAACACCGGCCAGCCTCGACACTGTAGAGGAGGTGAGATGGATAACCCGCGCGCGCGCGCGCCCCAGTCCTTGTTTTCAGATTGACTGGCCATGCAATTAAACAGAATGTGTTGTTTCAACAGGACGCAGCCAAACATTAATGTTGAGAACAGGTTTGAGTTCATTCTCTGTGTTGTCCATGACATGCTCTAAAGGATCTCAAGCTCTTCTCTTCTGTGTGAGAATAAATCCCAGCATTATTGATTGTCATTGAGGCTGAGACCTATTTTAGTCCTTTGCAGCTCTCTGTGTCACATAAGATCAAACTGCAACCCTTAAGCAAGCTCTTAAAATCTCCTAATAGATAGATAGATAGATAGATAGATAGATAGATAGATAGATAGTGCACAAGGTTCACAAACAAACATTATTTGCATGTACACTGACAATCCAACATGACTTACAAGGAAGACAGGATCCATTCCAAATATCTACATTGGAAACCGGGGCTCCTGCACAGGTCTGGTAAGTACTTTCAGATTTACACTTAATGCATTCAGCAGACGCCCTGATCCAGAGCGATTTGCGGACTTGCTGTGTGTTCGTCATTTAAAAAAAAAACCACATCCTGGTGATAGTACAATAAGTCAAGGTCCAAAACCATTATCAGACTCATTCCTGTTACAGAGAAAGAGCAGGTTAAGGATTTTTTTTGCATTATTATTATTATTATTATTATTATTATTATTATTATTATTATTATTAAATGGGTTCATAGAGTGTATTGAGTGCAAACGCGTGAAATGTAAACATTTGCGGAAAAAGCATGGATATCCTGTTGTAAAAGCAATATAGACCCAAGACACTAAGGTCGTAACTCTGTCGGATTCGGATATTCTCCGAGGTTCTGCTGGCTCTGTAATGCATATCACATTTCATGTTTTCCCTTTCATTTCACAGCTAATGTCCTTTACAATCAGCCAGAAACTGATTAGATAATGGAAATGGAAATGGTCTGCAAGTATTTTGGAATAGAAAAGGGCCCGAGTCATGTACAGGATCTGAGAGTGACACACATGATGCAGAGGTTTATACCAACATTATTTGAACACATAATATACTGTGCATGGCCACATTGGGTACAGTCAGAGGCTACCCTGTTTACATCACATGCACCAGATGTGTGTGCATTCCAGACTGATACACATTTATATAAGAGCATTTATATTTGTTTTTGAGAATGCTAAAAGTGATATCATTATTTGCTGGTTGAAATGTGCGATATGCACATAGTGAACCCTAATTGTGCTAATGCTGTTGCTAGTTTGTCATGTCATCTCGAATTCAGAAAGCTGGGATAGTATCATGCCTAATCAAGGTTTCAAAAAAAAACCCACCTAAATTTGTGATTTGTTTAGAAGTTTCTTTTGGCATGCTGACCACTTTCAGGATAGGTGGCTCAAGACCTATCAAAAATGAATAACTGGAGTATTTGGTTGGACTCATTGCTGTAACACAAGCCTAACCTGATTAATTAGTGATACCTACTTGAGATTTGGGATGCATGAAGAAGACAAATCTATGGTTTAACTTTATTACATGAGACGTACACTTTACAGCTTCCATAGGATGCATTGTCAAAACTATTGCAGATGCTGTTTTAGTATTTATCTGATAATAACTACCTAATAACCACTTAGCCATGGGAAAGGGAAGTAAAGTAATATTTTCCACACTGACCATGTGACTTACTGACTTCCATACATGTTAAAGTATTGTGCTCATGTAGGATCTTCATTAGTGAACATGGTGGTGCAGTGGTTAGCACTGTCGCCTCATCCTGTTGCCTTTCTGTGCAGAATTTGCATCTGTGCCTGCGTGGGTCTCGCCTGGGTGCTCCAGTTTGTTCCTGCAGCCCAAAGACATGCAGATTAGGTCAACTGGATATGCTAAATTGCCCATAGGTGCAAATGGGAGTGTGAATAGCTGTTTATCTCTGTGTTAGCCCTACGATAGATTTGTGATCTGCTCAGGGTGTGCCCTGCATCTTGGCAGTGATCAGATGGGATTGGCTCCCGTTCTCTGCATGCCTTAATGTATAAGCTGTATAGGTAATGGATAAATTGAACAAATTTAATGAAATGAATTGATCAAACTGGCTAATTTCACAGACCGCACAATGTTGCTCTACTGCTTAAACTGACAAGAAGACTTTAATATCTTTATCTGTTTGATAAGCACAGACAAGGGAATTTAATATGAATTAGTTAAACATGTTTTGTTGGCCTCCTCTGAAGTTAGAAAACAGGCTTCAAAAGTTCATTTAGGACTACTTAATGGGCTAAAAGAAAACGTAGGATCAGACACATTGGAATTTTTTTCTGTCAAAGTTAACGCTACAGACACCACATTTTCTGTCATATAAATCGTTTAATTAACAGACATCCCAATTCTATTGGTGATTCCCAGTACTATTGTCAGTCGTCCCAAGCCTAGCACTGAGGAACATGCAATCCTCATGTCAGACAGAGCCTGGTTTGTACATGATTTTGTTGCTCAATGGAGTCAAATCCCTGGAGGGTCTGTGATAATCTAGTTTCACCTTGTGAGTTTCCTAAGAGATTGATTCCATCCTTGTCTTGCTTTTTTTTTTATTTCTCAACATTTGAACCCAATTTAGGTGGCCTAAGGCATCTTCTGCATCCTCTTTCTCTTGTTTTCTGTTTCTGCAGCAAAGGCCAGTGAAACAGTCCCTGAGCGCATCTATGCGTCGCGAGACACACTGGCGCTGTCTCCTCCTCTCATTGCTTATGTACAGCTGCCTAGGTGCTGCGGCCTGGTGTCATTTCAGTCGTGTAACCAAGCAGACATTTGATTCATCCAGTATCTCATCCTTGACTGCCTCTGTAAACTCCCTACAAGGTGGAGGAGGGCGCTCCATGAAATATCACGACAGCCCCTGCTCTGACGGCTACTTCTATATCCCACTTGCCTTTCTGCTAATGCTCTATGCAGTCTACCTGATGGAGTGCTGGCACTGCCGTGCCCGCAGTGAGCTGCAGTACAAGGACAATGTAGACAGCGTCTATGAAAGGGTGCTACGTATGCGCCAGGCTCGGCCGTGCGTGTGGTGGAAAGCCATTGGTTACCATTTTGTACGGAGGACACGGCAAGTCATACGCTATCGGAATGGAGATGCCTACACCACAACGCAAGTGTACCATGAGCGGGTCAACACAAACATGGCGGAAGGCGAATTTGACTACAGCCATTGTGGAATGAAGGACATCTCACGGGACCTACGTGGCCTGGAGAGTCATCCAACTACAAGGTTACATTTCACCAAGTGCTTCAGTTTTGCAGGACCAGGACCTGAGAATTCCTATCTCAACCAACGATCCAGATTCTTCTCAGAGATTGAGGGCTTGGACGACTACATGGAAGCACGGGAAGGCATGCACTTGAAAAATATTGATTTCAGAGAACACCTTATAGCCTATGTGGATCCAGACCAGCTACCCTGGTACACTTCTCAGGTAGCCTTCTGGCTGGCTGCCATCCTCATGTTATCCTGGCCACTGCGGGTTTGGATAGAGTATCGGACAGCCTATGTACACTACCAGGTAGAAAAGCTTTTTGGGCTGGAGTACAGCAACAGCAGCCCATCTTCAGATGAGGTGCCATCTACAAGGAATAGTCGTTGCCGTATCCCAAGAGGGGAAACTGTAGACAGCACCGAGCTGGAATGGCACATTCGCTCAAAATGCCAGCTTATCCCTAGCTACTCTGAAGCTATGCTGATGAACTTGGGGAACTCTAGGCCAGGACAAGGTGACATCAGAACATCAAACAGCTTCCTATTAGATGACTCCCTAACGCAGAGCTATGGTACCATGCCACAAAACTGTGATCGTTGCTGTCAGCTTGAAGGAACACGTAGGGCCACCACGAGTTCTAGCTGCTCCTCCATCTTCTCCCGGCACACTTTCCATTCATGCGTATCTCAAGACACCTCCCGCTTTTCACTCTGCCGGATGTACGGATCTAGGCATACACTGGGGCTGTGGAGGAGCCATAGCAGCACACTGACAGAACGCTGCTGCCTGGATGAGCAATGTTGCAGGTCATGCTCCAGTCAACTAGCACTTAATAATAGCCCCCCCAACTACCAGGATGCCCGCTTTTTCCCTGTCCTTATTGTGCACAGGTCAGAGGGATGTGGAGATCCTTCAGAAGTGAGGCGGTACTATGTTCGTAGAAGTTCTCTCTGTGTGGAGACTTCCCTTTAGAACTGGCTTATCTTGGATTTACTCATCTAATATGGTGATCTGAAAGAATTCTTACTGACATTCAAGATTATTGCCTTAGTAGAACTGGGAGGAAAATATGCAGTCATGGTCTGTTTATAACCCAAGTCCATGATGTAAATGATAAACAGACTAAAGCCTCAAAATCTTTCAAATACTGTATATGTGTGTGGCAAATACAATATTTGCATCACAGATTTTGTACAGGTCAATTGGAATTGCTTGGAATTTGTACCCTTTACTGGCATGTCATCCACAGTGGAAAATCATAAAATTTGAAGTGTATAAAATCATCAAAGAAGAAACGACTGAAAAGATGTTGAAAGAATGACTGAATATTTAAAGTAAATGTACATTTACCAGATACATGAAATGTTCAGTTTTCAGACATATTTCAGTTTACGGTAAAAGGTTTTAATCTGTCCTATGTCATTTAACTTCCATGCACTTTTTGTGTTTGCTGTGCAGAAAAAAAGTTGATTAACTGTTGATGAAAGGAAATATTGGATGACGAGTCAAAACTATAACTGAGAATTCCATTAGTGATGCACCAATGAGAAAATTCCTAGCCTTAATTGAAGCCAAAATGCAGGACATTACGCAAATTATTTTCATTTATATTGTTTTAATTTTAGTGAAATATATGACCAAACATGTAATATCCCAAAAAGCCTTGTTTTGGTATACTGTATATCTCAGCAAACCTTCATATAAATATGTAATATGCAAAATGCAAAAGAAATGACATTTTCATATGGGAGATGATAAAAAAAATCACTTACAATTGATAACAGTATTTTCAAAGTAAGTTTCAAAGCAATATTTCAAAAACTGCACTGTAAAGGTTTTTTTTTTTTAACACTTGTTAGACTTTATATTCTGATCAATAAAGTTGATGCTCTAAGAAAAATGAAAAACCCTAGTGCTGGTGACTTTCCCATTCTCTGTAATCAGGAGCTCAAAACTCAGATGTATTCTAAACCAAGTTAATGGATGCATGAAAAAAAATTTCAATAAAGGTCTCCCATTTTTCTAGTTACTAAAATTTTTGCTCCAAGATATGTTGCTGGCTTTAAAGCTAGCAGGACTGAATAATGAAATCTTTTGTTGTTATTGTTAACACATGAAATATGGTACCGTATGGGGCTAAAACCAAGAATGACATTAAATTACGATGAAGCCACAGTCTTCTGAAAATATACATTATAAGAAAAACAGTATGTTAGTGGAACCTTAACCACCCTAGATGTGTTGTGGGTGACAACTTAAACTGATGTACTGTGATCTTATGACTAAAATATCACAAGGATACACTTTAAGATCAGGTTTAAAAGACCTTTAAGGTCTAAAAGAGAGGTATTTCACAATTGCATTGTGGACAACTGTACTTGTTCCAGTGTGAGCTTACAATCACCAATAATGGACCGCCATAAGGATATCATACATAATATACTAATGAATTATTTTTTTAAAATAAAATTCTGGTTGATTTGTTTTAAATTATTTTCATTTTTTGTCATCAATGTGTTAGACCATTTTCACTATGGTTTATCAGTTTCCTACATTTCCCACAATGCTTTTGGATTACCTACTATTCCTATTCCCAGAAGGAATTATGCTGCACTCCCATCAAGGGTTGGAATGATCTCATTTTCCATCTTTAAGCATTCAACAAAGACATGTGCACCCCCGTGTTTTTATTTTTGTTAACAGCAAACCAGCCAGCCACCTGTGATGAGTGGTGTATATTTTCCTCCTCAAACAGTGTTATAGATTTAATTGATCTATAGCAAATACTTGTGTAATCTTGTATATGTAAATCAGCATGCCTGTGCACAGCATCAGAAGTAGCACTTCTTGCCCTAACAGGTTATGCTGTAAACATTAGTAATTGTCTTAGATCAGTCAACATAGATACACTCCCTTGTTAAATCTATGACAGCAACTTTACAGTTCACTGTTTTGAGGAGGTAGGTCCGTAATGACAGTTAACTGGTTAGCTTGTCATTAAACAATGTTGAACATGGAGGTGTCCATGTTTTCCCCCTACACTTATAAGGTAGGTCCAATGTAGCAGCCCTTTCACACTAATACTGCTGTCAGCTCCATCACAGTTCTCATCTTGTAGATCTCTAACTAGCTGAGCTGAATCTCTGACATATTCGCATCATATAGCATTCTTTTTTTTTTGTAATATCTTTGCTGGTTCCACTACTTCTACATTTAATTTCTCATAAATGACATTCAAAATTGTGTGCTAGCAAAAGTCTCCCCTGGACATCAGAGCAGCAGGCAGATAACTTCACATAGAAATAACAAAAATACAGCATTAGCTAGAAATTTGGCATGATTTAGCATAATTAAGACGTTTCTGAGTGAAGATTTTTTTAATAGTGGGGAGGGCAAAATTATAAGATTCGCTATTAAAGCATCAATAAATAAAGTGCAGTAATATTCATGTAAAATAAGTATAGGCGTACTTTATTTGAGCTTGGAGAGATTAAATTAGGAATTTCATTTTCTGAGTCACCTAATCACATAGGCCTAGTCATAAAGTCTGATATTTTATCCATTGGTTATGGATTTGTTCTATAAAATGTGAAATGTTCCAGAAAGCAACCGGTGCATTAGCCTACTTTGTTTTACAGTACAAAATGTAAGAAAGGGAGAGAGCAACAGAAGGTCCTTCTGATGTGTGCAGGAAAAAAGATATAGATAACTTTCTCCAGATTCCATAGCGGGCGGCTCTACAGGGGGCCGGGGTGGGCCTAGCCCACAAAATCACAATTCTGGCCCACCAACCTGAGTGGAAGAGAGAGATTTTAAATTATGTCACATGTCTTTTTTACTTTTAATTTGAATTCAAAGCTAATCTGGGTATAATATAGCGTAAATGGCCAGGTTTGGCAGTATGTTGAGCAAAACTGCATGCTTATTTTGTGATATTAATATTCCATTGCATCTCTACATACACACACACACACACACACACACACACACACACACACACACACACTTGTTTATTTGTTTGTTTTTGTGTTTGTTTAAAAAAAATTCCCCTCCCCTGGCCCACCCTGTTACTAAGAGCTGAATCAGGCCCTGTTTTCTAGGCCTTTGTGAGTTATTTTGTGACAGTTTATTCATAAGTTGTCTGTCATGTCTCCATAATGAAACATACACGTGAGCCTCAGCTTTCATTGCTCACATGGCAAACCTTATAGGTAACCTATATATGTGTCACTAGGATGTCTACATCTACATCTACATTTATTGAGTCAGTAAAATCCATACAGATATCACACCAACAGCACAGTAAACTGTAATGGACAGTTTGATCCGAGGTCACACACTTGTTCTGTTGCTGTGCTGAGACTGGTTCTCCGGCCGGATAATATCTGGCCAGTGGTGGTATTTTTAAGGCAAGAGTATCAAATAACAGTGTTAAAAGGGGAGGCGATTGTTTAGGGGAAAACACAAACTGAAACTTGTGTAGTTGGTAACTCGGTTTTAGGCATGGAACTCTGTTGCGTGTGTTTTGGCGCCATGGTAACGTCTGTCTGGACAACTACAACTCATTGAATGAGCCTGCTTTAGCATTAGCTGATTTTTCCGATGAATAAAATGTAATTATTCACCGATGAGGTAAAGTGAACTAGTAGTTATTTCATTTGATAATGGTGCTGTAACCTTTTTGTATTGAATTTGTATTTTATTTTGTATACAGCAGGTTAAAATATTGTCTTGGCTCCTTAGCTTCGGACATAATAGTGCAGGATCCCAAGTGAAACTTGAGCAACTCCTTGCTTCCTGTGTAAGTAAAATACTGGTATGAAATAATGGCATATGTTCAGAAAGTAAAAGCAAGAGCTTTTGTTTGTACAAAATTAGGTATTATCTGCAGGTCTCAACATGTAGATGATAATGTGATTGATATTTCTATTTAATAAATATTAAGCTATAACTGCAATTGGATGGTCATACCTTGATTTCAGTATATGGTCTTTGTCCATCTGTTATTAAAATAACACCAAAATATCTTCTGATTCTTTTCTGGGAAAAGATACATGATACAGTACAACCTTGTAGTGAAATGAACACATATTGTACATGTGTATATATATACACACATACAGTGTGTGTGTGTGTGTGTGTGTGTGTGTGTGTA
>JAQMCW010000005.1:16115038-16126598 GCA_030068335.1 Chrysichthys cranchii
TAGCTCCGCTCATCATTACAGAAGGGTTGAGTTGTCAAAGAGGGAAAACACTGAGTAATGATGCGTTCATACGGTGTTGGAATGATCAGAAAAATCACTTTCCCACTGGGAAAAACAACTCGGCAAGATCTTCCGACACCACTTGAATGCAGCATAAGACAGCGCACCTCAACAAAGGACAGTGTATCAGAGTGTCCCATTTATCGAGAAATGCCAGAATTGCAGGGAAAATAAAACATTAACAAGGTTTAACATTATAATTTATTCTAATTCGGGGGGCTGGATTAAAAAGCTTAACGGGCCGCATACGGCCCCCGGCCCGTAGTTTGCCCACCCCTGTTCTATACCCTCGGAAGAATTATATTTACAAAGAAGTGCATCAATTATGCTTGGAATTCACATGACCTATTTCTGGGAACCATGCATCAATATATGCATTTTTAAAGCTTGTGTCATGTGATGTCCCCCCACTGGTTGTGAATGGTTGGTGCCCCTGGGCACCGGCCCACTGGCCCATATGGAAAATCCAACCCTGGTAACATAATCAATATAATCTGTAATTGGTAATGCAATGCACTGTGGGAAATGTTGTTTATGGTGAATATACACTTTAAAGCAGCATAGACTCATTTGACATACACCTTTTAAGCTCTCGCAGGCCACATAAAATGACACGGCGGGCCATATTTGGCCCGCAGGCCTTGCGTTTGACATGTGATTAGCCTACTAAGGTGGACTGGCAATCTGCCCAAGGTGTGACTCCACCTCTCACCCGAAGTCACCTGGGATTGGCTCCAGCTCCCACCTCCCCCACGAACCGGAATAGCATAAAGCGCCATGGAAAATGGATGGACGGATGGATAATTAGCCTAAAGGTCGCGTCGGCTAGTCAGAATAGCCACATAAAGTTATATAGCACATTGCTATTTGAGTATTGTGGCTATAACAGTTACACCACTGCAGACAGCTGTTAAAAACACACAGACACGCCTAAAATGTCAAAGTCCAATCACCAAACTAAAGGGAAATGAACACAAAAAGAGAAAAGAATGTTAAGTGTGTGCTGCCGTCCATTTGCCTCGGAAGTCAGATTTCAGTGCTGGGGGTGACATCACGTCCGACTTGACCGTGTTCTGTTTGTACAAGTCGGAATACCAACTGGGACGCTTCCAGGAAAGCCGCCATTGTGGTTGGTGTAATGGAGCCATGTAGTCCTCTCTGCCCTGATTACTTTGTGTGTAAAAACTATTTAAGAAAAAAAAAACCTTTTAATTTTACTGAATTGAGAATTAAGAGCGTTTTCAACTAATCCAGAAATGTTAAATTTATTGTCTGCTAATAAAATACATTACATTAACAATAAACAATTGCTTTGTTAAATTATGTTTGTGAAATCTGTTCATTAGTCTCAGTTTAGGTTAAGGTTAAGTCATTGTGTGTTAGCTGTTACTATAGAAACAATAACATATGCGAACGAGCAAATTAATATTAACCTGCCGTTACAACCCGAACTATCCGTGTGGTTAAATTTGATGCAAACTTGCTTCCAATCCAATTCAGGCATTCACTGTATAAAATATTAATATTAACTGTACTAATATTTAATAAATAACAAATTGAATAAACTAAAATATAAAATATTATGTCTTAGTTTTTCCAAATAATCAATAAATTCTCTTTGGTGTTATTCAGCACTCATGTCTCCAGTGACTTTTTCTTATAACACACACTAAGCATCTCTCACTGGTTTCATATAATCCCATTGTAGATATACTCCTTCAGTTGAAACCTTGTTTCAATCTGAACAATGTTCAGAAGTACCGGGAATGACATTGTTTTAACACAAGCAAAAACATACATTTATTCTTCACAAGTTATTGTGGAGAGTTTACAGGTGAACTAACACACCATGAGGAAGAAACTGAGTTCAGGAAGGTTTAGATAAACTGTTTCCCTGTCCTTGCCACAATACTTCCTAATTCATGAAAATATTTTGCACATTTTCACAGTTTCTGAATGAATTTTGTAGATTGTGCACTGTAAAAATATTTTGCTTAAGGTTTAAAAAAAATAAGCAGCTCACGCAAGGTAAAATTCACATAAATACTGTACTTTGTTCTGGAAAGAAAAAAGCTCAACAGGCCTGTCCTTATGGGTAGAGTGTCTCTAAATACGTTTATGAATTTCTCTGGTTTTCATGCTTTTCGCAGTCTATAACTCTCTGCACGAAACACACTGTCATCTGCATGAGCCATGCTTGTCATAGTTTTTCCCCCCAGCATTTTATAGAAGAAGAGATTTCTGTCTGTTTAAGTATTTAGAGATCAAATTGAAAGAATTTTACTGGATACCAGAGATCATATGCCTACATTTTTCACTGGCTACAACAACAGCTACAGAGAGCGTTCCAGTATTATTAGTAGTATTATTACTGTTTTATTAGTAGTGTTGAGATTTTTTGTTGTTGTTTTGGTTTTGTTTGCTTTTTTTTGCTTTTCATTGCTTTATTTGTAGCATTTTCTACAGTTTTTTGTTGTGTTTTATTTTTATTTTTTTTAGCAACTTTTTTATTTTCCCAGCAGTCATAAATGCTGCACTGGAGGACAGGATCCATTTTGAGTCTGTTTCCTCTAAATGTTTCTGCTTTATGTCATCTCAAAGAGTTTTTCCTTGTCATTGTCACCCATTGCCGGATCATTAAGGATCTTACCCAGGCTGTGGGCCAGTCTCAAAATATAGTGCTTTACTGACAAGCAAAATATTCAAATTTATATTTATGTTTTGATATTCAAATTTTGTCAGATATGCATTAACATTCTTTTTGAAAGAATAAAATGAGGTGTCATCATGTAAAGTTACAGGACTTATTGATTCATAGAAATTTCCTTTAAAGATGAATTTTCCTAGAAGGCATCAACATCATCTTAAAGCTTTAAAACCTTTCCTTTTGTAAAGTATTTTACACACATTACATTGCAAATTAAATTACATTCAATTTATTTGTTTAATTTATTACAGTGAAATAATCAAAAAGTGCTCTGTGACCCAATAGATATAATATAAAAGAATTCAAGAAATGAGTGTTATCGAATCCTGTTTCATTCATGCGATTGGAATACCTCAGTTAATTAGGAGAGTTTGAAGCTTTAATTGATCTATCTGTTTGTTTATTTGAATGTTCTTTTTCAATATTAGAAATGACTAGCTGATTCCCCAGTGGCATTGCTCCCTAAGTGCAATGGGAAAAAATAAAATGCAGTGTGTGTATATATATATATATATAAAAGTTTGTTAATTACCAATTTTCTTTTTCAACAAATAGTGCTCATACGTCATTCCCGTTTCAAACGTGAAAAGAATTTTATATATTTAGATCAAAGTTTTCTTAAATGATTACTCACCAAATAGGTGTTTACTTCTTTTCAATATCAGTAAAATAACTCTCACACAAATAATAACAATCCGTAAAGATGATATAAAAATGGCATCCACAAACGAAGTGATTAGTTACAATGTAGGCGCTAGTGACGCTGTTTCCGGTCTTACGCACGTATAATATGGTCTGTGGTCATACGTCATTTCCGTTTCAAACATGAAAAGAATTTTACATATATAAAATAAATAATAATAATAATAGAAAATAGAATAGACGTGCTGATCCACACTCTTTACCAGTTGGTGGCGGCAATGCACCAATTCACCGTTTGTCAACCACCAAAACGTCGAAGAAGAAGAAGAAGAAGAAGAAGAAGCAGAAGAAGAAGAAGAAGAAGAAGAGGCGCTGACAGTAGCATGCATCACAAACAAGATGTTTAGAGATTACTGACTGTTTATTGGTTTATTGTCTAAACTACGTTTGAAATGGACGGTGAGTTTTGGTTGTATTTTTCATTATGCTCTGTTTAGCTGTTGTTACTTGCTTTTACATGATTTTACTGATAATGGCTGGATAGTGTGTGTATTTCTACCTGGTTTATGTGTTAGAGCTGTGCTGTTGCTCAGCAGCTTGCTTATTATTATTATTATTATTATTATTATTATTGTTGTTGTTGTTGTTTTTTATTCTTATTATGGTTTTATTTTTCTGCTTAATTATTGTGACATTTAGCTATTTACACAAAAATGGACTTGTACAGTACTGTGCAGAAGTCATGGACACGTGCAAAGAAATGCTGTAAAGCAATCAAAAATAAAGAAATGAAGCGTTTCCACATTTCTAAAAAAAAAATACTGTAAAGATGAGAAAACATCAATAAACAGATAGTCAGTGTTTGCTCTGAAAACCCTTTGCTTTGTTTAAAGATATTTTTGTTAGATGTGATTAGTTCAGTTTTATAACGGAATGAGCTGTAAGTTTTTCTGAGCATCCTGGTGAATCTGTCACTGTTTTTCTGGAGACTTTGACTCTCACAGTTGCTTCTTTGCTTGCATGCAAAATCCAGCATTTTGTTTTTTGCCTGAAAATTGGATTGTTGCTTTCTTTCCTGACATTTAAATGTTTTTTTCTGTCATTTTTCTTCTCTTTTTTTATATAAATATAAAATGTTTTGTACTGACTCGAAAACGCAGATGTTGTAAAATAAACATCTGTAACAAAATTTGTACAGAGTTGGTGCTTAAGACTGTTGCACAATACTGTTGAACAGGAAACAAGCTGTTTCAGATAGTGTGACGTTCACACGTGGACAAAAATGGTGGGAAAAAAGATTAACGCGGTTTAAGAGAAGACACAATGTTGACATCATTTGTTCTAAAATTTGAAGAAAAAAACAAAGCCCAACCAAAATTGTCATTTCTACCTGGAAGTTTAAAATGCTTTCAAGTCAAATTTGATCCATTTACAAGAAATTCCAAAGTGAACCTCTTCCCTTTGCTGTATCTCTAGCTTTTTCCAAGATAAATCACTCTTATTCAGCCTCCAGACTATGAGGACAATAAATAAATAAGGGAATTTGCTTCAGGAATTGTCATTTTCTTTCTTTATGTAATCAGAGGCCACAACGCCTGGAAGAAAAGGCAACCTGACCGGAAGTGCCAGAAAGCTGAAGGATAACGCAGCAGACTGGCATAATTTAATCCTGAAATGGGAGCGTCTGAGTGATGAAGGTTCCACCATCACAACCAAAATAGTCAACTTCAAGCTGCACAAAGAGTAAGATTCACAACATTCAACCAATGAGTTTTTTAAATAAAGCTTGATACTGGTTTACCCTCATCCATGTTGTCTGAAGCAGGTCTGTGAAGGAGCCTGAGGTCATGATGGAGGGCCAAAGTCCGTCTGCAGCTCCTGCAGAAAGAATCGCATATCATAGCAACCCGGAGCTAGAGGAGGAGTGCAGCAAGCTACAGGATGTTGTGGACAAATTGGTACGTGTTGAATAACAAAATGTCAGGTTCAGACATAAATGCTAAGTAAATAAAAAGCATAAAAATGAAGGAAAGTTTACCTTCTTTTTCTCATGGGTTTATGTATCATTTTTATTGAAAGAAGAGCTGCAGATATTCATAGCCTAGCATGTAATATACACATGCTACCTGTCAGTCTCATGGGACACTGAAAACCCTCTAGTGTCTACACAGAGACAGTGTTTTGTTTTTATTTTTTTCTTCAAAGGCCCACATACTGTCTAAAATGGAGAAAATAGTGTCTGCTGAGAAGGGGATCTGTGAACTGGAGACATTTCAGTATGGAGAGAAAGGAAGATCAGCACCACTGTTTCAGACTTGGTCTACACAGCAGTTTGGTAATATATTGTTTATTTTATTAAAAATCCTTACTTTTAGGGGGGGGAACACACCTTGTGGCAGGCCAAAGGATCATTTTGGATTCAAGTTTGGTTGGCTTGTGAAACCCTTATAAGATTTAATGTAAAACCCAACAAAAGGGATATCACTTTTAGGAAAGCTTAACCATCCATAGAGTCCTTGAAACCTGTTTTAAGAGTGTAATTTTTATTATGAAATAGTGTGTTAACAGTCTGGGTGAACTATGACCCACAAATGATATGAAAATGAGTTCGGCATTAAATCTATGGTCTGTATTACGTTTAAATCTTAAACTATGAAAGCACCTGCTATTCTACACATGTCTTATGATTATTATATAATATGAACAGTGTATTTTTTTTATATTTTTTTTAACTGTCCAATGCAGCTGAAGTGTCTTCTGGGCTTTATGAGGCGTACAAGCAGGAGCTGGCCCTTAAGAGGACCATATTACGAGAAGTAGCCCACACGACTAACCCAGATCTCTGCATGGTGTATGTGTCCTGTTGGCTCTATCAACCCTACATCCAGGATAACACCAAACTTTTACTGGAGAGCTTACTGATGGAGACAGGCCACAGAGCGGTCTAATTTATTTATTTATTTATTTATTTATTTTCCTGATTTAACGGAACAGGAAGAAATGGGATGAAATGTATGCTTCGGAGAGTAGTACTGTACTGTACTATACAGTACTGTGGTTGATGCAATAGTAAAATTATATCTCCCATTTATACAGTTTTGTGGTTATGGTATGATCCTTTCTGGCATGAAAAGTGTTTTTTGAAATTTCACATTGATGACATTTTAAACAACAGTGCAGTTAACGCAGGACCTGACAAAGAAACTGAGGATAAAGACTTTATAAAATGACTTTTTATAATATAATATGTGTATAAATATATCTACATGAATCCCACATAACATTCAAAACAACTAGCTTAATGTTGTGTAGGTCCTCCTTGTGCCCCCAAAACAGCTCTGACCTGTCGAGATATGGACACAAGACCTCTGAAGGTGTGCCAGGATATCTGGCTCCAACAGCAGATCATTTTGGCCCTGTAAATAGAAAAGGGAAGCCTCCATGGATCAGACTTATTTGTCCAGCACATCCCAAAGATGCTCGATCAGACTGAAATCTAGGGAATTCGCCGGCCATATAAACACCTTAAACTCTTTGTCATGTTCCACAAACCATTCCTGAACAATTTTTGAAATGGTGCAGGGTGCATTAGTCTGCTGAAAGAGGCCACTGCCATTAGGGAATATCATTGCCATGAAGGGGTTTGCTTGGTCTGCAGCAATATTTAGCTAGGTGGTATGTGTCAAAGTAACATCCACATGAATGTCAGGTTTCCAGCAGAACACTGCCCAGAGCATCACACTGTCTGTGCTCACATGCCTTCTTCCCATAGTGCACCTTGGTGCCATCCTTTTCCCAGGCAGTGACGCACATGCATCCACATGGTGTAAAAGAAAACGTGCTTCATCAGACCAGACCACCTTGCACTGCTCCGTGGTCCAGTTCTGATGCTCACCTGCCCATTGTAGGCCTTTTTGGTGGTGGACAGGGGTCAGCATGGGCACCCTGCCAGGTCTGCAATGCACTGTGTATTCTGACACCTTTCTGTCATAGCCAGCAACTTGTGCACTGTAGCACTTGTGTGGGATCGGACCAGACAGGCCTTCCCCATACACATCAGTGAGCCATGGGTGCCCAAGACTTTGCTGTTGCTGATTCACCCAATGTACTTCTTTTAATCACTTTTCATAGGTACAGTGGTACCCCGCTTAACAAACGCCCTGCAGAACGAACATTCTGCATAGCGAACGCCACCGCGACTTGCAGAACGAACGCGTTTCGCACATGAAAAATCAGGCTTTACGTTAAAAAAAATGGCTGAATCCGGCCAGATGAAGACAAAGCATCATCAGCAGGGAGTGGTTCCAGTTTCACTTTCAATTTTCTCGATTTTTCACGGCAAGCTGGAACAGATTACACGATTTCCCATAGAAGTCTATGGGAAATTGTGTTTCGCACAACGAACATGCCGCTGAAACGGATTGCGTTCGTTGTGTGGGGTACCGCTGTATTAACCACTGCATAATGGGATCACCCCAAAGATCTGTCATATTGAAGATGTTCTGACCCAGTCACAATTTGGCCCTTGTCGAAGTCAGTCCGACCCTTACGCATGCCCATTTTTTTTCCCGCATCCAATGCTTCAATTTCAAGAAGTGACTGGTCAATCCCTATGCTGCCATAATAATCTCCCAGAGACAGCTCTTTGGTTTACATGTTAGTTTTGTTTGTTTTTTTTAAGAAGAAATGCAGTCTTCACCAGCAAAACCCAGAGTTTAACCAAGTGTAGACGTTTAGACCTTTGAATTGTTTAATCAGTCTAACAGGGCACCCCTGGGCAATAAGGTACCTGTCAGTCACATGCTCTGATGTTTTTGATCACTTGAAAAATGGGTGGGTTCAAATGTGCCCTATTTCAAGTTGTTTAAGACAAACAGATAAAAATCTTGGGAAACAAAATGTGAATTTTTTTTTATTTTAATCTCAAGCCTAAATGTCCGAATCAGAGAGAGAAACCCATAAAATGCCATATAATGTTGGAAGTTAATTTGCATACAGTAGAGCATGAGAAAGGTTGGCTTGGGAAGGTAAATCAGATTTTAGCGCTGACATATTGTATTGACTGCCCGCTGCAAAATCTGCGGGGGATTTTCTGTGTGTTATACCCAGTTTCTGTGAACAGCTGGGTGAAACTATGACCATTTACTGTCATAGTTTCCTCTATTTACAAAATTCCACAGACTCCACAACTGTGTGCAAAAATAAAATCATTACATTTATCAAGCATGATAAAGCGTGAGCTTTTCTCTAAAATAATTCGGGTTTTCTTACTGTTGGGTCTAAAATATGGTTTGGAGAGTAGTTGGTCAAGGAAGTGCACACTGCATTGTTAAATCAGTTTGAATGCTGCTGATGATTTCTACTGTGTTGGTGTTCCATAAACAAAACTATTTTTTTGTTTAATATATTTTCTAAATAAATTTCTGGAAAAGGAAGTTCAAACCACTTTTGATGACTTAGAAATTTATATTTTCTTATTTTTAACCTTTTCTAGTAAATTTGCCTGTTCTTTGTAGTAATGATGCCCATTATAAAAATTTCAATCTCCATTACAGCCCAAAAGGTGTGGAGGTAATTTAGGTGTTCTGAGGAAATTTGCTGTTTTACCACACTATGCTGAGAAATTAAAACACTGTGGCCTCTCTCGGGCTCCACAGGATCAGGGTGATGAGTTTATAATAAATCCTTACAAGTTGTAAAACAAACTGTTTAACATTCAATGCAGCAATACTATGAAATATTTTTATTAAAATAATTTTTCCTTCATTTGGTTTCTCTGGTCCATTGTGGGCAGAAAAAGACGTGCAGAGGAGCTGTTTATGGGACTTGATTGCAAGCATAGTGGGACGGCACATCACCTGCTGGCGAATGTCCCAAAACAAGAAGTTATTTGTCATAGACTGGTCATGTATCTACTACAAAGCCCCAATTCCCAAAGCTCAATCACAAATATTGGTTTAATGTCATCGGTTTATGTATTCTCTTCATATTACAAATGTTGAGATGTCTGAAAAAACACAGTATGTCCAAAGATTATATAAAAAGTAATAAAATAGTGCTTTTTAACCAACTATCAACTGGACAAACTACTATTTAACATGTAACAATGAAACAAGAGGTAACCTGGGATTTTACACTTAAGACATGTTTATCCATTTGTTAACTTTCCCTCTCATTTTGTACATATTAGTTTAAACAATTCAATTGTTTTTCCTCTCAGAGACCTAAATGCACATTTTGAAGTCCATAAATCATCCTTACATGGTTTAAAACCAAAACACACATACCAAGAGCAGTTCCTCATTGCTTAAAGCATGTTTCTATTTAAACTCAGCATGTATGAAGGTATTTCACACCATCATACTGTACATTTTTTCATAGTACACAGATACTGAGTTCTGCCATGGCCACTGTACATAAAGACGCAATGTTGGCAACAAAATGTCAAGGTATAAGGTCTGTGAGACCAAACTCCTGCATTTTTTAAACAAAAGATGGAACCAAAACAATGCAAAGTCTGGAGCAATAATAATACTTTGTTTTTACAAATGTACAAAAATTCTGCAGTAAAAAGTCCATTGGGAGGAAAAAAAAGAAACCAACAACACAAAACACACTGATAGAGTTGTCCTGAAATGGCTGACAAATTTCCAAATGGTTTCAGATGCTGGAGATTAATCAAGTCTTTCTCTCAGGTTCAATGCCTAACAGAGCATGGACAGTCTCTAAAGGAACTCCTTCAGGAGCCTCGATGTGCACCGTGCTGCCATCGGGCCCGTTCACAATCACTATTCCCTTAGAAGCGAGTTCCTCAGCGCTCTGTCGAACGAGGCCCTCTGCTGTTTGGATAAAAACTGGTGTCTCTTCCTGAGCCTCAACAGACTGCATCACCACCTCACTGACAACAGGTTCTCCTAAAGCTTCTGCCTCGTCCACACACTCCGTTTGCAGAGGATTACAGTTTTCGTCTCTCGGCATGGGCTCCTTACACGTCGCTTCTGAGCTCAGCACTTGTTCCAGCTGTTTCACCTGATCTGCAATGTCCACGTTCCCGTCGCTGTTGAGAACGTCTGAAAGCTCTCCGTCAGGGTCTTCTTGAGGTTTGCTAGCTTCAGGGTCAAGAAGGCATTCTCCTGGGTCCATGGCTGCTTCTTCAGTCCTTGTTGCAGGATCTGTATCATTGTTCGTCAAGTTCTCCAGACGGGTCAGGACCACCTGGGGCTGCATGGCACCCTCGTTGGCCTCGTGCTTCTGAATACCATTCTGATTAACCGTAGAGTCGTTCTCTCCACAGCAGTTTTCCATTTTGAACCTCTTCGCTGGAGGCAACATCCTGGTATTCTAGCAATCAGAAGAATCTGTGAGACTTTACACAGGAGTCAACGACATCTTTATACAGTAGGGATCAAGTTACATAGTTTCTAAGAAAGGACATAACACCACAGCAGGAATTTAACTGATTGGTTTAGGAATTCAGGAGTGAACAAAGCAACAGCCTGGGAACCCAGGATGAGCACAGTGTATGTGTGGGCTCTCAGTTTTTAATGAATAGTTATTCAGGGGAAGAATTCAATGAACTGGTCAAAAAGTCACCAGCTTTTGGTTTCTTTGGGTTTTTTTTTTCAGTTGAACAATCAAAACAAGGGGGGAAAAAAACTACTCCCTATCGACTCCTGCAAACAATTTTTTTCCCCTTGATATGTGTGGCATAAGAACTGTGAAGACTGCGCTGGACTGTTGTTGACATGAGCAATTCTGCCATAATGGCTTAGGACTTAAATTACAACAACTCAAATGTCCATCAGTAATCACCTGAACAGAACACACCATGTTGAAACTACAGTGAATCTGGTGCTACATAACTGGACTGTTGGATCATATAACACGTCTGTAGATGTGGGTTAGTTATGATGGCATTATCTGGTGTCACCCAAATGAGGATGGGGTCCCTTTTGAGTCTGGTTCCTCTCTGTCATCATCTCAGGGAGTTTTTTTTTTTTTTGCTACCGTCGCCACAGGCTTGCTCATTAGGGATCGATTCACCCATCTATCTAGGTTTATAGATTATTCTTTATTCGTCTTCTCCCGCTTAATCCTGTTCAGGGTCGCGGGGGGAAGCTGGCGCCAATCCCAGCTGACATCGGGTGAGAG
>JAQMCW010000005.1:16126698-16138432 GCA_030068335.1 Chrysichthys cranchii
ACACGGGGAGAACATGCAAACTCCACACAGAAAGGCACCAGTGCCGAACCCGGGGCTCGAACCCAGGACCTTCTTGCTGTGAGGCGACCGTGCTGGTTTATAGATTAATACGCTTTTAATTGGAATATATACACTTCTTTGAAGCCGCTTTGTGACAATGGCCATTGTTAAAAGTGCTATACAAATAAAATTTAATTGAATGTGTTATATTTAACACACTTAGTGTATATACACATTTCTTAGTGGCATGAAAATCCAGTGCTTTAACTGTAGCCATACTCTTCATTCTTGGATCCCATTGCCTGCTCAAAAAAAGTATCATCTGAGCATCTGCAGGAACAACTTTCACTGTATAAATTAATCCGTTTGCAGGTGAGGATAAGGACCATGGTCATGTAAAACAGTCCTCACCTGGATTACTTCTAATGTGGCACCCCTCTCCACATTGCTTGTCTTTAGTAATGCTTCTAACTAGTGGGAAAATTTTAAGTGGGAAATTACATCAGCTACCACTTTAGGCATGGACAAAGCAAACGTATACAGTAATCTGTACGAAACTTAAGATACAATGGTGTTTTCACATTTGGCTCCTCCGCCCCCAAAAAAAGTTTTAGCTGAAGCACCTTTCACGCTAAGGGGGGGGGGGCACAGACACGGGGAGAAGATGCAAACTCCACACAGAATGGCACCCAGGACCTTCTTGCTCTGAGGCGACCGTGCTGCCCCGATTATATTTATAATCAGTAATAAAGCTTATATAAAGATATTTGCTGTTATATTGCAATGTTAGACTACTGGCTGGAATGATGTATATATTCAACTCAACATTTCACAAATCTCCTTATACTCCCTCACTAACAAGATCCTCTATTTGTTTGGGATTTTTTTTCTATGAAGATCCTCCGATTGTTTTTTCCTAACAAGATCCTGTGTTTGGTTTTCCCGCTCGTCTCCCAGTTCGCAACCTGATTGGTCATGGGGTCCACGTTGCCATAGATTTACATGCACACATGCAGCCAAAAAAAAATACAAATAGTTAACGTGAAAACACCAAAAGACGTACTGCATTGAAAGAAAACAAGATTATTTTTTAGTGATAAAAGAGCAAAGGAAATGTGTATAAGAAAGGAAAACTAGATATTCACCTCAGTATTCCGTGAACTCTTTGTAGCTTGATTTCTTATTGCGCCCTGTTGTCCATTAGAGGAGTTCAGGGGTGTTAACGCGCTAGACGGATCCGTGATCCCCAGCGATTTTAAGACCTTTAGATACACAGAAGTCATTTGGATTTAGCAAGGAATGTAACACTTTCCACTGCACAAGTCTTTGAAGAGTTATGTTTTTAACAGTTATCCCTACCATAGCATTTCTCTTTAATAAGTTTTATTTATAAAAGTACATTTTAAACAACAGTTGCCCATAAGAATAAAATTCATATTAAAGCATACAGACAGGGCACAATAAATTATAAATAAAAGCTAAGCAATACAAAGATAGCAGTAATAATAGTAGGAAGACAGAAAAATAGAAAATGATAATCAGATAAATGCTAAAATCTTTATCAGTAGAAATGGTTTTTAGTTTTGATTCAAAATCGTCACACTCCAGCCTCAACTTGAGACAGTGGAACAGCCAATGATCAGAAGACTTTGGAGACTTCGGAGCTAAGCACTGAGATAGCAGGTCCACAAGGCAACAGATCATTCAAGAGAAGGCCAACGCTGACTTAGAGTCCTGTGTATAACAAATTACGATAAGCCAAGCATGAGTGACTTTTTCCTCATGTTGATTTGAGAGGAGCAATTTGATTTGAACAACTACTCGAAGTTGACAGAAACTACTCTTGAAGAAAGAGTTTTATTTCTTGGCCAAATCGGAGGTCAGGATGAAAAAAATGGCACCGAGATTTTTAACATGAGGCTCCACACTCCTCATCTAACATCTCTCCATACTAAGAGATGTGTGGGATGCATAAAGGGTATTTGGAAAGGCTGGGAAAAAAGAAAAAAAAATGTATGGTTTTTCTTCATGAAGTTGGAGAAAATTGTTGGCCATCTAACTTTTGACTTCTTCCAGACACTTACTGAAACAATTCAGCAAGCACAGGTCATTGGAGGCTTTGGAGGGAGACAAAGGTGAAAAGAAAATTTATATTTCCAAATGATGTTACCCAACACAAGTATATCCAGGGTGGGCCATGAAAAAGTAGCCTGCCTCCAATACTGGTGCCATGCTCTTTGGAGGAGGCCGTACCGTAGCCCCCATGTCTCCGTCTGTCGCCCCAGATGTGAACGGAAACCACTTTCAGCTACTATTGTGAATGTTTTTATTCGCATAAACAACAATGTTTGTTTGTTCATCTTATCCACCTACCGCCGGAGACAGGTTACTTTTTCGTAGCCCACCCTGTACAATAATAATAATAATAATAATAATAATAATAATAATAAAAAAAAGACGGGCCCTAACCTAGAATCTTAGGCCCATATGAAAACAAATTGTGAACATTAACTGAAAAGATCCTCTGTCAGAAGTAAAATGTGAACCTTGAATAGTCCACTGAAGCCTTGAGTCCGTGTGCTCAAGGCGTTCACTAAGAATGATCATCACTATAATCTTCCGTAGCAATGAACGAAAATTAAAGTGTTTTAGAGCAGGTTACTTACATCCATATTGGTGACCTCTATAGCTGCCCTGGAAGCTGGTGAAATACTAAAGTGCTCCTGTGCCATCTTCTTCACCTGGCTGTGGAGATGCTCAAATTCACGATAGACACTGGGAAACTGCTGCTTGGACAAATGGCCATTTTCTACCTTCAGGTAAAGAAAATGGGACATTATACATCTAACGCAGTCCTCACATTTCACTATTCTGCTTTGAACTGAAGCAACTTTATTGCAACCTTTTTTGCCTGTACAAAATGTTCAGCATAAACTTTAGGATCTGAATCCTATGACTAAAAGCTGTTGGCCATCCCACTACTTCCTGAATGTTTGAAAGGCACTGTATATAAACTTCCATGAACTATTTAACACCAAACAACGCAACATACAAACTACAGTGCTATGCCACAATTACTAGATTAACTAGCTTGAACGCTTTATTCTGACCGAGGTGGAGACATACACAGAACACTAACAGATTTACGAACTACTAATATAAGATTAGAACTATTGTATCCCTCAAGTAACTAATGGTATGTAAGGTGTAAATATTCATTACCTTCATTAGTACAAATTCCCATACAGTCATGACCTTAGCCAGGCGAGGAAGAACAATCTCCATCAGGTCCTCATCATCATACTGCTGTATAAACTGGAGAGAGTGATTGTAAAGAATCAGTGCTGAAGATTTCTCATTGTAATTTATCCACAGGTGTTTGGGACCTTGTTCTTTCTTTCTAACGACTGTAACATTTATCAATATCCAAATAGTTACCGACGGCTATGGACCAACGAGCTGTGGAATTTGAGTAAATCTACAGTTGTTAAATTTAAATGAAGTGTTTGGGTTGTATTACAGGAACGCGCTAATGATTTGAGATGTTTTGGATGATGCCAGTTTAGTGAGCGCTACCTCCGTGAGTCGACATTTCCGTCTCTGAGCCTGCTGCTCCATAGTAAGTGCTGTTTGGTGTTTAGGTGGCCGACCCGGTCTCCCCCTCTTCGGTTTCCGTCCAAGCCTTTTGGGAAGGCTAGATTTTCCTGACCCTTTAGGTCTCCCAGGTCGCCGTGGTACGATCTGTCGTGTAGAATCTGCTTGCACCTGTTTAGATTTTAACAGAAAACAGTCATGAACTTGCCACGTCTACTGCAAGGCTGAGTCTCTTGTTAAACAAATCGTTATTTAGCAAATCTAAAGTAAATGAATGTTTCTAATTCTCCTATCCATATGCATATGTAAAGAAGGGACATCTTAACTTTTTGAGTCGTGGCTTCCTTTACAGGACTCGCCGCTTTTTTAAGTGCTTCAGCCTGTGGTTGCTCTTCAATGGGTTTGGAGTCTTCTTTCACGACCGGAGTTGATGGGTGACTTTTGTCATGAGTGGGATTGAGTTTATAGTGTCTGTTCAAACCCGCAATTCCTATGTAGGACTTCTCACACGTTTCACATTTAAAAGCTTTGCTGCGGAGGGACAAACCATCAACATCCGTCTTCTTCTTGCCCTCACTGCCCTCTTCGTCTTCCATGCTGATCTCAGAGTAGTCGTCAGAATCTGACTGATGGCTCTCTGCCAAGTCCTCAGTTTTGATGAACTTGTAGTCTTTTACCTTATGCTTTGGTGGCCGAGACACTCGACCAGAGCGTGTCTGGATTTTCAATGGTTTTTTCTGGCGTTTCTTCACTTTGGGCTTCTCTTTTTCAGTGGCCGGACCCGGAACCGGAACCTTGGTGACGACTGTTGTGGGCTTAGTGGGGGGAGTTACTACCTTGGTGGTTGTGGAAGAAACACTAGTGGAAGGAGTTAAAATCAAGGTGGGATGGATGGAGACCGTAGTTGGTTTGGCTGCAGGACTCTTTACGGGAGTGGCAGAGTTAGAAGAAGTAGTAGCAGGAGCATGGACTTTATGCACAATCGGAACCGAAATGCTGCTAACTACAGGAGCCGGTTTCTGGAGGAGAAGTTGAATGGGAGGTTCTCCTGGGTTCTGTAAGAAATATTGCTGCTGGCCAGGCACAGGTGTGATGTGGATAATCTGAGGAGTACTGACTGTGCCTACAGTGGAGACTTTCACCACAGACTGGCTAACCGGCAGGTTTTGCGGCTGGAGGATGGTGATGGGTGCGGCCTGGCGTTGCTTGATTTCCTGTTTCGGTGGAGCCTGCACTTGAATGTGGATGGGTTCACCTAGCTGGAGATTTAAAGACAAGAACATTTTAGAATTAGTGTAATTCTACAATTTATTTCAACCCAAGGGCATTAATACTAAATGATACATTTTTAAAAACACCAGTGTATAGGAGAAAAATTTCATTTGTGTTGAAAACTGAAAGCATGATCAGAGGTGTTATTCACATTCACAATCAGCACTGTCGCAGGAGGTGTTGGTACGAAACTGGTGGAGCAAACCTTTACCCCGTAACTAGCTTTACACAGCCATTGAACCCAACCTGAATTTGGGCACTCGCAGTCACGAGAATAATCTGCACAGAGGAGGAAAACGAAACGCAAGGCACGTTTTCAAATACTTTTTCACACCTAGCTCCCAACAGCGTTTTACTAACAGGGAGTGTTACTTTGAATTTTTTTTTTTTTTTTTTTTTACATAAACCAGGATTCAATTAACTAATTTTAAATAACGTGACAAGTTTTCATGAGACAATCAAGCCAGTTGTTTACACTGAACTAGAGAACACTAAAACAACCTGTCTGGGTTAATCAGCAAATCATAAACTAGGGGTCTGGATTTGTAGAACAATCTGGAAGGTGTTTTGTCATGCAGCCAAGGAGCTTCTTCCAGTCACACTGATCTACTAACCTACTACTGTACTAGTGTTACATCTAAACTTTGATCTGGAAGACTAAAAACCATCACACGTCTCAATGAGTAAGCAAGAACGTAGAAGTTAATTAGCATAGGAAAAGAAAAAAAAAATATCACATTATTCCTCCACCCATGCCCATGTGAAAAATAATAATGAAATTTCTAAAATACAGTACATATGATGTGAGGCAAAAGTTCAGCAGTGAAAGCTTGGGGCTACTGAGGGACTCCTGAGGGGTCAAATCTCTGCACTGCCTCTGCACTTCACACAAATAAGTCCTCGAAAGACACCCTTAAATTATTAACTACTGCAAAGTCACCCTGAGCTCAGCTTCCTTACAATCTAAGCTAGGAGAGGGAAAGAATTTCACTACAGTGTACACACATGGAGCAGGATGGATGTTGGCTCGGCAGGTAAAGCTACCTGCTCCCAGCTCCAGGGACCCCAGGTGGATCCCGAGCTCAAGTTTCTGTCTGTGTGGATTCCTCTGGGTTTCACCAGTCACCTCTCAAAAATATAGTACTAGGTGGCCTGGCTACTCAAAAGGTGTGAACAGTGTGTGCATGGTGTCTCGAAATGGACCGGGGGTCCCATTCACGGTGTGTTCACACTGTTCCCCAAACAGGTTCAGGATTCACCCTGACCAAGACCAGGATAAAACAGCTTCGATGGATGGATGGATGGATGGATGGATGGATGAATGAACGAGCGTGCGTGCGTGTACATGTATGCTCTGGGTCATCAGTAAGAATCTTTGGACCCCCTGCAAGGTTAATGCACTTGCCCACAGGGCAGATTTCATCCCATCAGGTCCCTTCCACCATCATGGACCCCTGATTACCCCAGAGACGTCCTAGTTGTGCGTGCCCTCCAGAAACGGTACCTTTTGCTGAATGGGCTGTGCTCCGTTTTGTGCCTGGTGCAGTGCCACCTGCTTGGCGACACTCTGCAGTTGCTGGGATGCGTTCTGCACGATAGTAAACGGCTGTGCCTGTAACGTGGCCGTCAGCTGTCCTGAAATGACATTTCCCGCATCCAGAGTTATGTATGAGGGAGTCTGAGCTTGGACGCTCCTCTGGAGGATTTTAGGGGTCGCGCTGTGGGAGCGGGTCGGCTCAGCAGCCTGTGTGCGCCCCTGGGACTTGTTAATGTGGTCTATGACCTGCTGCACGTCCACACTTGATATGACAGCGGGTTTGGCGCTTTGGACAGTTTTGGGTGCTGGTGCCGGTGTCAGTGCTTGGTTCTGGCTCTGCTCGATCAGCCGGGTTGCTTCGTTTCCGGTGACCTGCACGAGCTGCTGTTTGGACAGCTGCTCCAGTAAGTGCTGCTGCTCCTCCACAGAGAGTCCGGAGCTCTCCACGAAACTCCCGTCAGGCTGCACGTATATGATGGTGGTCGCGGGGCCGAGAGCATTGAGGAAATCGCTGCTGATTGTCGCACACTCTGTGGTTACGGTGTCCTCCGCGGTATCAGACGCTTGCACGTACGACGTCAGGACGTCACCGCCCAAAATTTGGCTGATGACTTCTGAAGGTCCGTCCGGCGCCTTGACACTGGATTCGCTGTGTATGGGGACTAACTGTGACAGGCCTTGTTCACCGCCCCCTTCACCACTCACCGCTACTTTAACGCTGCCATCTTCATTTTCAGCCTCAATCTGAGAGCCAGTGCTGGGCGAGACGTTCGCCTGAGAGCCGCTCACACTTGCAGGACTGGTCTCTGTCAAAGCGGCGCCGTTCGTATTATTGCTCTCATCTTCGTTGTCCGCCATTTTGATTATGGAGGCAGCTTAGACTCAAAACGGTCGCGTCAAAGCTCTCGAGTGGACAACACTAAGCTACAGGCGGCTACAGCATAAACTTTCAAATGTACATAAGTCGGAGATTTCACCAGAACGTGTCAGCCTGTAAATTAAGCAGTCCTGTATGGCTTTGTAACGGTAGCTAGGCGATAGACACTCGCATCCATGCTACAATGGCGAGGAGGTGGGCGCTGGATAACAACAAATGGCGTCATTTCCGTTTCCGGAATCTTTAACGTGGCATTACTTGCCTCTTCTCACCTGTGTTTTCTCATTCGCGTTTTATTTACATTTACACGACTCAGCTGGACACAATTACCAGAGGATGGTTCAGTACTGAATTACGATACCGTGTACATATAGTGTCGTGTATAGCTGTCTGTAATTAAGTTTTATATAAACTCTCTGTGTCTTTTTTTCTCGTTCACTGGGTACCACAGGTCAGCTATTATAAGGAGCCATTGTTCTAGCCAGTTGTGCTCAGCAGGTGGCAGTATGCTGACATGAATTATTTGGCCTGGGTTTACTCTTACAGAAGGTTTGGGTTGTTTTTGCATTTGTATATACGGTATGTAGATATGATGGTTAGTTCACCTTGAGGGCAAGTCAGTATGTGGGATGGGAATAAAGAATAATCAGGAATAACATTAACTGTCAGATTTGATGATTTACAAACAATGCTCTGATGCCATTTTCGAAAAAAAAAAAGCACTTTTTTTGTAAAAAAAAAAAAAAAGTCACTTTTTTTGTTACTAGAGTGGTACCCACAAAATAATAATAATAACAATAATAATAATAATTAATAATAAATATTATTATTATTATTATCATCATCATCATCTTAGAATTATAAGGGCAAGATGATAAGAGGGTACCTCAGTTCACTATTCTGTAATATATTAGGATATGTCTATATTGAGTTATTGTATATATTTTATTTAGTAACAGTTAATAATAATAATAATAATAATAGTTATACTTAATGTTATAGTTATAATCATAATATCATGGTTATAATAATAATATAGTTATTGTATTTTGAGTTATTGTATATTAGAGCTATTGTAATATTGGTAAATTAGAGCTATTATTGTATTATTTTATAATTGTAATATATTGTATTATTTAATATTGGAATCTTAACCTGTTAGTAATTTACTTCTTTCTTTCTTTCTTTATTTATTTCTTTCTTCTTACTGTTCTGGAGCAACTGTGACCATATAATTTCCTCAGGGATTAATAAAGTATTTTGATTCTGATGATGATTATTATTATTAGTAGTAGTAGTAGTATTATTAGTATTATTATTATATACATCCAATATGTACCTTTTATGAGGCAGGTTTCCATATGGCCAAAATTATGGGGACACCTGACCATCACACACCTATGTAGTTCTTCCCCAAATTGTTGCCAATCGTCAAGAATGTCTTATATGTTGTGGCATTAAGTTTTCCCATCACTGGAATTAACAGCCTTAGTCCAAAACTTGTTTAATCATGACAATGCCACTGTGCACAATGTGAGTGCAATGAAGACATGATTTACCACGGCTGGTGTGGAAAAACCCAAGTGGCCTGCACAGAGTCCTGACATAAAACATACTGAACAGCTTTGTGGAACGTCAACTGCACCCCAGGCCTTCGTGCCCAATATCAGTACCCAACTTCACTTACGCTGTTGTGGCAGAAATTGCCATAACCACATTTCAAAATCTAGCAGAAAGCCTTCCCAGTAGAGTGGAGGCTGTTATGGCAGCAAAAGGGGGAACAACATAGGATGATCAACAAGTATATATGAGTGTGTGATAGACAGGCGTCCGCATGCTTTTGGCCTTAGTGTACATATTAGAGGTTAAAAAAAAAATTCCCACTTGAGGGTACCACCTGAAGGAATGGTACAGTTTAGTACCCTTTTTATGAATGTGTACAAAAAATAGACTGTTGTGATTTCCAACCATATAATAATGTTTGAAAAGTGTGGGTTTGTTTAACTTTTTTGTGTGCCTCATTATTAAAAAATTGTGAAATGTGACCAGCATCAATTCACACCACTCAGTTCATCCTGCAATAAGAAAATTGGTCTTGCATAACTAGCATTTTTTGACAACTCAGACTTAATAATGTTTACTTTGACCACTATAATAAGTTTGCCATATGTACTGACAATGGTCAGCATTAGGGACTTTGTAGGTTAGTCATAAAGTTGCTTTTCCCCTGATCCACCTGATGAGGGGGAACAACATCCAGAGAATAGCATCCACTTAAAGGCATATACAGCCTATTTGCTAGAGGTGCTTATGTTATGGAGCGTTCCCTGCAATGCAAGATTGTAGTCATTAGATTCAGCCCCACAGACATAGCTAACCTTGTTGATGGTGCCAAATCTCACAGTCCATTTAAGACAGCATATCTGTTCAGGAAAGAAGCCAGGGTGCTTGGACTACTAGTGAAAGCAATACTGGGAACCAGGATTTGCCAGCTGTCTCAGCACTGGCAAAAATATCCATCTGCACTTCACCAAATGGTTTTCAGAAATGGGTCACTCCTTCTGGGTGCAAGCACCACTTCTCTGGATGTACATTTTATCACAATAGTGAGTTCACTGCAGATAAGCAAACGAGTTGCCACTTAACACCTTGCTGATTATATTTCTCTAACGAGGCACTAACATCAACCAGACTCCTTATGACAAGGACACCTTTATGTTGGTGTCATTTGTTGTCCAGGCTGATAACCCACTTCTGAAATGCCCATAGCTTCAGAAAGCCTAAGGAATCATCGCTTTAGTTGCCATCATCAGCCTTGGCTTCCTCAACAAAGCCCTATACTGCAAGTTGCACCCAAGCTGAATATGAATGGCAAGTATAATAATATCCACATGGGGTGATGGGTGGCTAGCATTCTCAGTCAACCTTAATGAATTGAGCCTAACGCCAAAGAGCTACCTACTGTATCTCACACAGGAGTCAACATCTGCATATTGGAGCAACATATTGCTGCTGTGTACCTCACAAGATGTAAGAAGTCCTCATCAGGGAGTCATTCATGTGTCTGCACATGGACTTTAAAATAATGGCTCAGCTGGTAGGTCACTCTCAACCTGAGAGAATTTCCCACATGCAATTTTAAACATAGCAACCACTCCTCTGTTAATAGGGTTAAAAGGATAGCTGACCACTGAACTGCTGTAAAGTGTAAGCCTTTATATTGTATGATCTCAATTCCTGAGATCTTTGATTCCAACTGACTCATGTCTGCCTACATGATATCAGCTGGTCTAGGAAGTAAAGTAAGAGTCCCACTTACCATGCACTAAGTAAAACTACACAGTGGACCCCAGTGTAGACAATGTAGTAAATCGCTGTGCATGAATAACTAATGCAGGCTAGTAATGCTAAGAAAAGAAAAACAAACAGGGCTACTGCAATATACTGTAGAAGAAAGCACTTTCACCAAGGTAGAAGAGAATTAGAGGAAGCTGTTCGCAACTTTGAAGGACAGGTAACCTCCAGTGATGGGTTAGGGTTAGGGTTAGCCCTAACCCTAACCCTACCAACACACCTGACTGTTTTAATTGAATCAAAACTAGTTTATACCAGATAACCCTGTAGACTGCTGGGTCAAGGATGGTAACCAACTGAGCCAAATCACAATGTTTTTGGGGTTCATCAAAAGCATGATGACAGAAATGTGAAAAACTAGCCTTATTTTCTTCAGTGGAAACTGAAAAGTAAGCGATGATAGAACTGCATTAAGCGTTTTAAACCATATATTCCCCATTTAATTAGGTCTAATTGTAGAGTACTGAGACATCCTTTCATTTTCTTTTAAATAATAAAAAGCTGGCTGATTTCTAATTCTAAAATTAGGCAGTCTGCAAACAAGAGTCTGCCAAAGGGTAAATGGGGTAGTCATTGCATCAACACATTGCAGGGTTCAGCACAGGGTGATGTCAGGAAGATCCCTGCAAGACAAACAGCATGAAATAATGATGATGTTGTGCCACATAGTTGCAGGTATCAGTTCGTGCTGGCAAAGCATTACATTACAGTAGCTAACCCTAGGTAGTGTTATATCTAAAAGTGTGGGTTTTTTTGTTTGTTTTTTGTTTGTTTTTTTGTCCAAAGCAGTAAGTGATTGAGTCGTTTCCAAGCATGCATCATCATGCATCATAAATAGTAATCAGCTGAAAATGGGATAGAGATAATTTGTTACTTTATAAGCCAGGCTTAATCACTGCAGATGGCAACTAATTAATTACATGGACACTAAGTAAATTAAATTAAATTAGGACTGAATTAACAGTGTGTATCAATAATCTGTCAACAGCCTTCAATAATAAGGGCAGGATAGGATCAGCTGCCCAGGTGTGTGTGTGTGTGTGTGTGTGTGTGTGTGTGTGTGTGTGTGTGTGTGTGTGTGTGTGTGTGTGTGTGTGAGA
>JAQMCW010000005.1:16303731-16317884 GCA_030068335.1 Chrysichthys cranchii
GGAGAGCGTGAGGGAAGGGAGGCAGAAGTGAGGGCATGAGATAAGGGGCAGAAGTGAGGAAAGGAAGAAGGGAGGGGGGCAGAAGTGAGGAAAGGAGGGAGGGCATGATGGAAGGGGGCAGAAGTGAGGGAGGAGAGGGTGAGGGGGGCAGAAGTGAAGGCATGAGGGAAGGGGGGGCAGAAGTGAGAGGGGAGCAGTGCTCTGACTTCACACAACACTACGTTCTAGCTTCTGAAACCTGATCATGACCCAGTATTACGTTAGCAACCTGAGCCCAGAAAAACAGGATAAAGAGCAATGTTCCTTATTAAATACAGCACTGACAAGTAGCTGCAGCTTCTAATGACTGTTTCACATCTTTTCAAGCTGAAAGAAATCATTATGCGGGGGGCACTCAGGGGTTAAGGTGCTGGACTACTGCTGGGCCCTTGAGCAAGGCCCTTAATCTCAAATGCTCAGTTGTATAAATGAGATAAAAAAGTAAGTCGCTCTAAGGGCATCTGCCAAATGACAGCAATGTAATGTAATACTATGCACCGTATTAGTGGAGAAATGACCTGCTTTCGGTAGTTTATTGGATTTATGGAACACGATCCACGGAATATAATTTGCCAACCGCGACGTCTCCTACACCCCAAACAGGTGTGAATTCAGACACTTGGCTTTCTTTCAGAGCAGACACTCATATGATGTTATGGCCATCTAACACTGAGTGAGGATCAAATCCCAAATCTCACCCCAGAGCCACAATCGGCTAGAGAAACTGAAAAGAGAAGTTGTTATGAAGGGGACAGCCTGTGAGCCACACAGTATTCCTGTTGGAAAGGTGAGAAAGTAGATTACGCAATTTTAAGACGGAAAAAGACTTTACTTCCTCTTCTATTTAGTTACACAACTTCTGAATCTGTGTGCTTGTGAATAGTTCAGGACAAGCCATGAAACAGTAACAGTAACACCCTGATAACTGAGAACAGCACCTTGTACTTTAGGAGGACGAAAGCAAGCTTGCCCTTAACAAGTCTAATTAAATGGAACATGATATTTTAGTGAAAAAGTTAGCTGGCTAGTCAAGTACAACCAAGACACATAGCTGTGCTGGTCACCAATTTATCATTTCACATAACAGCTATTAGGTCTGTCCTCTTGAAATATTCAAATAACACAAATGAGTGTAAAACCGCCGAAAGGTTAGATTAACCCAACAGGCAGGAGAGGCTGCTAGCTGTTAGCCGCTAGCCTGCTGTCACTGCCCATCATAAGCAACAGCGGGAGAGTTAGCTACTAGCTAGCTGGCGCTACCAGGAAGATTGCACTGCAGCTAATAACGTCCTACTAAAGGTGCTGCGCTTCACAATATCGTTACGCGTCCAGGTTTTGCGCTAAACGCGCTCCGTACTTACATGGTCGGAGTTGCTGTTGGCGCTGTGATAACACACAGAACTAAAAGTATAACCCGAAATCGACGCCGCCATGATGGAAACATACCCGCCTCTCCCACAATCCCTTGCGCGCGTTCCTCACAGATGTTTTGGAATGACGTCAGTCCGTTAATGATGGAAATGCTGTGGGTGAAAGCGGGATAAGTTCCTGTTATGAGAAGACCATGGAGGAACGCGATGGAAAGGGCACTTTGCAGTTAGAAATACACCCCCACCCTCCCCAACAACAACAACAAAACACAAAAAAACCCAAACAAACAAAACAACAACAACAAAACACACAAAAAACCCAAACAAACAAACAAAACAACAAAAAAACACACAAAAAACCCAAACAAACAAAACAACAACGAAACACACAAAAACCCCACACAAACAAACAAAACAACAAAAAAACACACATAAAACCCCAAACAGGCAAACAACAACGACAACAACAACACACAAAAAAACCCCAAACAAACAAACAAAACAACAAAAACAACAACAAAAAATGCACAAAAACCCCAAACAAACAAACAAAACAACAAAAAACACACAAAAACCCCCAAATGGACAAACAACAATGACAACAACAACAAAACACACAAAAAAACCCAAACAGACAAACAAAACAACAACACCACATGCTGTCAAAGATCTTATTTACTTCAGTATGTAATTTCATCTAATATTTCTAGAGAAATCATTACGGTTACTTGTTGAAAGTAAGTAAACTCTATGGAAGAATATATATATAGATACAGCAGGGCAGAATGGCGGGGCAGGGATTAGCACACAGTACATAGGTTCTGGGTTTGAACTTGCAGGTTGATGGGGGGAGGGCTTCCTATGTGAAGCTTGCATCTTCTTCCCATGCCTGCATGGGTTTCCTGTGGGTGCTCTGGTTTCATCCCACAGTCCAAAGAAACTGGATTAAGCTAACTGGTTACTCTAAATTGCTCATAATTGTGAATGCGCCTTTCTGTGTGGAGTTTGCATGTCCTCCCCATGTCCATATGGGTTTCCGGTTTCCTCCCACAGTCCAAAGACATGCACAGTGGGGATTAGGCTAATTGGCTACTCTAAATTGCCCGTAGGTCTGAATGTGAGTGTGAGTGGTTGTCTGTCTCTGTGTGTTGCCCTGTGGTGGATTGGCGACCTGCCCAGGGTGTACCCCACCTCTTGCCCAAAGTCAGCTGGGATTGGCTCCAGCTTCGCCCTGTGACCCTGAACAGGATTAAGCAGCAGAATATAAGTGGGTGAGTGTGAATGTGAGTGTGAATGGTTGTCTTTCTGTCTGTGTGTGACCGTCAACCTGTCCAGGGTATATCTCATCTCACCCAACAAGTTGACATTGACATCATATAAAGGAGTCACAGATACAGGAAAGAAATTTCTCATAATTCTGAACTGGAAACATTCACCTGTCTTCATCTAATGATGATAGAAATATAGACAAAAGCTTTGCATTGGAAATATTGTTGGAATCACATATTTGTTTTGTAATGATGCTGAATGGAAACTATATGGGAAAATATATTTTTATAGAATTAAATGCGATTATAAATATTGGTTTGACATTGAATTCATATAGGGGTAATTCCTGGAGGGTTTTTGTACAAAACAGTAATATATAGTGTAGTCTTGGTGGGGAAAAAGGTTAACTTGATATCGTGGACACCAAGATAGGACAGTCCAAATGTTACACTGTGCATAAGAGTAACTGTACACATTCAGTATCACTTAACATATAAAAAAAAAATGTTTTTAAATGATCACTGCATTGAAGTCAATGATTACAGGTAACACAAAGATGACCCAGGCATGAGCTTATTTTGATGGTTGTAGTTTAAGATATTAAACCAGACATACTGTGAATTTGAGCTCTATTACAGCTTAAGTACATTTGAGTCTCCGGCATTTTAAATTTTTCTTTTGCACATCAGTCTATGTGATTAAAATCATTTATATACAAGACAATGCAGAAATAATATTGTTCCGTAAACCTGCTTTGTGACCGTGTCCATTGTGAAAAGCGCTGTACAAATAAAATGAAATTAAATGGAGTTTTTTCCCTTTCATTTGCATGTATTTTATTATTTTGATTTTATTTTGATCATTGTGTTATTTTAATATTCATTTATTTTATAAGCAGTTTAAATAACCAAAAGGTGATCATCACTCACTTCTCAATGATGCTGTCTACAAATCTTAATGTAGCTTTTCATTCTAAAATGGGGCTCTAAAAAAAAAACACATCTGAAGTCCAAGTTCATGAAAAAAATGTTTACTTCTGATGATCTAATGAAAATCCGTGTGGATGTCCTGTTCGCATAGAAGCACTTGGATTGTTTATGACGTCCATGAGCGACTTTTATTATGAAAACGCTTCATTCATTCATCAGGTGCCATGTTTGTTTGCAGCTCCAGCAATGGCTTCACAGAGCTCACATGTTCAGGAGGACTCTCCAGGCTCGTCCATCGATTCCGGGGATGATTTTGCTCCATCAAAACTCGGAACAAAAGAATAGTGAGCATTTTATTTTAAACAACCCCCCCCCCAAAAAAAAAACTCCTTTTCGCACTTTTAAGATTTATGCCTTAACCTCAGCACGTTTGGATGCCAAAAACACATTTCTGTCCTGTCTGATTCCTTTGAAATGTAAATAAATACCCTGATCCGTTATTTAATCCTGTGCAACTCTTAACTACTTCCTGTAAACAATCACGTGATCTCATCTATGCGAATCATTCTTTTCTAATCACGCACACCTGCACTGGTAGTTTTGTAGTTTCCTAGACAGTGAAGACTTCAGGATGTAGGTTTTTGTTTTGTTTATTATTATTATTATTATTATTATTATTATTATTATTATTATTATTATTATTTTTATATGGTATTATTATACAGAACTCTGTATGATAATAACTTGTGTAACTTGATTATTGATTAATTTTATAACTGCTAAATGTAGTCGCACTGTTAGCACTACATACCCAAACATGCCCAAACATGAACGAAAGTGGGTTTGATTGAATCGGATCTTTTGAGAACGACTCTTTAGTGAGTCGCTTCTCAGGAATCTAGGTGAAGTTGTGGTTTTCTTTGTTTGTTGGTTGGCTGGTTGGTTGGTTTTTTAAACCACTAGTCCACCTTGATACAAGTGTATAGCATTCACTACAAAAGTTACATTACATTACATTACATTACAGGCATTTAGCAGACGCTGTTATCCAGAGCGATGTCCAACAAGTACAAAAAGTCAGGTACGAGAATAGTAGAACTTCTATGCAAAAAAAGTTCATGTGCCAAGTGAATAAGTGCCAGAATAACACCTACTGTGTAGTATGCTGTAGGGCCAGTGGTAGTCCAGTGGTTAAGATGTTGGACTCCTGATCAGAAGGTCAGGAGTTCAGATCCAAGCACCACCAAGCTGCCACTTGAGCAAGGCCCTTAACCCTCAACTGCTCAGTTGTATAAATGAGATCAGTGTAAGTCGCTGTGTATAAGGGCGTCTGCCAAATGATGGTAATTTAATGTAATGTAATTCTGTATGAGTACCAATCAACTAACTGCAGTGAAAACGGAGCTAACCGTAAATGAACACAAATGTACGTACACTATACCACAGATCTAACTAAAAGGAAAACCAAACCACAGTAGCTAACCTGAATACATCATGACCAAGCTAGACAGAACGAAGCCAGTATTACAATGGGATTACACAGTGGACAGTTGAACCTGTAACCTACACAATCTTACATTCGAAAAGTTCGATGCACTTTGTTGTGTAGGCCCGAATGAATAAAGTGTGTTGTGTTGTTCTTACTCTTATTCTCGTCAATAACAATGCTGTAGTGTGTGACTGTGAAGAGCTGACCATTGTTTTCCTCCTCCTAGCTGGGATAATGCTTACAGCAGGGAGCTCCAGACTTACCGAGACATTGGAGATGTTGGAGAAATATGGTAATGTCGTCCCGAATGATATGTGATATTCCTTTTTCCACTGTCATGGATTGGACTTGGGTTGAGTTTTGTGGAAGCAGAATCTGCACTCATGGACCAGAAACCTCGTTATACCCACACCTTTACACATACATACAGTTTTCAAACAGTTAAGAATCGCTGCTGAAAACTCCATCCTGCTGTTGCTACTTACCAGCTGGTCAGTCTGATAGACCTTTGTGTGTTAGAAGAGTCAATTTTGTGTAAGCTGCAGCATTTAGAATACACTGGAACTGGATTTATTATAAATGATCACACTCTCGCAACAGTCCAACACAATAGCCTGGTGCAGGGTGGTACGGTGCCTCACAGCAAGAAGGCCTTGGGTTCGATCCCCGGGGTTGATGTGGGCGCGCCTTTCTGTGTGGAGTTTACATGTTCTCCCCGTGTCCGTGTGGGTTTCCTCCCGGTAATCTAGTCTCCTCCCACAGTCCAAAGACATGCACAGAGGGGATTAGGGTAATTGGCTACTCTAAATTGCCCATAGGTGTGAATGTGAGTATGAATTGTTGTCTGTCTCTGTGTGTTGGCCCTGCGGTGGATCTGGTGACCTGCCAAGGTTCCCCCCCACCTCTCGCCAGATGTCAGCTGGGACTGGCTCCAGTGTACCCCCTCGACCATGAACAGGATAAAGTGCCATGGAAATAGACGGATGGAATAGTGGAAAATGCTTTTCTTTTTCTCTGCCCTCAGGTTTGGAGAGGAAAGTATGAACCGTGTAATCCGGTGGATGGAGAAACAGAGCACACCTAAAAATGCTACCATACTGGACATTGGCACCGGAAATGGTGTCTTCCTTGTAGAACTGGTATGTTGCAACATACTAATGCAGTGAACTCCACAAAATATCAACCATTTTTTAAATTAATAAGTATTCTTAATAATTTCTATTAAGGCCAAGCATGGTTTTATGAACCTTACTGGAATAGATTATTCCAGTGCCTCAGTGGAACTCGCAACAAATGTTCTGGCAGAAGAGGGCTTAACAAACATTAAAGTTCAGGTAAGAGGTCTTCATTGATTGACGTGAGATGGTTTTATTTTAAATAAGTCATGCTGTAACAGTTTCAATATTCTCTTTTAGTGGCTTGACATGAAATCTGGCCTCAGTAAGCATTTTATTTATTTATTTTTTCAAAAAACCAACAGGAATTGAACATGACTCAAAATGTTCTACATTCTGTTCGGTTTATCTAGATTTGGGTTTCGTAAAAGTCTTAGAAGTTATATAGCCAAACATTTTGTGGACTCCTGACTGTCGTGCCCATATGTACGTCTTCCTCAAATTTTTGCCACGAAGTTGGAAGCACACAATTATATAGGATGTCTTTGGAGACTGTAACATTGCACTTTCCATTCATTGGAACCAAGAAGCCCAAACATGCTCCAGCATTGCAATGCCCCTGTGCACAAAGCAACAAAGTGAGCTCCATGAAGAATACTTGGGCAAATATGGAGTGGAAGAACTCAAGTGGTTTGCACAGAGCCCTGACCTCAACCCCACTGAACACCTTTGGGACGAATCGGAAGGCTGACTATACTCCAGGCCTTCTCACCCCAGCATCAGTGCCTGACCTCACTAATGCTCTTGTGGATGATTGACCAAAATTCTTTCAGCCACTGTCCAAAATTTAGTGGGAAGCCTTCCCAGAAGAGTGGGGGTAATTATAGCAGGAAAGCGGCACTACCTCTGGAATGGGATGTTCAACAAGCACAGACGAGTGCGATGGTCAGGTGTGCACTAACCTTTGCCATATAACGTGTGTGACATCTTAGGGAAAATCCTTTGGATGTCACTGTGGCTTGAATTCTTGCAATAGCCATAAATCATGAAAAGCTGACTTTAGCCCAAAATTGTTTTAATATTTTGACATAGCTACTTTAAGAAAACATAAAAAATATTTCATCAAAATGTAAACTTTGCTTATACTTTCGATGAATGTCACGTATAATGGGTAAGGAGCCAGTTTAACAAATGTGGCTGCAAAAATAGTTCTCATTCTAACTTTTAATTTTTATTTTATTTGTTACATGATAAATTAAATGCATATTAAATCAATATAGATCAGATTTTAAGACAGTGTCTTTGTGTCTCTCATGTTTAACCAAGGGGTAACCAGACATCAATACAAGTATGACAAAAACCTGCATTTTTTTCAACACTTGTACGTATAATAGAAAATGCAAATAAATAAATAAATAAAACCATCAGAAGGGTTTTTTCCTCATGCATTGTGCACTTGTGGTTTTTGACCATTGTGTGCTCTTTATATAACTACAGGAGCAGGATTTTCTGAACCCCAGTCCTGAGCTGAAAGGGTTTGACTTGTGTATCGACAAGGGCACTTTTGATGCCATCAGCTTGAATCCCGAAGGCCGAGAAATGGCAAAACTCCAGTACGTGTCCTCACTGAGAGCAGCTCTAAAGCCACAGGGATATTTTGTCCTCACCTCTTGTAACTGGACCAAAGAGCAGCTGCTGCAGGTCTTCAGCCCAGGTACAGGAACTAAAGTGAACTTAAAAGTAGAGTAACTTAATATATGCTAAAAAAAAAAAAAGAAAAGAAAAGAGAGAGAGAGAGGGAGAAAGGCATGGCCATTAATGCCTCTCATTTGATAAAGAGTATAGAAGTAGTAGTGGACCGTTCTGAAAATTGATTTCAGTATATTGGGGTATCTGCTTGCAACTACACCTTTTATAAGGTGATGATGTGTAATGCAACACTGCAGTGAGAGTGCAGATATTAAATTATTTGGCCAAATTGCTAGAACTTATTGTAAATCGATCGCTTGTATCCGTCATATTGGTTTCAAAATACTGCAAAGATACAGCTTGCCCATTTTTTACCTGGCAAAAGTGCAATGTCATTTTTTTAAAAGTTCTTTATTGGTTTCTCTGATATTATTATATATAATGGTATAGTATTGCATAACTATAGCCATTTCAGACCCAGTGTATTGTCACACCTCGACAAGGGCTAGAAGCACACACACAACACCATCATTGTGGCATTGAAGACCATGTGTTCTTGCTTCCTAGGAACTGGTGTAATGCCCTTTTTTTTTTTATAATAGAGGCTGAGATTTGTAAATTAAAAAAAAAAAAAAACAAGCTCCCTGTTGTTCCCCTGTAAACACTGCTACAGTGTTGATTACAAGACTCGAAGACTTTTTTTGGGTTGCAAAAAAACCCTAAACATTTCACATTTCTGATCAATGTAAGTGTGTATCTTGCAGATTTTGAGTTGCTACAAGAGCTGCCTACGCCACGTTTCCAGTTTGGTGGTGTGACCGGAAACAACGTCACAGCTTTGGTCCTCAAAAGACTCAGCTGATGTCGAACTTTGTTTTAACGTGGTTTTGGAACTCATTTGTAAATTTGTAAATGCCCCACTGCCTTCTTTCTGTAACTTCTACACATGCATAAAAATAATAATAATAAAAAAAGAATTTTAAATGCCCTGGATCTGTACTCGTTTTGATTTAAAGCCACTCACAAGGACAACAAATCCATACTCCAAATATTTGAAGTGTGTTATTTTGCTGTCTCCCTTTTTTTTCCCCACCAGTTTTTTTTTGTTGTTGCTTTTTTGACATACTTTTGTTTAATACAAATGGGGGAAAAAAAATCGTTATATGTGCTTACATGAGCTCGACCCGCTGTATGTAAAGTAGTTATACATAAACAGCACCACTTGAGGGCACTATTCATCAACTTACTTCCATAACCACTTGCAGAATAAACCATATTTGTATCATAGTTATTGAAACTGTAATATAACAAATCAAGAAGTTCTGAAAGTAACTATGGAGTATGTATGTTAATATACAGACATTTCAGTGTGTCTTGAAATTATGTTCTCATCCATCCGTCATTTATACTGCTTATCTGCTAAGGATCACTGGGAAGATCTCGCAGATCTCAGCTGGGTGAGAGTCCAGCCACGGCTGGGCAGGTCGCCAATTCATCACAAGTCTAGCACAGGGATAAAGGACCATTCACACACACATCCACACCTATGGGCAATTTAGAGTAGTCAGCTGACCTGGCTAATCTGCATGTCTTTGGCCTATGGGACAAAACAGGAGCACCCGGAGGAAACCCATGCAGGTATGAGGAGAACATACAGAGTCCACACAGAAAGGCCTCAGTCAGCAAGCAGGTTCGAACCCAGAACCTTCCAGCTGTGAGGTGACAGTGCTAACAATTTATAGACAACACATCCTTAGCTTATTGTGTCATGAATGTGTATTCACAACACAGCACTCTTAAAGTCTTGATTCTGATTCTAGATCTGAAGGTGTTGACTAATTTCCTATAACAAACATGATCCTGAAAGTAGTGCTGGCCTTAATTCGAATCATGGGTTTATAGGAATGCACTCGTTCTAATGTGTAACTGCTGACATGGTGAAGTTTTCTATATAAAGACTTTTATTTAGCAGTCTTGGAAGGAGTCTCCAGTGTCAGCAGTTTGTCACAGAGGTAAAATATGAGCTTGTGTTTTCCAGCACAGGGAAGTATTTAGGACAGAAGGCTTTGTGGTTTTCAGAAAACATGACCGGATCCAATTGTTTTGTCTTATGAACTTCAAGAGAGGAAAAGAAGAAAAGCTAGGAGAGTGACTATTGCTGCTTTGATGCTAGTGGTAACGGGAAATGGATGTCTCTGAATGTTAAGCAGCATTACATATAACTATAAGTACATAAAATGTTCAATTTGTAGTCTTTAATAACTAAAACGTTAGTGCTGGCAAACTGGTGTGGTATAAGAGGAATAAAACACTTGAATATCGGTTTGGTAGCACACCAACTATTCATTGATTATTGCGTGTGTGTGTGTGAGTGTAAATGTCGATATCTATGCCATCCATTAATGCAAATGATTACCAAGTAGATAGTATTTGGGTGCTGAATGGTTCTTAGCACTGCACTGATACTGACGTCGTAGTGGGTGTATTGGTGCTCTGAGTCTATGACATGCAGGAGTATACTTAAACACTATGTCCACTTGCTGGCAATCACCTTGCCACGACGTCAGTGTTATTCTCTACCCACAGAACTGCTGTTAACTGAATATGGCCTTGTTTTGAACACTCATACTGCCACAACGCACACAACCGTCATGCCGGTCAGTGCTGTGCTGAGAACGGTCCACCAATTCCCGGAGAGGTATATTTATAATGCATGTATAGGCTGTCGTCACTTTCTTTAGCCTGTAGAAGCCTAGTAGAAGCTTCGACTTAGATCAGATTGTCACTCCAGCCTGGATCACTGGATCATCAGAAAGGCTTTTCCTTCTTTAATAATGCATAGGGGCTCAGGAAGTAGCTCTAATGTCGCTGCAGTCACTGTTCTGGGACATTTCACTTTTCATTATCATTTTAATATTTCACCATAGTCATAGCGAAGGCTTAATGAAGACGACTGAACTTATTTCTGTCATATTTCCTTTTCTGTCATACGTCTCTCATCTATTAGTCATCGTGTCCTCTCAGTGTTGCACCCCTTGTGGTGGTGTCGGTATCAGGAGCAGCGTGAACTTTTCTTGCGATTATTGCAAAATCTACCAACCTCACCTCATTTCAGATTCAAGTTAATTCCTAGGTAACGTCGATCTGGAGAAAGACAAGCACATATGACCACACCACACATCACTAAAGGATAAAGGACAGCGAGGTGACATTTCGGGTGTTTTTCCACAGACTTTAAAGTTCAACCGAGGCAATTTCATCACTGCTACATTTTCCGTCATAATGACTGTGGGAGGGAGATTTAGTCAGCCTTCCTTCATTCCATAAATGCAATAAATGAAACCTCAGAGCACATTAGGGCATATCTTTGGTAATATATGTTTATGACTTCTGGCATTGAGCCTCATTCGTAAAGGCATAGTTACATTCATCATATAAACCTATCTTGCTAAGTGCTGCAGCAATAAAACATTGATTTGAAATGCACCTGTTTAAGTAGTTATGAACAGAAGTCTTGGTGTATGGCAGGAGAGATACACTTCTTCTTCTTCTTCTTCTTCATCCAAGATCTTTAGTAATCTCTTTATCCTGGTCAGGGCTGTGGTGGAGTTTATCCCAGGAGCACTGGGCACAAGACGGGACTACACCCTTATTGGGTCACCAGTCCCCTGCAGGGCAGTACGCATACACTCGTTTTCACCTAGGGGCAGTTCTGCATTACCAATCCACCTCCTAGCATGTTTCTGGGACGTGGGAGGAAACCACTGTGAACCACTGTTTCACCCTTGAGCAAGGCAACTACTCAGCTAGACACTGAAATAGTAAAGAGAGAGATATGTGTGAAATAAGCCAGTCAGTGTTAAAAATGTGTCAGTGTTTTGCGGTGTTTTCATCTAGTCATGAGATTGTTTATGTGCTTGAGCAGAAGTTCATAAGTAACATATAGTAGAATATTCATTAAAGTCTGTGAAGCATCACTGGGAAGCTGGAGTGTTTATATGAGGTTGTAGATTGCAGCAAATGGCTCCAAAGTGAAAGGTTATCAAATTTTTTAAAACATGTTTATTCCATTATTTCCTTTGCTGAAATATTACAATTCCTTAAGCCTTTGTTGAATGCGACTTCATTTGGTTTAATATTTATCAGCTTGGAGTTTACCATCAGCTATTACTCTAGGACGTCTCACTGGGTCCTAACCTTTTGTTTCTTTTTTTTTTTTTTTTTTGTGCCAATTTTAAAATATATAGCTGAATTGTAAAGGACTGCATTTCAAAGAAAAGCTTATTTAAGTAAATGTCTTTGATCCCCAGAGAGTCTGAATATTACAACCGCAACAGCTTGGATATTATACAAGAGTCTTGTGTGTGTGTGCGTGTGTGTGTGTGCGTGTGTGTGTGTGTGTGAGAGAGAGAGAGAGAGAGAGACAGAGATATTGTGCATCAAAATAAAATTTTTACAATCCAAACAGCATGCACAGTATGAAACTGAGTTCAGTCGAGGCATTTCAAACTCCCTTGTTTAATCATTGTGTGATCTGTATGGCTCCAAAAGTCCTACTGCAATGATGGGCGCCTCAAGCACTGTGTCTAATCATACCAAAAAATCTCACAACTCTGATCATAGCGTGTGTTAACCTTGGTTGTCTGGGCACATTTTGACACGGAGCATATTATAGAACTGTCTGACTTTGTTCGTAGCACTAGTATTTGAAATGTACCCTACTGTACGTATCAGGGCTTTGCAAATATTTCTTACTTACTGGATGTTTGTTCAGTATGCAGTATCTTTATCATGTGTGCATCCTGAATTTATTATGACATTTGCATTAACGATACACTACATGGCCATAGGTATGCAGACACCTGACCATCTTATTCCAAAACCATGGGCATTGTTGCGCTCTGTTGCAATAGCAGCCTCTTCTCTTCCATGAAGGTTTGCTAGATTTTGGAATGTGAATATTGAGGATCGGCACGGTGGCTGAGTGGTTAGCACTGTCGCCTCACAGCGAGAAGGTCCTGCATGTTCTCCCCGTGTCCATGTAGGTTTCCTCCGGGTACTCCGGTTTCCTCCCACAGTCCAAAGACATGCACAGAGGGGATTAGGCTAATTGGCTGCTCTAAATTGCCCGTAGGTTTGAATGTGAGTGTGAATGGTTTTCTGTCTCTTTGTGTCACCCTGCAGTGGATTGGTGTCCCGCCTCTCGCCCGATGTCAGCTGGGATTGGCGCCAGCTTCCTCCCGCAACCCTGAACAGGATTAAGCGGCAGAATAGAATCGAAGACGAATATTGGGGATTTGTCCTCATTCAGCTACAAGAGCACTTGGGCACTGATGTTGGGTGAGGAAGCCTGGCACACAGTTGGCTTTAATTCCAGTGATCTGCTAGACAAATTGATTGCTCAGACAGGGTTTATTAAAATCCCTGAAGTTGTCGCACTGTAATTGTGGACGACCTTTAGATAATATTACTACCTTTAGGATACATCATCGGTTACATACCTTGGCATCACTGGGTGTTTATGCCTTTTATCACAAGACACCCTTAGCTAAAGCAGGACACCGCAGGCTGATCAGATCTGGGTGTACAGTACTGTGGAAAAGTCTGTTTTTTTTTAATGAAAGTAAAGATGACTTCAGAAATAATGGCGTTAAATCTTTCTACTTAAAAGAAAGATTTCCTGGAGCCTTCATTATGTTTTTGTGGTCTCTTATGTAATATGTTGCTGTCTTTAACAGCATACAAATGTTTTTTCAAATGCAAATCTTTTGGGAAAAGTTAAAGTTTTTCTCATTTTAAACGTTTCTGTTCTGACGCAATAATGCAGAATTCATAAAATAATTATCTATAACAAACATTCTGTACTAAAAATAAATAGGGCGACTCAAGACTTTTGCACAGTACGGTATGTCTCGTGGTTAGTCTCTAAATGGGCACTTGGCAGCAGTGACGTGCGGTGAGGTTCAGGGCTGGTGAGGCAGCAGCATTTCGTTACGTGATTTCTGCATTCATTTGGTTTTCTTCATTAATCTCTCAGTTTCCGGTGTCTACTTACGGATACACACACACACACACTTTATTTATTACCTCCTGTTTCAATTGAAAGTCCAGTTTAGAAAATAGTTTGAACTTGGATATAAAATCCTCCGTTGTAAAAACAGGCGGGGCGAGAGGGGAAAAAATCTCACAGCACTTGACTCACTCGTGACCATGGACTCTAAGATTGTTGCTAGCTCGCTGTCACTTACTCTGC
>JAQMCW010000005.1:16337679-16356354 GCA_030068335.1 Chrysichthys cranchii
TTAATTTCCATTTTATTGCATGAAATAAGTATTTGATCACCTACCAACCAGCAGGAATTCTGGCTCTCACACACCTGAATCCCTCCCATCCCCCACTCATGATCTGTATTAATTGCACCTGTTTGAACTCGTTATCTGAATAAAAGACACCTGTGCACATACTCAATCAAGCAGACTCCAACCTTTCCATTATGGGCAAGACCAAAGAGTTGTCTAAGGACACCAGGGACAAAATTGTAGCCCTGCATAAGGCTGGGATGGGCTACAGGAAAATAGGAAAACAGCTCGGTGAAAAGGCAACAACTGTTGGCGCAATCATCCGAAAATGGAAGAAACTCAAGATGACTGTGAACCTCCATCGGACTGGGGCTCCATGCGAGATCTCACCTCATGGAGTATCAATGATCCTGAGAAAGGTAAGGGGTCAGCCCAGTACTACACAGGAGGAGCTGGTAAAAGACTTGAAGAGAGCTGGGACCACAGTCTCAAAGGTTACCATTAGTAACACACCACGCCGTCATGGATTAACATCCTGCAGCGCGCGCAAGGTTCCTCTGCTCAAGCCAGCACATGTCCAGTCCCATCTGAAATTTGCCAAAGACCATCTGGATGATCCGGAGGAGGCTCCGTAAGAAGCATTTCAAGGTCCTGGAGTGGCTTAGCCAGTCTCCAGACCTGAACCCAATGGAAAATCTGTGGAGAGAGCTGAAACTCCGAGATGCCCAGCAACAGCCCCAAAACCTGGAAGATCTGGAGAAGACCTGTAGGGAGGAATGGGCCAAAATCCCTGCTGCAGTGTGTGCAAACCTGGTCAAGAACGACAGGAAACGTCTGACCTCTGTAATTCTAAACAAAGGTTTCTGTACCAAATATTGAGTTCTATTTTTCTGCTGTATCAAATACTTATTTCATGCGTAAAACAGAAATTAATCATTAAAAAATCATACAATGTGATTTTCTGGATTTTTTTTTCAGATTCTGTCTCTCACAGTTGAGTTGCACCTACGATGAAAATGACAGCTCTCTCCATCATTTGTAAGTGGGAAAACTTGAAAAATCAGCAGTGTATCAAATACTTATTTTCCCCACTGTATGTTTTTTTTTTTCCTAGTAAAGATAAGCTCTACAAATATTGCCCATCTTGTTTGGTCCTTTTTCTGATGCCACAGTGCACTATGCTCCCTCCTTTAGCTTCCTTTAGCTGCCCACATCAGGTTTAAAATCCTGATGCTTGCTTACAAAATCAAAAATGGACCAGTGCCAGCCTACCTTAAAGCACTCATAACACTCCACTCTATACAACAGAATTTCTAGCATGGTTTGATTTGACCCTAACCCTCTCTCAGGGTACATTACATTACTGTCATTTGGCAGACGCCCTTATTCAGAGTGACTTACATTTTTTTTTAGCTCTTTTATACAACTGAGCAGTTGAGGTTAAGGGCCTTGCGCAAGGGCCCAACAGTGATAGCTTGCCAGTGCTTGCATTCGAACTCCTGACCTTCCGATCAGTAGTCCAGTGCCTTAACCCCCTGAGCTACCTCCTGCCCTAGGGTAGGGTTAGCTCAGGGGGTTAAGACGTTGGACTGCTGATTGGAAGGTCGGGAGTTCAAATCCAAGCGCCGCCAAGTTACCACTGCTGGGCCCTTGTGCAAGACCCTTAACCCTTAACTGCTCAGTTGTTATAAATGAGATAAAATGTAAGTCGCTCTGGATAAGGGCGTCTGCCAAATGATGCTAATGTAATGTAATGTAATGTAACCATCCAACCACTAAACATCCAAAGTCCTTTCAAGGAATCCTTCCCACTTGTGCAGATAGCATCAACTTCCTGTATAATAAAAAGGGTAGATGCTCTTCAATGACCTGCTACACAGGGGGTGGAATGAACTTTCTCTGATGGTCTTCCTACCTCTTCACCAAACACTTAAATTAGGACTTAAGAAAAAAAATTGCCTTCATCACTAACATCTCCTCCCTAACAGGGTTTTTAGACTGATGGTACTCTTAGTTCCAGACCTAGTGAACTAGCATGGCAGTGTGTTTTTGAGAAAGACTACAAAGCACTTCTGTATGTCACTCTGGCTAAGGGTATCTGCTATAAGCTATAACAGTTTCACCTCTGATGATGAACGAAAGGAAGCAGTGCTCACCGGGCTTCAGGAGCAACTGAAAAACTTCTACACTGCATCAAATGCGGAAGCTAGTTGAAAGATACAACAAATGCCTCGTCTTGCATGGGGACTATGTGGAAAAGTGATATGTTCACTTTCTCACAGTTCCTACTATGAAAGCTGTTAAATGTATTTTGCCTTTACTTCTACCCACCAGCTTATACAATCCTTCCAACCCTTCAGTCGAATTATTATTCCTGTTCTTTCTTCCACCCTGGCCATAATCCTTTAGTAGGAGACAGAGGCAGCAGAAGGTTTCCTTTATAGAGGATTCCAATGAGTTAATTGACAGGAAACTCAGAAACTCAGAAACTCAGAAAACTCATCTTCTTGATTAGCTAGATGCTGGCGGTCCATATAATTTTTATTTGATTTTTTTTTGCTGTTTACAGATGCTGGGGTGCTGCAGGGAGAGGAGATTTTCCTTTGATCAGACATTTTATTGACAGCTTCTGAAATGTGAGGGGAACATTGCAGAATATTAAAAAAGACTTAAAACTTGAAAAACAATACATAATATGTAGTAGGAATGCATCCGAATATGAAAACATCATTCCAAATGAACTAATAATGTGTTTGAAATGGATACAAATACAGATATAAATACAAGACACTTTTTTTTTTAAAATAAGAAAGCATGTCAGAAAGGTTCACAGGGCATTGGGTTAAGATCTGAGGTGTGCATTTGAAAGGAAAGTCCATAGGAAAGAACAAAAAAATGCATGAGATGCAGGTTTCATATGGGTTTAAATTCAGGTAGAGATACAAATACAGATGCACTGGGCTCAGCTGTGGCCTACAGGTTAGAGAAGTTAGGTTTGGGACCAAAAGGTTTGATTCCCTGGATGGAAATGCATGTGTTGGTGGGGTGTGTGAATGAACACTGATTTCCCCTCACTCTACATCCAAGGCTGAAGTGGCACCTAATATAAGCTAAGCTGTAACAGTGCTGCCCACTACTTAGGGTACGTGTGTGCTCATTGCTTACGTGTGTGTGTGTGTGTGTGTGTGTGTGTGTGTGTGTGTGTGTGTGTGTGTGTGTGTGTGTTTACTGCTTTGGATGGGTTGAATGCAGAGACTAATTTCCCTTGAGGATTAATAAAATATAAAAAAAATAAATAAATGAAAAATTTGCCACACTAAATAGATACATCTTGGCATTCCATTACACCCTTAAGGTATAGGCATTTATTTTTATACTTGATGTTGTGATTTTTCATTTTCGCATTCTGGCCACAAAGCCATTACATTCAAGCTGCATAAAAGTCACTATGTTAGTTATCCTTAAAAACCCCCCCAAAAAACTAGGCTTTTATGAAGAAAAACTAAATCCTTCTGAGAGGTACTCTGCGATCAGAATGGTGTTGCAGATGGTGAACAATGACATGCATGAGGGCTCTGTGTGTGTGTGTGTGTGTGTGTGTGTGTGTGTGTGTGTGTGTGTGTGTGTGTGCGCGCGTTATGTCAGAAGCAGTGTTAAGAACCATGCTGATCCAGTCCCAGAGGAATGCTGTTAATTACTAGTCACATAGTAGACACACATTAATTAACAATCCAATTACTGCTACGCCCACCTTTCTCCTTTCTGTTGTCCTCTCTCTTTCTCTCTCTCGTTTTCTCTGTCATCTTCTAATAAGCTAAAGTCAATCAAACAATACAGAAGAACTTGCAGGCAACACACACACACACACACACACACACACACACACACACACACACACACACACATTTCTCCTCTCCCTGTTCAGTGATTATATAACTGCTCACTGATCAAGGCTTGCTGACTAGTATGAGTCTGGACTTCCCCAGAGCTCTCTGTCTCTGTCTCTGTCTCTCTCTCTCTCTCTCTCTCTCTCTCTCTCTCTCTCTCACACACACACACCCACAGACACACACGCACGCACACACATCCACACATCTTCTCTTCCTCCTCTTTCTCACACTTCCCCGCTCTAATCTCTCCATCCCCTAACCCTTTCCAACTCAGTCTCCTGTTCTGCTGCCTCTGTCCAGCCCCCTTCCTTTTTTTTTTTTTACCTCTCCTCCTTACATACACATTCACAGGACTGCAGCAGTGGGAGACACAGCTCCTCCGTGAATCTGTGCGTGAGTGTGAGTGTGTGCGTGCGTGTGTGTGTGTGTGTGTGTGAGTGTGAGTGTGTGTGTGTTCGCACGTGTATATGCATGTGTGGCGTGTGCCGAGAGCGTGTGGATGCATGAGACCCCCTCAGTGATGTGAGAACCTGAGAGAGATCTCCTGGACTTTTCTGGAATTTGAACCCCTCTCCCAAGCTTCTTCAAGATCCTCACTCTAACACTTTCATCTGCTGTGGATGTGCAACACCATCCGTGTCTTCGCACTCAGGCACACGCACTTTCTGCGGCGCGTGCGTGTGTTTGTGTGTGTAAGGCACAGTTCCGGTATCACCTCAAGCAACACTGCGAGTGTCTCGGCTCCCCGAGCCTCCCCAGAGTGATGCGTTAAGTGAACGGAGATGTCCCAGCGCAACGGGAGGCTGCAGCTCTCATTCTGCTCTCATGCTCCTCTCAGGGTGAGTGTGCCTGCATTTATCTTTTCTGCTTGCAATCTGATATGAGAACCGCGCTGCTGATGCAGACAAGCCGATGTCCGAGCAGTCAGCGAGTAAGCGCTTGATGGAGATCTGCTCAGATGATGGTTATGTACCTTTTCTGGGGCTCCGTGAGTTAGTAATTCTGCTAAATCATACTTATTCTTTTTTTTATATTGTCTTGTTTTTACTATCTGAAACAGCAATTTTGTTTTATTGCTCATACACCTACAAATATATACACTATTTAAAAAAAAAAATGCTGAATTGGTGTTATTAGCAGACGCTCTTATGTTTTATGTAAGAGGTTTCACAACCCACGGATTGACTGCTCCATCATTTATTATTTTCGTAGACGTTTCATTTGAAAGCATTTCGTTTTTTTTAAAATCACTAATACAAAACCATGCTCAGGCCAGGTTTGGTTACGTATTTTAGTCTGTAGTCCAATAGGCTGGATTCTAAAACATCAAGTGGTGTAATGCTTTTGGTTCTGCAGTTTAAACCAAGAACGAAGAGGTTGGATTCAGCAATATCCTGAAGCACAGGGGTTACTGTGGCCAACTCGGAGTGATGGCAGCTTTACTGGAACATTTACCAATACAGAATGGCTGTGTCTGTGCAAGTGTTTGTGTGTGTGTGTGTGTGTGTGTGTGTGTGTGTGTGTGTGTGTGTGTGTGTGTGTGTGTGTGTGTGTGTGTGTATAGGAGAGTGAGAGAGCAAAATTTCCTTCTTGTCACTGCCTGAGCATGTGATGATATCTTTTTCTCTGTGAGAGGATGATATAGTTCTTCAGTATATGACAGCGGCTTATATTCTTTCCTCAGATAATAACTTTCTCGCTCACATGCTTGCTCACATACATGTCTCTGAAAGAAATACCATATTATTTTTCAACCTTTTTTCCAGGAGGACATAAAACTCACCTCTATTTCTCCTTCTCCTTCTCATTCCATCTCTCTCTCTCTCTCTCTCTCTCTCTCTCTCTCTCTCTCTCTCCGTCATACTGGTTTCCCCACAATTCGTCTGCCCTGTATCTGTATTTTTCTCAGCTGTTTTCTTTAACACCTATCAAATGTCCATCCCTGGCAGGATAACAGGGTTGTGTAATTTTGGATATGTCTCACTGTTAAAACTCATCTGAGAAGGCAGCTGGGTTTTTGTTGTTGTTTTTTTTTTTTTGCCACCTATTGTTCAATTGTCTATGGAGACCAAATATTTAAAATACAGTTTTATATTTGGTGAATTAAATACAACAAATGATTTCTGATATAATAATTCATTAATATATACTGTAGATAGCTACAGCCTTGTTCGCCGTCTCATTATGGTCAGGCTTCCCCTTTCATTCCATTCCTCTCTCTGCTGTATGTTCATGTATGTACTGTAGGTCTATTCGCCTGCAACTACTGGGATTCCACCCCTCTCATTCATTTCCATTCATCTGCTTTTTGAGCAGGATTAGCTCTGAGTTTCTGATTCACATCCTTCCCTACCGAGCAGTTGTAATAACAGCCATTTGATCCTACTGTGCTCCTCCTCACTTTGAAACCGCGGTCTGCCAATAAGGCGGCTAATCCGATGTTGGCAGCAAGAAGAAAAAACAAGGTCAGCTGATTCCTGTACAGCAGGAATAGTCAGAGAATACTCATTCATCTGCTCGGCACAGGTATCTGCACAAAAACAGCTGCTAAACTAAACGCTGTGGTTCTAACTGCAACGCTGCTGAAAATGCAGCTAGGTGTGACCACCAGCCGACGAATCATAGGCGGAACTGGTAAACCATTTTTTTTAATCAGTCAATGATTCGCTTTTAAGCTTCCTTATTACTCCACTATATTGATCAACAAATGATGGATATTTTCCAACTGTCTCACTGTTGAATTTTTTTCTTTCTTAAAAGTAACTGGTCTACAGTGTAGTCTTAGTAGAAGTAATATACAGTAGTTTCCTGTCTACCAGCACATCCCAGCTGGTAAAAAAGCTCTACTAGCTTGGCTACTACTGGACCAGCTTGAACTGTCCTTTTGTAGCTGGTAGCTGGACAGAAATATCAGGCAAACTTCATTTAGCCAATCCCAAGCCAACGGTAATTAAAGTGTGCTTGAACTCATCAGTACACAGTACCTGCATTTCTATGTTTTGCTCTTTTGAATACATTTTTTTTGCATACCAAAACTCATATAGCACTAATAATAATAATAATAATAATAATAATAATAATAATAATAATAATAATAATAATAATAATAACATAGGGCGGCAAGGTGGCTGAGTAGTTAGCACTGTCGCCTCACAGCGAGAAGGCCCTGGGTTTTGCACGGATGCCTTTCTGTGTGGAGTTTGCATGTTCTCCCCGTATTTGTGTGGGTTTCCTCCGGGTACTCTGGTTTCCTCCCACAGTCCAAAGGCATGCACAGTGGGGATCAGACTAATTGGCGATTCTAAATTGGCAGTATTTATGAATGTGAGTGTGAATGGCTGTCCGTCTCTGTGTGTTGCCCTGCGGTAGATTGGTGACCCGCCCAGGGCGTATCCTCTCACCCGATGTCAGCTGGGATTGGCGCCAGTTTACCCCCGCGACCCTGAACAGGATTAAGCGTCAGAAGACGAACGAATAAAGACCAATAATAATAACAACAGTACGTCTGGCTGCACATCTAAACTCTGTGGAGATTCACAGCCTATAGGAAGTGTGGTGGTGTTATTTCAGTAGTTCCATATTTAGTTCACTCTTCATTTATGTGCGAGTGAAAAAATAGAGACAGCAACAAATGCAGTGTGACATAGGGGCTCGCATTATAAGCACCTCTAAGGCGGCTGGTGTGAAATGAATCCTTTAAAATCGAAAAAGTAACTGCCTCATGTGGCACTCATCAGAAATGCGTCCAGTTTGAATTGGCCTGAATGGAACTAGAGGATGACATAGTGTATCATCTCAGAATGAGAGTGACCCTGAATTCACACCAGATGAGCCATATAAGGGCAGGTTTATACTAGGCTTTATTTATGCTTATGCCAAATGGCAGTCAGGTGTATCCTGCAATCATTCTGTGCAATATAAACAGTGAAAGCAGTATAGTGATGTCCACAACAGATTAAACAAACTACAGCTGCACTAGTAATAACTACCTAACTAGTAATAGACTATTCTAGTTTTTAAGTACACCCTATCATGATTAGTGTGTGAATGTATCCTTCAAACTGGCAAAAATCTGCACAGATCATCTATATTAATAAATACTTGTGTATGTATTGTCCTGGTTTTCATTTGGAGAAGCAGCTCATGACAACAATCATGACATGAATCAAGTCATAATGTTTTAAAGACAAACCCACCATTAATGTGTTTAACATCTCCATGCTGCTGCACTGAGAAAAATATGGGATGAAATCAATAAAGATGTTAAGTGGTAGGGTTGCAGCTGTTTGGCAAGTGTGGCTAGTCATTTTTAGCAGTCTAATCCACATTTTGCATGTGTCACTAACATGTGCTGGTTACCAAGCAAACTAATACCCAAAGGCACAACCCTGTCAGTAATACAAGAGGGATAGATACAGCTGAAGTTGGTCCAGCTGTAATTTCAACACAGCAATAAAAACATGACATGAGACGCACTGAACGAACAGTTTATTAATCGAGGTCGTCGTGTCCCCCCCCCCCGGTTATATAAAATAATCATTAACATGCAAATTCTTTTCTATGAAACATCAGGATGCACAATCTTTTGATTTTAAATGATTTCTACTGAGTTAATGCTTACGGGTGCAAGTGAAAAAAAAAATGGAGATAATGCATAACCGAGATGTGAATACTTGAGTTTGAAACAGCTCTGATATCTAGTTTATACTTGTGTCACATGGGATGTGTGGGCCCCCTGGGTCAAATTTGATGTTATGACAACAGACACAATCCTGCATGGGGCTTCACATGGCTGTCCATCACCACCTTGTTCACATGAACATTTGTGAATCTACATGGTAGTGCAGCCATTGGAAAGCACAATAAAATCGGAGAACTTTACAGAGCCTGGAAGCAGAAATACAAAACCTATGACTCATCCATAAGGGACTGGATAGGCAGTCCCTTACCTTTTAGCCTAAATCATTTAATGTAATTGTCTAGATCCAGGAAGGTTGAGGAGTTTCCAATATGCTAACTTTTCAGCTAACTTCACTTTTCACTTAATGGCAGTGCCCTTGGGATTTTAGACTGGCCGACCATGTGGAATAAGCTTAACGCTACACTAACTTCAGAAATCATTACACTTTTGGCTAGGCTAAGGTTTAGGGCTACTGCATTGGCAACGCAGAGTCCAGTGGAGGTAGAGATCAGCTCAAGCCACTCACACACCACCTGCAACCTGGGATTATGAAGAGAAAGATAAATCAGAAAGAGGATTAGATACATTATGTCTAATGGGGAGAGAGACACAGACAGAGAGACAGAGAGAGAGAGAGAGAGAGGGAGAGAGAGAGAGAGAGAGAGAGAGAGAGAGAGAGAGAGAGAGAGAGAGAGAGGCGGGGGGTCAGAGAAATATAACTGTTAAAATTACTATGTTTTTTAGTGGGATTTTTTAAAATAAAACATTTAAGGGACATTATGCACAGAAGATTTTAAGGAGAAATGACCAATACCAGTAAATGAAATGTGCCAGCTTCCTCCTTGTAAACAGACTCCTTTTTTAGTACATCAACTCGATGCACAGATTCGAGCAGGGCTGAAGAATAGCATTTCACACTTAACACACAGTGATAAGTTATGATGGCATTAAGAACTGTAAAACGAAGTGAGAGGGGGAAAAAAATAAGATCATTTTATGGAAAGGTACAGCTCATTAAAATAAAAGGCATGACAGTAAAACGGTTAAATCACTTCAAAATCTAACACTGACTTTAATTGGGCTTTTGATAAAATGCTGAGGGGTGAAACAGACTAAAGATACAAGCTTGAAGTCAGCAAAATGTGTCCTCAAAAAAACAAGGCAATGCAAGAGATATCAATAATATTTTCTGTGCGAAAAGAGAATCAGAAGCTGTTACGATGAAGAGAAAAAGATAGAAAACAAACAAACAAACAAAAGAAAAGGCTAACCTGCTTTAATGTAAATACGTGGGGCTATTCTTCTGTAGAGTTACTAGATGGAGCTATCCTGCTGCAACGTGAATGGGTGGGGCTATAATTCTGTAAGGTTAATAGGTGGAGTTATCATGCAGAAACGTGAACGCGTGTAGCTATTCTTTTATAAGGTTAGTAGACGAGGCTATCCTTCTGTAAAATGAATGGATGGGGTTATCCTTCTTGAAAGTGAATAGGTGGGACTATCCCTCTGTAAAGTGAATAGGTGGCGCTATCCTTCTGTAAAGTGAATAGGTGGCGCTATTCTTCTATAAGGTTAATAGCTGGGGCTATCCTTCTGTAAAGCGAATGGGTGGAGCTATTCTGCTGTAAACTGAATGGTGGGGTGAGAGGTTGCCAGAGCCATTTGCACTACCAGAGGGGCAAAAGTCAGGGTGAGCTGACAATCTTGGTCATTTTCAAGGGTGGTGCTCATGAAGCATTTTAACAGTCTGCCAATTTCCCAAGTTTGGCACAAAATGTGATATTTGCCCTCTGCTCAAGTTTAAGGTCCATATTAAAATCTCAAAAGCACATGTGCACATTGCCACAAAAACGCATGTGACCCAGGTGCCGATGTTAACAGCTTAAGATCATGCAGCATATTGACTCACAAAAGTTACTGCTCACGTACATGTAAAATGTATATAGTGTACTGTGCTGCCAATTATTATTATGATGATCCATGTTTATAATAACTAAGGTGCTAGAACAAACGTGGCAGAACAATAGCTGAAAGTAGTGCACCAAATGTTGTTGCACAAATGCAACTATTGATAAATGATGTATAATGAGTACATAATGTCTTATATAAAGATAACAGTGCAGAAAATAATAATAATATAAATGAGATTAAGTTTTCTTAATTCAAAAATAGCGCCACCTTTCAGGTGTGCCACAAGCATGATGTTAATTGAATGATCAAATCAATGAATCAATCAGCCATTGCCATCTGTTTACAACGGATAACAGATGGTGTTAGCAAATGAGGGATAGGTGAGGCTGTAGAAGCTGTTACGAGCCTTGGGTAGACCTTGAACAAAAGTTAGCATCTACACTCAATTCTGTTATAGTTCATACATCTGACTTTCATCACTGGATGTATGATCATACGATTAGATTTAGTCAATAAATGCATTCATTTGCCATATCATATTTTTTCAATATATGCTGTGGGCCGTACATTAAACATCTCTCATATTTTCCCTGGTTATCTGCTTGACACAGCCATCTGCTTATTATTTTGAAAGGCAGAATACAATTTATGGTATCCAGAGGACAGCATGATATAGTGAGGATAAGTGTATTAACGTCAAATCAGATGAGCTTACACAGTGAAAATCAGACACCTAAAGACACTGAGGCTGCTGGGCAGCTGAAAACATGGACATTAATGCTCTAAGTGATTAAGTTGTCCTGAGATGGTCTTAACTGATTTTCACTGAGCTAAGTGTAGAATGTTAAACACACTGAGAAGGCACTTTGCAGTCGCAAATGTAGTATGGTACGCGGGCTATCAGAAATGAGTCAATCGGAATGAGCCAATAGAAATAAATCTGTTTCTGCATCCACTGCCATAAGTAACATTGTTCATAGCGTGTCAAATCATTTCATTCGGATGGTGAATAAGCTCTTCAACGGTGAGTAGGTACGTTCTATCTAGATGTTTTATTCATTTGGTTTGTTTCAACCAATTTATGAATAGTCAATTGTTTGCTGTTTCATATGTTGCATACATAATTTATTCCATAACAAACAGAAGAGATCACAAAACAGAACACAGAACAGGATTTTGAAAGGTGCTTTACTAATCTTTCATCTTTTTTTTTTAAAGAATGCTAGTGCACTAGTGAAATCTTTAACTGTATTTTTGTTAGGAAATACACAAGTAGCATTATTGAGTCAGTACAGAAACACACCTTGAAACGTGGGAGTTATTATAGTGCGGCAAGTCACAATGAAGGCTTTTCAAGGTGCTTCAAAGTAAAGCAAGGATGCCATGCTTTTATATTAAAGGAAATATGTGTCTCCTTACCCAGGAAGCACCAGAAACTTAAATTAATTTCAAATTGGAAGCCAGAAAGGTTAAGGATTGTTATATAGGAAGCATGAAAAATATACCAACTATACTTCCAGTGTAGGTGTTATAAATCTACTTAATTATAGGCAGACTCATGTAATAGTCAATTAAGAGTCAAAAAAAATAAATTCTGAAGGTTTGGAGTTTTAAAATAATTTAGCTTCCAGCAATATATCAGTATTGACAAGTCAACAGGATTCGATCAAGTGTTCAGATGAAACCTCTGGCATTCTGACAAATGATCAGCACATTACAGTTTTCCCAAAATATAATTTGCCTTGAGGTCTTCAATCTTTTTTAGGTATCATCGATCATTCTCAATCTACTGGCTGAATTTGTATAGAAATGTGTCTTTGGTCGTCATGAGGTTTTCAACATCAATTGCTCGGCCTACAGGAAAAATAGACCAAAAAATTGTGAGAGTCAAAACAAAATGTGGCAAAGAGTGGTCTTTAGTATTGTTGCAAGGTGCAAATATTTTTATTGTGACACAAATGTTTAATGAACCAAAAAGCATACAGTTCTTGGTTGCTTAATTATCTAAAATGACCTTTAGCTGCAGTGGGATTATGTCTCTATCAGCTTTGCACATCAAGATGCTGATATTTTTGTCCATTTACCCTGGCAAAATTGTGCAAGCTCTGTCATATTGGATGGTGACCGTTGGTGAACAGGCATTCTTTAAGTTCTGCCACAGATTTTACCAAGATATGGACTTTGACATGGCCATTCTTAGTCATTCAGCCTCCTGGTTTTGAAAGGCTTGAGTGTAGCAATATGCTGTAGGGTCACTGGACTATTGGAAGTTGGCCAATAGACTTTTCTTTAGGATTGTCCTGTTTTTGCTCTGCATGCTGGTCAGTTTCTTATAAAAATTGTAAGCATCCTTCTTATATAAGGATCTACACAACATGATGCTACCATCACCATGCTTCAGTGTGGGGATAGTGTCTTCAAAGTGCTTAACAGTATTGTGTTTCTGCCAAACATAACATTTTGTAGCAAGGTCAAAATGTTTCAATTTGATCAGATCAGAGGTTTTCCACGTTTGCTTAATCTCCAAACTCCAAATATGATTATATATTAGTTGCCACTCTATCATGCAGCCCATTTTTCAGTAGTGTCCAGTCTATGTTTTTCAAGTCTATGTAATCAGTTTCTCCCATCTGAGGGTGGGGACCTCTCCAGTGTCTTCAGACTTATATTAGCAGCCATACATTCCCACATTTACATACATTTAGGTCTTGTGAAAAACTCTGTACTTAAGCTGATGAAGTCTTCTCTTGATCATTGATTTTGACACAGATACGCCTCCTGAAGCGTGTCCTTGAGCTAACTCTTATGAAACTTTTTTCTCACCAGGGACAGAATTCTTCAGTCATCCATCAGAATTGTTTTCTGTATCCAGGCCTTACTGTTCCTGAGCTAAACAGTGTGTCCTTTATGAAAGAATGTACCAAATAGTTGATTTGGCCACACCTAATATTTTGTTATCTCTCTGATGGGTTTGGTTTGATTTTCCATTTGTAATGATTAAAGAACTGGCACTGACAGTTCTTTGCACTTCATACTGAGAGTAAAAAACAACAGATGCCAAATGTAAATGTAACACTTGAAATCAACTCCAGGCATTTTATTTTGATTATTTGTAAGAAAAATAATAAAGAAATAGCACAAGGCTGGCCATAGAACAGCTGATCAGCCAACTGTCCAATTACTTTTGGTCTTTGACAAAGGCGGCACAAAGTATAGAAAGTGCATTCATTCCTACTCTGCTTGCACTTTGAGCTCATATTCATTATTCAGTTTCAACTCTAATATACTGTGGTAGACAACTAAAATAACAGTAATTTCGTCCATGTTCAAATATTTCTAAACTTGGCTGTATATCAAGATCATGTGACAATTTGGTTACATACACATGGGCTACAATCTACTAATTATGTGACCGCTGATTGCAGCTAGTTGCACCTAATTTAGGGGTTCATCACCACAGGAATACTATCAAACATTTACTTTTTTTATTGATAATTAATTTTGCAAACTATTCACGGCATGCAGTATATTCACATAAGATGTACAACGTAATTTCACTTTCAAATTCTAGCACTACAAAATATGGAAAAGTTCAAAAGTTCAAGGCGAATACTTATTCAAGGTACTCTATATAGCATACCTTTAGTATGATCGTAAGTAAGGACAAACACAGCACTGCCTTTTATTTTTTCACATGCAATTTTTTTTTTGTAGACTTGAGTCTACTATAAATCTTTCATGTGTAGGATGATAAACAAAAAATGGGCAGGCTGAAGTTCAGGACTGGCATGTCTTCATCCCTCTGCTTTTCTATAGTCTATTACTCACCAGGTTATGTGATTTCAAGCATTAGCTTTTATATTTTTCATAATTGCAGCCCTGTCACAAATTGCAAAACTGACACATTTTGCCTGTGACAATTTGTGCGGTAAACAAAGTCTATTTATTGCACCGACCCTCCCTGCCTGCTTGGCTGTGCCTGTAAGTGAGTTTTCAACCAACTGTTCATTTTTGATGAAGTAAAGGACTGGTGTTATTTTAGCACCCTTAATATGGGGTGCCGTTTGTAAAAACAGTTTAACAATTTTATAGGTGTCAGATTTTCCATCATTTAGCACTTTTAGCACAATTTTAATACATTTAGAGATAAATTTGTTCAAAAGACAGTGTTAAACTTCCTCATAATAATTCCTTGCAGTATATATGTTAAATGTTTAATATAAATATTAAATCTAAATCTAAATGTTTAATGTTAAATCTAAATGTTAAATCTAAATCTAAATGTGCTCTAAATGTTTAGAGGATATGCTAATTGGCCACGCCCCTGTGATTACTATTGGGTTTTGCTTAGAAAGGGGTGTAGCTAGAAAGATTTAGATTTAATATTTATATTTAGATTTAATATTTATATTTAACATTGAACATACTGTATATACTGCAAGAATTATTCTGAGGAGGTTTAACACTGTCTTTTGAACGAATTTATCTCTAAATGTATTAAAATTGTGCTAAATGATGGAAAATCTGACACCTATAAAATTGTTAAACTGTTTTTACAAACGGCGCCCCATACCTTAATACCTTAAGTCAATCAGAAATTCAAAGGCATGATTATTTTAATGGTAGATGTCTACTGGTGAGATAGTTACACATGTGACAGGCTGTGTGTAGTTCACAATATATGAAATACTATACTGTTAAGGAAGATTTCAACCTTAAAAAGCATAGGCCTTTAAAATGCATAGACCTGTATTGCTACCTGATTGTCCTATTTTAACTGTTCATTTAGTATTTCTTGTCCAAAAAGGGGCTACACAGGCTAACACCACAAAAGCCCTAACAGCGTGCATACTGTATCTACCACATTCAGAGATTTTCTACACACCAAGCATTGCTATAGAGATAACTCTGAATTCAGCAAGCTCAATGTCAGCTGTGACTTCCACCTCTAAATAAAACAAGGAGAAAAATGAGCTTTGACTGCCAGGATGTTGTGAGTTAAGCAATAAATGAAACTAGGCCATCTGTGCTGAAGCTGCAATCACTGTCATTTTATGCACTGTAGTTCCTCATCTCCCTCTCTCTCTTCCTCTCTTTTAGGAGTGATGGTTAGTAAGGAGGCAGGCCCCTGCGTCCTGTCAAATTCAGAGTCGGACTCAGAGGCTGGAGGTCCAACCCTCGGAAGAGAGAGCAGTAGAAGTGGGGACGTAGTGCACAAAAGGAACAAAGCCCTGCAGGTCCGCTTCAAGGACATCTGTGAGGCCCAGAATGAGGCAGCACGTCTAGCCCAGGGTGCCAGGGTGCGCTCTGTTTCATGCAAGGTCGTACACAAGAGGTACATGACCATGCCAGCACGCCGCTCCATACCCAATGTGACCAAGAGCACAGCGGTGCAAACCTCACCTGAATTAAAGAAGCATTATCAAACTTTCCCCTTTGAGCGCAAAAAGGGACACACTATCAAACACACAGCTCTGGTAGAGAACTATGAGAACCAAAACAATGGGTTCTTAAGCGAAGTGCAAGCTACTGAGGAGGAAAGGCCATGTGGGGCAAGGGTACAGAAGACCCGAGTGCTTCTGCACAGTATGCCGCCATGTGCTGATGTGCAGGATTTGTGCCCAGATAGCAGCCTTGATTCCTCAGGTCAAGGCAGGGAGACAGATGCAAACCTGCACCAACCACACTCAAAGGAAGATGAGTGTGCCCAAGGAAGTAGCTCCAAGTACAAAGGATTACCCAGTCAGAGTGAAGTGGGAGCAGAACAAGAACCCAACTGCACCAAAAGCTCCTCCTCATCTTCATCAACACAACCTCTGCAGGACAGAGGTGCCATTTCAAAGGTCACAGGCCCCATTGCATGGACATCTTTAACGCAAGTGGAATGTCTGGACAGTCCGTCAGTGCGGTGTAAGCGTAAGAAAGAGCCTGTACCATTGAATGGTCTGCAGTCTCAGACCTTACCACGTGCAGCCAGCTGCCCCTCCCAGGATACAAGTCAGGCTCACTTCCATGGTAGCTATGGCTTTGATGGTACGGATTCCAGAGTCACCAGGAGTCATCTGTGTGGGCAGGTGATTCCGCTGCCTGGGGCGGATGGAGATGTAAAAGCCCGACTACAGGCCATGGAGACTCTCATCAGCTCAAGCCAGGAGACCATTAAAGTGCTGCTGGGGGTCATTCAGGAGCTAGAGAAAGGAGAGGCACAGCGGGAGGGGTGAGTCACACTCTATATATAAATACATATGCCACTCAAATGCTACACTTGCACTATCACCATATCACAACAGTTATCTGTGCAAGGTTCAATGTTCATGGAGAGATAGATTGAGCTTATGTGAATCTCAATTAGTTGCCAGGGTAAGTCATGACATATTGTTGTAAGAACACTTCATAATGCATTGACACACTTCGTAATGCATCTATATCTGTCCTGATGAATCCATGCATCATATAGTTTACTACTCTACCAAAGGCATGGAGCTGACCTTCACATAATGTCTCTGCAGGAAAAGTGACCACTGCAGAATAACGAGTGACTTTTTAATCGATTTTGAGAGCATTCTTTCAATACAGGATGCAGCATTTCTCCAAAACTTAGTGTATGGCAGAGTGATATCATGTCTATAGCATGGCCTATGCTTCCATCCCTGTTACAGCAATGTGAGTGACAGCAATAAAGATATTTGAATCTAGCTGCCAGAACAGAAACACAACCCAGCCTTGATGAGACTCTATCTCAGAGCAGAGCTCGCTTCCAGTTTGATTACACTTTTGGCTGAAAATCCAAAATGCATGCAGTGTTTGCATTTGAGCTGTTATGCCATAAAAAATATAAATGTGACTGCCCCAAATATCTTTGCTATTACCATAAGTGACCCTGTGCCTACACTCCAGTGAATATGAACTGAACTACAGTTAGTCTAGTAAAGGTTCATGAAGCATGACCACAAGGTCTTTGATTTTTTAATTATTGTTACAGTGGTGGAAATCACATACCACTATTATCATATAAGTTATAATTATTGTTGAGTTCTTATAGTAATTTCAGCAAGAAACCCTACGTAAATTACTGTCCACTTGAACGACAGTTTTAAAATGTGTTCAAAATGTGTTCTGGGAGAGGAAATATAATTGTAATCATTCCAGTAATGAGCCTGATGTTTGAACAAATCTGCACAAAGGGGTTCCAAATCACCCAAGCACAGGAACCCAAAAAAAGGCATACAAAACATATATACAGCACCAGGCAAAGGTTTGGCTACACTCATAGTTTTTTTCTTTATTTTGGCTGTTTTCTACATTGTAGAACAACTCTGATGACTTTGAACTATAAAATAAGATATATGGAATTATGTGGTAAACACAAAAATGTTAAAAACAAACATTTCATATTTTAGAGTTTTCAGTGTAGCCACTGTTTACCATGATGGCAGCTTTGCTCCCTATTAACATTATCTTAACCAGCTTCTTGAAGTAGTCACCTGGAATGCATTTCAATTAACAGGTAGGCCTTGTTTCTTGGCTTCTTAAGTTTGAGATCATCAGTTGTGTTGGTATACAGTAAATAGCCATATTTGGCATCCATATTATGTCAAGAACCGCTCAACTTAGTAAAGAAAAATAACAGTCAAACATTGCTGTAAGACATGAAGTGGCTTTTAAGAAATAAAAATAAAGAAAAAACATTGAATTAGTAGACGTTTACAAACTTTAGACTTTAGACATATACAATGGAAACTCAGATTGCAAGTAACTTGGTATGCGAGTGTTTTGCAAGACGAGCAAGAAATTTTAATACATTTTGACTTGGTTAACGAGCGATGTCTTGCAATACGAGTAGTATGCATACGCTTCGTCTAGTCTCACGTGATCACAACTTCTCTCTCTCACTCACTGCGGGATTGTGGCTCCCTCGTATAGTCAACATCCGCGCTAGCGTAGAAAAAGGCTGATTCCTCACTTCAAATGAGATCAGGGAGATGTGTGAAATGTGGGAAAGAGTACAAAGCTTTGTAGAAAAGCACCACCAGAATAAGGCTGTAGCAGTGCGAGCAATGAATCTGTTTAATGACAATGCAATGTCGCATTTTTGCGAAATCCTCAAAAGGAGGCAAACGCAGCGATCATTGGATAGTTTCCTTGTTAAAGTCGCACGAAAAGAAAAAGATCCCAGTGAGCGACAGACTGCAGTGA
>JAQMCW010000005.1:16383562-16394944 GCA_030068335.1 Chrysichthys cranchii
TGGATTTTTACAACATTATTGTTGAAATACACAGTCCTGAAAAAGGGACGTTTCTTTTTTTGCTGAGTATATATTTAGATTATCTTCGTGTTTCACATTCCAGACTGTTTTTGGGAAGCAAGGGAATCTGGCTTGCTAGGCTTGCTAACAGTTTTCACAATGCTCCTGGATCCTTACAGGCATATGACTCAGGACATGGTGTTGATGTGAATAAAATATCATCTTTATATGAAATAGTGGTCATCATCATCACAGTGTACAAAACGCCATCTTTACATGATAGCTAATAAAACTGCAACAGAGTTGTGATTAACTCCACATAACTTCTGCATAGCAACAACAGCACCATCAATCATGTATCAAAAAATAAATACATTTCTGCTATTCATAATGGAGAACTGGGTGCATGTGGGAGAGGGAGTGAATTTTGGTGTTCTTGGACCATGGGTGATATGGAAGGGTAAACTCAAAGTGATTGAAGAACGTGGCCCAGTGTGCCTGACAGAAGTTCAGTCTCTTGGATGACTTGATGTACTTTAGGTTCTTGTGATCCAATAAAATAATGAAAGGGTGAGGTGCACTCTCCAACCAATGATGCCTTCTTCCAAAGCTAGTTATACATTACCTGTATACCTGTAGTTTTGCTCCATAGTTCTGCACTGTAGTTTTGCTTCCTGAAAAAGAAGGGCACTAGCTGGAGCTTGGGCTTTTCTCCCAACTGCTATGAGAGAAAGGCCTTGACACCTGTCTGTGGGACATGTACCCACATGATCTAAGTATGGGTGCTGAGGGTTAGGCTTCTTTGATTCATGTGAAAGCTTGGTCTGCTGAGGGGTTCACCTGCAACAAATTCTTCCCTTTTTAAAATGTCTGACAAATCTTTGATAAAAGTTGAGGAGTCTCAGAAAACACTGCAAATCTTTCTTGTGCGGAATGGCCAGTTCATAATGACCACATCCTTGTGCTTGTCCACAAGCACACCCCCCAGGGCATTGATGTATCTGAAAAATGTGATTTCAAACACATGAAACTCACATTTTACCCACTTTACATAGAGATGCTGTACAATGAAACTAGACAGTACCTGTTTGGCATGCTGGATGTGTGTGACTTTGCCAGGGGAATATATTGACTTTGATATATGCTATGCAATAACAAATGTGCCCATATGGCATGATGAGCTACTGGAAGAGGCCAGAGGTAGTGCTGAAGGCCATCTTCCACTCATCCCCTTCATGGATATGTTCCAGGTTGTAGGTACTTCACAGGTTGAGTTTATTGAAGACTTTGGCCTCCTGTAGTTGTTCAAGAGCTGTAGGGGCCAGGAGCAGAGGACACTGATAATTGAGTGTGACTTGACTAAGACCACGATATTCATACATGGCCATAGGCTACCCCGTTTGTTCTCCACTAAGAAAAAAACCTGTGGATGCTGGAGAAATAGAAGGGTGGTCATACCCCTGCTTACGGGCCTCCTCTATATATTTGTTCATGGCCTGTGTTTCTGTGGTGGATAAAGGGAAAATACAGTTATGAGGGGCTGTATGTCCCTCTAGTAATTCTATGGTGCTGTCATAAGTGTGGTCCAGTGGGAACCCAGTGGCCTTGGTTTTGCTGAATACCTCATGCAACTCTATGTACTTGGAGGGGAGTTCCATGTGGACTTGGGTTTCTAGGCTCTGTATGGTAGTCACAGTGGCCACATTGATGAAGGGGACATGGAGACACATGGCAGTGTGCTGACCAGTGCATGATTTCTTGTTCCTTCCAGGAGATTTGAGGGTCAAGGGACTGCATCCACTGGAAGTCCAGCAACACTAGGAACTGGTTATGACAGTAGCATGGAGAGAAATATGCCCTTGGGATGTATTAAGTATATAGAGTGCTGCCTATAAGGTTCTCTGCCATCCTGGAGTCCATTCATCATTGTTTTTTTTTTTTTTTATTCCTATTTAATAGTGGAAAAACATCAATGGAAGCAAGGGATGAAATTTTTGGCCCCGTGAACTACCTCAACTTACATCCAGGAAGTGTGGAGATGGCATTGGACTGCTGCTGACATGAGCGGTTCTGCTACAATGGTTCAGGACTTAAATTAGCACAAACTGTCTTGCAATAAAATCTCCTTCAGTAATCAGATGAACAGAACATAGTTTACGTTTAAACTACAGTGAATCCGGTGCTAGACAACTGGACTTTTAGACTATATAACACATGGCTGTAGATGTGGGTCAGTTATAATGGCACTATCCGTTGTCACCCAGATGAGGATGGGTTCCTTTTTGAGTCTGGTTCCTCTTCCTCACGATGTTTCCTTGCCACAGGCTTGCTCATTAGGGGCATATTTGGATGTATATATATAATTATAGATATGTTTATAGATCAATAAGCTTTTAATTGGACTGTATATACTGTGAAGCTGCTTTGTGACAATGTCCATTGTTAAAAGCGCTATATAAATAAACCTGAATTGAATTGAAGTGAATTATTGTGGAGTGTTTTCTGGGACAGGTCACCAAAGTAGCAAGGCCTGGTACTCACATGCTTATTAACTTTATCCCGCGTTGCCAGAGGAGCAGCCAGGCTTGCTCACTTGGAGCTCCAGTAACAATCTAATATAGAAGCATATCCTGCTCTGACTCGACTTTTAAACAGGTGACAGCTTCTTGCAGTCCTGTTGTTCACTGTAGGCTAGCATGTACAACCATAAATCAAATACACATATCCTAAAACACTACCTTTCTGAAGTTTCGCCTCTTTTTTCCCCACTCTTTCTCAGCCTCGAGTCCCGCTCCACACTCTCTCTCCTCCTCACCACACCTTGCTCCCCCCTTCGTCAACCAGAAAGCAAAATCATTGATCAGTCACTTCAGTACCCAATCAGTAATAGCAAATTAAGCAATGTTGGTTGTATGTTTCAAACAAACTATCAAAAGAAAATAGACGTGTACTCCTGAACAGAGCATCTCACAAACAGGCCCAATAACTCCACAAAACACAAACATTACAACAAATTCCTGCCTATAAAAAGGGATAAAAAACAGTTTTGAAAAAGCATAGTAAATTCTATCAGGGCTACATAAGTTATAAATGTATAGGTAAGCAAAGCATCTTTTTCCATTTTTTAAACTAGATTTTTAAATGCTAGAACTTACCTCAGGCTGAGATACATGCAGAGAAACATTTTACAGGTCAAGAAAGCCTGTATAACCTGTCAAAATTTAACCACGTGAAGCGTTTTTTGTTTTTTTTTGCAAGCCACCACACATCTGGGTAGATAAGACTGCAAACTTGCAGTTTCTAGAACATCAAGGACCAGTCAGAAATGTAAAATGGAAATTGAATCCCTGTTGTCTATTTAATTAATAACCAAGAGGGATTTTTTGTCTCTTTGTGCACTTCATCATTTTAATCTCAATGCAGTTGGTAAAAGTATATGGAAAGATGTATAAAGCAAGGGCATATTATATACAGAATGGATACAAAAAGCCATAAAAAATATATAAATGCAAAACTTGTTTGTTTGTTTGTTTGTTTGTTTATTTATTTATTTATTTATTTATTTTCGCGCACTAGAGAGCCTGTTCTGTTTCACATCATCCAATATGAAACAGTATGACTGTCTATGATAGAACATGAAAGATTATAAGGTTTATTGCCCATTGTCTCCAGTGTATCCATTTACATTTTGCAGAGGAAAACAGCTGGATGCATTTTTAATGCAAGGCAAATTCGACATTTCCACACTTCAACATAAAATGTATTGAGTCAGGCTACTGCAAATACTATGTACCATTTTCCATGCTTTTGTTCTTCAAACAGACAATCATAGCTACTATTCTGTTAGCGTTAATTATCAACAGAGTGGTTGATTTCTTTCTTTGTCTCTTTTATTGAGCTCTGTTTTTCATTAAAAGTCATTAGTCTGTTGCCAATAAAGAATTTATAGCATTGGAATAAACTGAGACAATCCAATGCTTTATGGCAGGTCCAGATGAATTCCTTCAGCTGCAGGAGCTCTCTTTCACTCTGTGTGATTAGCTTTAGTCTGCTAAGCTGTTAGAAAAAGAGATAAAGAGAGAAGATACTGTGTGCAGCTGGGAGCCAGCAATGGTTTAAACATCGGGCTGTAGTCAGCACTAATGAGCCCTGCTGACTCATTGAAACAATCCGAAACAGGAAAAGGGAGAAAAGAGGATGTCTGATTGCTCCAATCTGTTCCTGAGCTGTCTAGAGAGCATGACCTGACAGTTGATGGTTAGCGCTGCATTTTAGCCTGAAGTGCCAATCAGATGATCGGCCCAGTCAGCCGTCCTGTTCCTCCCTCTCTCCTGCTTCTGAGTGAATTCTTTTCGGTTTCCTTAACTTACCTTTCATTGTATTCTCTTTCCATCCCAAGCATCCTAGCGACTGGACATTGATGGCTCATTAAACAGACAGGAGGAGAACAGGAGAGGGATGGAAAAGCAGCAAAGAAAGCCATGTTTTGCAACATTGCTAGAAAACAGAATCATAAACTACTGGAAATTGCAAGATAATTGCAGCATTTTTGCCTCATTTAACACTTGGTACTGAATAAAATAATGCATCATCTTACATGACTGACAACTATGAGTATACCGTAGCACTCTTCAGTGCTCAATTCTGATTGGTCAGGATGAATTTTCTATAACACCATAGATCTGTCCTAAGTACCAGTTGCAAGGATTACATTAACAGACTGATAGTAATGTGTTAACATATCTATAGTAAAAACATGCACTTGTATGGTGTGTATTTTATTAATAATGCAAAGTTGTCTGTAAATTCTCTGAGGGAGTCTCCAGTGTCATCACTTTGCAATTAACAGGCTTTAGGCTTTCTGTCACAGGAGGACTTATTGGCAACATGACTGAGAGTTTTCCATCTTATTCATTTCGAAAAGGTGAAAAAGAGTGGCCGGTCAGGGAATGGCTGTTTATAGCTGCTATAACATAAATGTTAACAGCAGATGTTCCACAACATAAATAAAAGGTTCTTAATAATTAATAACATATTGTGATAGGTAATTAACTAATGGTTGAACTATTCAGTAAAACTATTCAGGATTCGTTCTTACTGATAGTTAATAATAGTCAATTGTCAAGTTTGTGTAGGTAATGCAAACCAGATAATCGCATCACACTGCCCGTTAGTTGATTATTTTCCGGTAACAACATGCATCGTCATGTTTTATTTTTTACTTAGCACACTTTCTGTTAGGAAAAGTCTACTCCTAGGATGGCCATGTTGTGGCTGTAATAAAACTGCCCTGGCTTTGAGAAATAATAATGTCTTAAAGTATAGAGATGAGGCATGATGCTTGTGCACAACCTAAGCCAAGCTCAATAATCTGTTCCTCAGTGTAACCTACTGAGATACAGACAGCCCGGACTCCAACTTGCCCTTACTTACTGCTAAAGATCCAGAGTCTTGCAGAGTAAACACCACACAATCAATCTCAATCAATCCTAATCTAACAATCTTGCTTTGTGCCAACACAGAAGTAGGGGCTTAATAGAAAAACCTAGTGTTCAAATATTTATGGCAACACACAGAGCTAGACTAGTCTGTATTTTGGCGATTAAACAATCAAAGGGATACTCTCCAAATTCCCACTCTGTGCATGCGTAAGTGTACGTGAGTGTGTTAATGAATGTGTGTGTCAGCTAATGCATCAGAGCATATAATTGAGAGAGACTTGAGGTTACATTTATCTGGTGTTTAAAAAAAAAAAGCGAGACTTTTATGAATCCATAACTATGCTGCCAGTCAAAGTAAAGTAATGTATGATGGAGTAATACAAACTTCATGAGTAAGGATTGGAACGTGAACCTTGAACAGAATATTTTTAACAGAAAGTGATTCATTTTGCTGAAATAGTCACTCAAAGTCATTCTATTGGTCAACAAAGTACTCTGCCTTGTACAAGACTTGGTGCGAGTACATGGAAAGGAAAGCAAACGTCCTGACCTGCCCATTGATTCATTGCTCAGTATGGTCTTATATGCATGCTGGATCAGTGCACACCTACCCCATTCTCTTCAGTCTGTAGGAGACAAGTATTGCTGAGGTTTCAGAACAGTGCAAAAAGAATAAAACACAAACTTGACTGTTACTTCTAAATTTAACACAGGGGAGAGAAATTTACTCCAGTCATTTGCACGAATCTGTCAGTCTCAAGAATTGCGTTGGTTGTCACAGTCACAGTAAAACAGGACAAAAATTCAGAGGACATGTTTTATTTCCTGCAGGAGGGATTGGTGTAGATCATAACAGGCTGCAGTCTAACACTCACATACTGTATCTTCCAGTGCCAAGTTGATCTCATAACAAATAAAATAAACCATGGGCTTTGTGCATGGGTGAATACAATTGCCTGCCAAAGTGGTTGTAATTTATTTAGAGCACCCACTAATCTTAAATAAATAGATGTAATTGACGATCATGACTGTACTCATATCCATCCTGTTATGCGTGTTTGGAATTTAATAAATGAGGGATTGGGGCATGCGTCTATGGACTGCAGAGCTTCTTCGTCTCAGCACTATTCATCGATGAGTCACAGTATGCAGGACACGGCTGCATGCAGAATGATTTTATTTAGATCAGATTAAAGCTGGAGCCGGCTGCTAATCTGAGGTTTTAACTGCTCCTGTCCACATAGATCATCTTATCAGCTAAGGCTTATAACTGTAGGGAGGAGAGTGGGTCAGATGGCTCATACTGGTGCAAACACATAGCACAGCTATTATCCTTAACGCATATGCAATTGTGTGTTTTTACTGAACTAACGATCCTTTGCTTATAACATTTAAAAATAAGCACAAAAACAAAAAGAATCCATACATCTATGCCATATTTTTTTTTTTGCTGATGCTGATACTGCAATGACTAATTTACTTAATCTTAAGCAATATATTGTTTGCTGTTGTGCCTTGCTAGTAATTAACTCCTCATGCTGAGGTTAATATTTAAAAATGTTCTGCCATTTAAACAGTATTGTTAATAAAGAGTAAGAGGGCGGCTGACCAAAAACACAGCATTATTAGCGAGCGTGGCCATTAATAATGAGTGCAAGGGACTATGTTTTACACCTAGATTCGTAAGTAAAGTGTAGAACTTGGTGAGTGAGGAGAAAGGACGCCTCTATTAAAGATGCTGCTTAAATGCCAGAAGATGTTCATTCAGATCATAAGTATAGCAGGGCGATTAGAGAAGACTTTCGCCTGATATACAGTGGGGTCCAAAAGTCTAAGTCGACTAGTGAAAGGGCTTCTGTTTGGTATTCTTTTTCAATTTAACACAAAGGCTTTAAAGTGACATTATCAGCAACAACTTGTGGAAAGTATAATCTTATAAAGTATCTTAGTATTTATTATGCCCCTTTTTGCTTTAATGACATTGTGCACTTGAGCTGGTATAGCCTCCATGTTTCTGTAAAACCCGATGATCCATGTTAGATCAAATCCATCAGTGTGATGTCTGAACACATGCTTGAATGGAAGACATAAGACTTATGGAAAACCCGACCTTTTGTACAAAGCAGTTAACATGGTCAATATCACAAAGCTTCTTATATTTAAATAGGGACCTAGAAATTGCAAATTCCTGAAACTTTCTGTTCAGTTCCAGTTTTACATAAATAAAAAAAAGGACCCCACTGTATACACAGAGCACATTTTGTGTCATTATTAATCATGAAATGCTGTAACATACAATAGGCCGATATCACATGGTATCACATGGCACTGGATGTTGCAGCATATTAGTACCTGATACTAATATCACTATACTCAGTATAAATCTCTGAAGAAGCATGCCTAAAGTAAATGTGTATCTCTCTTTTTTTTAGTGTGGAGCTGGACTTTAAATTGCAAGAGGATAAACTCCAGCCATTGATGAAAAGACTGTGTCCAGCCATAGACCCACCCTATCCTTCTCTGCCTTATACGCATGAAGTGTACACTTCCACCCCCAAGCGCAAGTCCAAGACTGAAGCCAAGAAGCATGCACGTTGGAGACTCTGGTTTCTCTGAATCGAGACTTTCACCTCTCTTATTTCCAGCATTCATGCCCCATAATGCCCATTCAGAGAAGAACATCCAGAGCCCAGCCTTTGAAATTCTGCAAATTACCGTACTGACAATCCAGTGTGTTGAAATTGTAGCACTGGGGCTGCATTTATACTTTGGATTTTAATGAGGAATTGCATTTGTTTTCATCCTGTCATCTTTAATAACACCATGGAAACTGGAATCATATTTACCGAAGGGTTTAAAAAAAAAAAAAAAAGAATATGAGGTTATGTTTAATGAATATGGTAAGAGTAGCCAACATTTGGATAGGATAGATTAGGGTGACTACTAATCTATTGTCCTAACTCCTATCTCCTTCTGCAAGGGCTCTATTGAGTGGAACAAATAACCTTCAAAGGTAGTTCACCACAATTCTACTTTGAACAGTCATCTAAGACATCTAATCAGCAAAGCACAAACTTTTGTAAGAATAGTGGATGTTTCATCCTTAAGACATTTTTGTTCTTTCTTTCTTTCTTTCTTTCTTTCTTTCTTTCTTTCTTCACTGAAATAGGGAAGCTGTTCATATTTTGAGTTGTTCTGAAAGATAACGTGTAAATGCAGAATTAATTGACTGCATGCACAATACATGACTTTCTACATGACTACTTTATTTCAAAGCGAACATATTTTCCATTACAAATGTCAAGGCTTTTATGGTGATAAGTAGATGTTGAGGATTTGGCTGTGGACAAGTTGGTATAGTTTGTAATATTCCGTGAGCTCAAGAGGAACTGACTTTCTCCTCAAGTGTTCTCAGAAACAAACGTTTTGTATAAATTGTACTTACTTTGTTTTCAACAATAGTCCATCTGTCATACTAAATGACAGCTGTGGTAGTATGGCCAAGATGATTGTCCAAACATATAATAATGAAGTTTTATTGAACCGTTCAGGCTAATTAACATGGTGTTTTCTACAATCAATCTCACCTTAATAACACAAACACTGGAACTGTACATGCTTATTTTTGTGTACAAAACTCAAAACCTGATATCCTTCATGACCTGAAAAGTGAAATGATACAGACAAAAAAGAGGGCTATGTAAATATCTTATTTATATCAATTTAAGCAGTTATTACATGTCAGCTTTGTATTAGCTACTCAAGAAATGTTAACTTCCCAAGCCATTACTTAGCCTACATCTACTTTAATGCTAAATGCAGTAAATTGTTAGGAGCTAATCACATGATGTCCAGACACTGGTCAAACCATATATTTTTTATAGTTCATACACATATTAGTTTAGATTTACAGTCGAATTGCACAGTGTGGACTAGCTGTAAGTGTAGCATAATGAGACACAGATGCATCGCTTTACCTTTGAGAAAGTGCAATTGATTTATATTGTGCAATATTCTACATTTTATACTCTTTCTACCCACAAACAATGCATTTACAATAAATAAACTGCTGCAAACTCCAAGTCTCGGCTGTCATTTTCAGAGAGAATCACTTTTTCCCCAAAGCAGACTAAAGGAGCACTGTCTTGTTTGAGAATACCTAAAAAGTAGATCACGGCACTCGACTCATAGAACAGATTGAATAGTGCTCTGAAAAGGACTCAGCTGCAGGATTAGAAGGTGGGAACTTTTTTCTTGCAGAAATTGATTGGCTCCAGCTCTGGCATACTCCACAGACATGCCCTGTGATTGGACTCCCTCCAGTGAAACACCTGCTGCCCAGATATTGCCTGTGAATGCAAGGGGATAAGATGTTCCTCCAGTCTCTCTCTCTCTCTCTCTCTCTCTCTCTCTCTCTCTCTCTCTCTCCTCTTCTGTTAACATAATGCACTGTGTCTTTTTCATACATCTGTTGTCAGTAGTTTACATACAGTCATCATGTCATGGCAATATTGGGATTTCAGTAACTTCTTTGAACTGTTCTTTTTCTGGGGATTGTACAATGAATGATTGTACAATACCTTTAATGAAAAAAAAACCATGCATTTGTTGCACAAGTTTTTAATTTATTTAGGGTTTTCTAAACCAACATAGTGTCCAAATTCTAAATGCAGGGTCAGAAATATACATTCAGTGACCAGATGCTTTTGGTAGCCATCGGCAAGCTTCTGGAAGAATTCTGGTTGGGTATTTCCTAAGATTAAAGTTAGCCTGTTTTGTTCATTCCACAGCCAGCTTTGATGTGTGTTTTTTTTGTCATTGTCCTGGGCAATGGAACAGCCAGTTGTGTCCAAGTTTCAGCCATCTAGCTGAGGGTCTGAGGTTCGGCTGAAGAATTCTGAGATTCTTCATTATTCCATCCCCTCAATGTGCAATTCTCCCACTGCGACTGTAAAGGTAATTGATATTCTAACTTATAAAACAAAAGTTAATTTAACTCATTCCTATAGATTATGTTGATTATGTTGTTACTGTGTAAATATTGTATACTGTTAGAACAATGTACAATTCCAATTCCACTTTCAACTCAAAAATGGTCAGTAATCCCTGCTTAAACACCTGAGTAGGGAGAATGGCTATGATTGATCATGCACAGTTGACTTGCCTTGACAAGTTAGGCATTTAGACATTTAGGAACTTTCAGCACCATTAAATTAATAATCTAGGTGTGTGTATATTATTAACACTATATGTAAAATTTTTACCCCATGTTGATTTTAGAAAACTGAAAAATTGCACAAAATTCATTTTTTGTTTCATTTTTTTAAAATATATATATGTTGTACAATCATTCTTCACCAGAAAAAGAAAAGTTCAAAGAAATCATTGAAAGACCAATATTGCCATTGCGTTCATGTCCATGATGACTCTAAGTAAACGTCTTACCGCAACTGTATATAAATACACATTACATAAAGTCAAAATAATTATAAAACATTCCATATTAGACTTTTACTAATTTCTGTACTGATGGAACAGAACAATAGGGCAAATCTGTGCTAATTATTCTTAGCAGAAAATCAGGCAAACTGTTTTAGCAAAGAACTGATAACTGAGTTCTATTTAAAAGCTGAAGCCTGTTAAATCTAGATAAATCCTGTAGCTTGGAATAACCTGTTATCTTTGATTTCTGTTCTTATGACTCAATTATTTCCAGATGATTCATGAATTTCCAGATATTTCATTTACATGTTTAGTTTAAACAGACAGACTGCATGCAATGGAATGTAAGGCCACAGAGGATGAAAAGTACAGTGAACCCCCGCCTATCGCTGGGGTTATGTTCCAGTGCCCCCCCACGAAAGGTGAAACCCGCGAAGTTGCGACGTTACATTAATTTTATTATTTATATATATTTTAAGGCTTTATAAACCTTTCCCAC
>JAQMCW010000005.1:16506306-16518362 GCA_030068335.1 Chrysichthys cranchii
TAAGATTAATCGATTAATCGAAAAATTAGTCGAAAAATCGGTCGTTAGAAAATTAGTCGTTAGTGGCAGCACTACTTATGTGTTTCGCTCATTATTGTGCCTTGGCTGAACATTTGTTGCCAGTTGCAGCTCTGTTGTCTTATCCTGAAAATTAGCAAAGTTTCTTCATGGGACCTCAGAACAGACCACTGGATGTTATCCAGTTGGATGAACAAGATGTCAGTTGTACTGTCGTCTGTAATCAGCAGCATTATACAGATACGCCGCATTTATTCCTGAATTATATATTGACAGTCTGTATGTCCTGCAGAACTCCATGTATCCTTCACTATGGCCTAATGCTCAAAATGCCCAGTCTTTCTGGAAAAAGAACACCATGAAAGAAAGATGATTGAGTTATTAATACATGCCCCAGACTTTGCCCTGCAGTACTAGTGCATTATTTTAGGACCCCATTAGTTGAGTCACCCGCAGATATTTGCAGTCCTGGGCATGAGTGACATCAGTAGCTCTCTCTCTTTCTCTCGCTCGCTCTTTCTTTCTGTCTGTGTGTGTGTGTGTGTGTGTGTGTGTGTGTGTGTGTGTGTGTGTGTGTGTGTCTGGGTCTGTGCCTGGCATAATTGAGTGAGTTTGTTTTCTCTGTAAACCAGTGCCTCAGACACTCTTCTGGTAAAGTCAGTCTTCAGGAAGCTGCCGCACTAAATCCCGCAGTACTTCAGACGCCATGCAGGCCATTCATTAGGCACAGCACGCTGACCAGCTGGCCAAACATAATAGGCATTATTCTGTCATATTGCTAAACCTTGAGCTTCTGACAATCCAGTGAAAGAAATGTTGAGCTTTCGATCAAATTTTCTACAACACTTTACAAAACTATACAGTGCATTCCAAAACTTTACAACAATGAATCATTGAATTTGTTAAAATGTAAACAATCATCCGTACCCGAAATCTAAAGAGATACAGATACAAACGTCACTTTCTATTTTTACGTGTAATATTTCTAAAGAAGCGCTTTAAAGGTAAACATGAAAAATGAATGACCTTGATGAATATACATTTTTTTTGTTCATTATATATTGAAAATATAGATTTTTTCTTTTTGCCTTTAATTTATATGTAGTGCCTGCCTGCTCTGTCTAGTGCTGCATGTGATATTATGTCTGTTTTATTATTTTTTTTTTTACCATCCTCATACACAGTAGACTAGTTTCCCAATGATATTGTATTTTGAAATGTTACACTTGTTATAACATTTCAAAATACAATGTCATCCCAATATATAGCATCCCAAAGGTGTTGAGGTCAGGGCTCTGAGCAGGACACTCATGCCTCAGGCATTTTGTTGCTGGACCAATTGTAAAATAAGAAAAAGATCAAATTAAAGGAGTTAAAGAAAAGCTGAAAATTTTATGAGGTTGAGACGAGTAGTGTGGTTGTTAAAAGCAACTACATGCTACAAACTGGAGAAGTTATTACTATTCAGACTTTGGTACACAGCGCATTAAATTTACCTGCTCATGGTTCATCCCTCCGAGGTTGCCATATTTTTAGAGTTTTAGAAGATTTTTGGTAAACTACTGAAGTGACAAAAATGGTCATAGTCCTTATAGACAAACATTTTCAGAAAAGTAGAAGATGCTTGCTCACTTTTTCCAGTTTTTCACATGATAAACTGAAAGTGCTCACCTCTGAGATTTAGTGGCAACAGCATGGGGATGATCCATGCAGTTATTTATTTCGTAAAGCCATATCTATATGTATAATATTGCAGACGAATGGTGTTGCATAGATGTATGTGTATTTACATCCCCCAGAACGTTCTTTTAGAAACGTATTTTATTTTAGAGTTAAATATTGTGGTTACAACAAAATGCCAGATAGTAGCACTGGAATTATGCTGGACTCGACACCGCTGTAGACATGGCTCTATTTTAGACAAACCCCATTAAATGCATCCAGCTGTCTGAATAGTGATGTGTGCAATTGTGGTAATAACTCCTTATTAGATGTGCTTAGCTCAACTTAATGATAGATGAAGAGAATAATAGTGGCTAGAAATTGTAAAGAAAAATGTTGCAAAAAAAACCCCAGCAACAACCAAAAAGCAATAATCGATCATTAAATAAATAAATAGATAAATATATTCAAACATGCATACATACATACATACATATATGTTAAGTATGCAGTAATCCACACAAGATTTTGCAGTTTGCTTAGCTCCATCCAGTAGCACATTTCACTGCTTACATCTCTTGCTTTTAGCTGTGTTAGACACACCTGATTAGCATTCCGCTGTAGCTGCTAGCTTGAAAAGATATGATGGTCTAGCTTGGCAGGCAGTCGGAGATGTGCGCTGGCCTTTTCTCTCCCACTTCAGTGAGTTGTAGCAAGATTAGACCAGCAAGATCTACAACAGTAATCAGCAGTGATTAAATTACTTGAGAAATTTGCTTGATTTCCATTATGTTAACAAGATTCCTGAACCAACACGTTGCCACACTTCAGCCTGTGTTCCTCCAGCGCAGTGTTTTTATCTGTAGGAACGTCTGAAGTTACATGAGAGCCAGTCATCTTCAGGCCGAGTCGGGGAATCATCAGCACTTAGCTAAGGATCATTTGACTTGGACTCGTAATGATTGACGTTGTCTGTTTGTTTGTTTTTTTTTGTTTCTAGGTGAACTGCTATTATCATGGCAAAGTTGAAGGACACACCAATTCGCATGTCAGCCTCAGCACTTGCTCTGGTGTCAGGTAGGAAAGACATCATTCATCATTTCGCAGAGTGTAAATTTTCAGCTTTTCAGGACCGAAGGTCTTTATTGCAATTTAAAGAAAGAAATACAAATGTGCATGCTTCTGTGAGAAAAGCAATTGCAAACCTGCAGTTATTAAAGCCTTATTTGTTTATGTTTACTGCCTCACGTCTTGTCGTCCATAGTCATTTTGTCTCTCACCCGGGAAGGTGAATTTTGTAAGCATAAACCTGACAGAATGAATTAAACCATCGATAAAGTCAGTGGCATCATCCTCTGCTTAATCACCCAGGCTGGAAGTACACATGGTGATGAGAAGTATTTACGTAACATGTCCTGAAAACTTTTGACAATGCAGTAAAGTGTAATTACCAAGGAACACTTGGTTGTTGTAAATTTGCCCTAAAAGGCTGAGCGGGTGAAAAGGTAAACATAAAACACAAGCATCGGGAGTTATTTAGTGACAAAGCCTGCTCTCCAAGGACCTCTCTCAGTTATTGCACAAAGCTTTTTAACGAAAGCTCCCTATGTCCAAAACCACCCGAGTCTGAAATCTTCAAGAAGACAGACGTGAAGGCCACACTTCATACACTGTGTTCTGATGAGGTCTAAGGCTGGCAGAAGCTTTGTGGTTGTGGGTTTTAGTGGTTGCAGTTGTTTTCTGTGGTGTGAAGGCCAACCATGAAACTTTAACCTCTAAAGACAGTATTTAGTACAATAGACATAGAATGTTCAAACTTTTCTGCTAAGATCCAGAAAGTTCCTTGACAGCTTAGGGCAGTAAATGTACAAGCTGGACTTTATAGAACATATTTTCCGAGTAAAGATTATGGTCCAACAAAAATTATGGCCTTGTGCAAACAGTTAGATTTGATGAATGATCCCGGTTCTGTTCCTGACTCGCACCCAGTGTTCCCGGGGACTGGCTCCCATGCGACCCTGAACAGGAGAAGGTAGTTACTGTATATGAAGGAATGAGTGTATTAGAAAACAATATTGTTGGAATAGTATTTTATTGAGCTGCACTACACATCCTGAGGGGTTTTAGCCAGATTCCCATTGCTCACCTCTCCATTCCTTTATATTATGTGTTATACCACAAGTTTATTTAATTCTTGAATCTGATTGGTCAGAAGAAGTTGACTAATATTCTGTAAGAGCAGCTCTGACAGTTGGATGGTTTTTAAATCCTCATACATTATGTAAGGGATAACGGCCGCTGAAATGTCCTGTTTTATGGAGTTGATTGACAAGGCAGAGGCTAAGATCTCCACAATATGAAGTGGAGTGGAGTTTCCTCCGCCAAGTCATTAATTCCATATATAACGGGACACCTCAAAGGCTGTTATCCCGCTTATATCCTCATTACCAAACATCTAAACACATTTGTATATTTAAAGGCCTTGAAGAACACAAGAGGAGTACTTTTCTCAGAAACAAACATGTTTGTGGTATACTTTTGTCCTCAACAAGGATAACTTGGGGTGAATAGTCTAGCTGGTTTGCTTATTATGGTTAATGGCTATGCAGGCTGCCAGTCAACAGAAAATTTATGATGGTTGTTATGGTAGTTTAAACTTTTTCCAACCGATCTACTGTACCTTATAGGTGCCCCGTTATACAAAGTTATCAGACACCTAGCCAGCCATTCAAAAAGAGTTTTTCTCCTCTCTGGGGTATAATTTTTTATAGTACTCGATCACAGGTATGGCAGATGGACAATATATTTTTTTTAATCTGTTTTAATTTATTGTGACATTATTTATCATATTATTTAACATAGGAAAAAGTATCATCATTGATATGGTAAAGGTTTCTGCAAGGATGCATTTGCATAACATTTATAGAAGGAGTTTTGTGTGTCAGCACTGTAAGAGCAGCCTAACAAATGACTTTGCACCTTGCGGGTACTCAGTAATATTACAAGTCCTGGGGGGTTTATTGGCAAGAGAAAGAAAAAGCTAGTAAGGAATAACTGTTTAAGGCAGGTACAACATTCAGTAAGTGATAACAGGAAATAATTTACAGACCTTCCATGCCATTAAATGTAACTATAAATGGTTAAAAAGCGCATCTTATCTTTATAAAGTAAAAATTGTGATTATTTTGAAATCCACTTGTGGGCGGTCACATGCGCAGTCAGTCGTATAATCCATCATGTGGTATTTATTTTAACACGGTGACAAACAAAATAGTAACTAACAACATAAACATGGGTACAACGGAGCAAACACTGACCACGAGCATAAGAACTAAACATAGTACTTGAACAAAAAACAGAAAACAGCAGAACAAAAACTGGCCACAATCGTGGAATTACCATTTTTTGTGCTCTGTATGGGAATTTCAGTGCTGTCTTATTTCAATTCTTAATCTTAAATCCACTCATTTCCATCTTGGTGAATCTCAGTTCATTTCAGTTCCAACCAATGCACCATGAAGCGTGCGAGCATGCCCTTTATAGTCCTTGTATTTAGTCCACAATGCGGAACACGTGACCCACAGGCATGCCGCGATTCTTCGTGCATGCGCCATTGGCGCTGTGGTGGAGTGTTCTTTCAGAGGCGTGAGTCCTCCGGACCGCACCGCTATCATGAATACCCGAAACGGGTGTGTAAAAAAGGGGCTCCGCGCAGGCAGATTCATGACACAGATATGTATTATTTGCTTATTTGTTTAACTGTATTTATTTTAATAAAGGTTATCACAGAAATGATAAGCAGACCCAAAATTCATATTGTGTATCCAATACTTGCCGTTTTGGTTTCAGTTCTAATTCGAATCCTAGTGCACACCCTTGTCATGTTTTATTCCTTACACAGTTGGGCTCAAACACTGAAAAGGGGTTAAGTAAAGAATCTGAAGTGTTCTTGTACTTAAGTGTTTTTTCCTCTGGTGAAGCATTTAAAAGTTCATGCTAAACCCTTACCACTGAGGGTCTTCCCATTTAGGAAGCTAAGGATCCTTCAAGAACCCCAAAGTAGAGCCAGATCCTTGCCTATTGGAGCACCTCTACTGCATGTAGATCTTTTACATCCTTAACCCTTTAGTTTGTGGAAATCATTTCTAGTGTGATCAATGCACACCTAGGATCTTTCTAAAATGCTGTGTTCACAGATATAGCAGACGTTTGTAATTATAAACATTTCAGCCTTGTGTCTCTACACACTAAATAAGTTCAGCATATATCAAATTGATCACTTATGCATAGCCTTTTAAACATTGCTTTCTTTTGTCCCCATTTTATGCTCATTAGTTTGCTGATTCACGGATATTGAAATGGATTTATCTGTGATCTTTGTTAGAAATGCTTACTCAAACCTTGTGGAACTCTAAATGTTTCACCCTGTTTAAGCTTCCCAGATGAGTAATGGGGTGTGGGGACACTGGGAGGGACAGCAATGTGAAACTCACCACAGTTCTTTCCACATCCACCCACATGTTCCAACAGAGACCAAAAAGATTAACTGTAAGATGGTACGTTTGCTGGCTAGCAAATATATTTGGTGGGAGTCCGTGCTGGAAATTTCTGCTTTCCATTTCCACAAGAAACATAATCCGTATTTATGTGGACGGATAGTATTTGAACTGAGCTGATGAGTAAGCTCGTTTTATTCTACGGTCATGTCGGCCATCTTTGCAGAATGTGCATGGACAGAGTCGTTAATCCCAGTTAAAGGTGATATAATGTTACAGTTTAATAAGTAGCTGAAATCTCTTAAAACACTGAACGTTATGTCATATATTTTATAAGCAAGTTTACAGCTTGTAAATGGGCAGTGCGGTTTAAAAGTCCCGGGAGGTGAACTCCAATCACAAATAAAAATGATATATACGTGGCAAAAACAGCAGTAATGTTAAATGTCAGAAACCCTCAAATTTCATCATCCTCAGTACTCTTTTACTGCTTCCTTGAATAAGGCACAAACGCAAGCTGCAATAAAAAAAAAAGTCCACTTGCGGGTTCTCTGTGGTCCCTGTGAGAGCCTACTTTGTACCAAAAGCTCCATTTAAGCGTGATTACAATATAAGCCCCACATTACAACTGTAATATTAGCCTTTATCTCTGAAATAATGTTAATGTATGCTTGATTCACAGGGGGTTCATTTTACTTACAAATGAGATGTTCATGGTGGAGCCTGCTTTTGAGCCAGAAAATGATACACATGTGGTTTACAGAGGAGAACATTTACACTTCCCCTCTGGAAACTGTGGCCATGGACACAACATGTCCACCATCAACCAAGGGAATGTCCGGGAACTGTTACAATCCTTCAACTCCAGGGTGAGAAAATCTGAGTTATCTCTCTGTCGCACTCTTTTTCTTTTCTTTTCTTTTTTTTTTTGTTCCAGCTATAATAAAAATTCTCTTCAAATCTTTCACCAGCAATTATTAATTAGGAAAAGATTGTATTTGAAGTGCAATTTCAACAACTGTAAATGTGAATATCAGCACAGGCTATGATTACATGCAGGGTTCATGCCTACAGACGAATCCCAGATATGCTGATATTCCGTAAAGCTGCACTCTTTCTTTTCAATAATGCTTGATTAAATTAAATGAAAATGAAGTCAATGTACAGCGATCAGCCATAACATTAAAACTACTGAGATGTGAAGGGAATAACATTGATTATCTCGTTACAATGGCAGCTGTCAAGGGGTGGGATATATTAGGCAGCTAGTGAACAGTCAGTTTTCAAGGTTGAGGCATAGCAGAGAAAATAGGCAAGCGTAAGGATCGGAGCAACTTTGACAAGAGCCAAATTGTGATGGCTAGATGACTGGGTTGGAGTATCTCCAAAATGACAATTATGGGGAGTTCCTCGTATGCAGTGGTTGGTAGCTTCCAAAAGTGGTCCAAGAAAGGACAACTGCTGAACCAGGAACAGGATCATGGGCACCAAGTCTCATTGATGTACATGGGGATCGAAGGCTAGCCCATCTGGTCCGATCCTACAAAAGAGCTACTGTACTTTATGCTGTCTATGATAGAAAGGTGTCAGGACACAGTTTATTGTAGCTTGCTGTGTACATGGCCATCTAGCTGCAGAGTGGTCAGAGTGCCCATGCTGACCTCATCCACTACCAAAAGCATCTACAATGGTCATCTGAGCATCAGAACTTTACCATGGAGCAATGGAAGAAGGTGGTCTGGTCTGAGGAATTAAGACGAAATACTACATACCATGATAAATATTCTATAAAATTCTAGTTATATGTCCAGAATGCTCCTTTAACATTCCAAACGCATTCACTTGAAAAGTTATAAAACATCCGCAGGACCCAATCTGAATTTATTTTTCATCATACCGAATTTTATTCTTGTTGTGTACGAAGACTACGAAGAACACATGTATTTAATGACCTCCGTGATTTTGACCTCCAATATTTCTTCCAAAAATTCAAACTGGGTGCGAAAAGGGTTTCAGATATAACAGTAACATCCTAGTTAATTATATTGAACAAATTAGAAATGCTAAGCAGACTCTGTGATTATCTTTTATGCTTAACTCCAGGCAATGAAAAAAAATAGGACTGGGATCTCCTCTAGGCAGTTCTGAGGAGATGTGTTAAGAAAACTGTCATATTAAATCTGTACTTAAGGACACCGAGAAAAAAGTGATGTGTTTCCTAATTGTCTGTTTTCACCTTTTCTGTCTTGTAGCGTAAAAGAGATGCGCAGAAGACCACCAAATATGTGGAGCTCATTATTGTGGCTGACAACAGGGAGGTATGTTTTGCCAGTTTAGCGGTAATAATGCCCATCAGACAACAGATGCCACTCATCCGTTGCCAGGGTATATGAGCCCGTAACTCACCTAGGTTTAAGGGATACGCCATGGATTCACAGGCCATAACGCAGAACACAGTGACGGTCTAGTTGTTGTTTTGGCTTCCTTCAAAATCAGGTCAGAGTGGGGGTTTACACAGGAAGTGGAACACCGTTTCCTACTGGGCAGACAGAAAACAGGAAGTAGAGTGCTGGTCAAAAATGGCCATCAGCAGTAAAGGAAATGATGAGTACAGCAGCTGCTACTTGAGAGTTTGTAAGTGTGTGTGTGAGAGCGTGCGGGTGTGTGAGTAATAGAGAGAGAGAGAGAGGTAAAGTGTTCCTGTTTTCAACATTAACATAAAGTGAGCTTAATTATCAGCATTTATTTTGACAGTAATTGGAAAACAGTTCATATATATGCTTGTTAAAAGGTTTTTGTTGAATTCCCTACAGAGCAACTGAAATAATTATTTGTCTTTCTTATTATTTTAGTGGTGATAAATTGTGCCATTTTGTTTATTCCATCCTCCTCTGAGTATTTGTCATGACAGTATTGCAGATCTTCTTACACAAATGCATGTACACTTGATAGTTTCACTTGTTAGTTTAAATTTAAAGGAAATTAAGTAATTATGAGGTGAAAATAAGCAATTGATAATAAAGTTATGGGATTTTATTCCGAACAATTTCTAAACATTTCTTTGAATTCATTCATTCGGTTTAAAAAAAAAGCAAAACATGGAGTTTTGATGCATCCTTCCCTCTTTTTTCAGTATCATAAACATGGAAAAGATATAGAGAAGGTGAAGCAGAGAATGGCTGAGATCGCTAATTATGTTGACAAGGTATGAGGCACATCACCAGAAACAAGTAGCTGACTTCCAGATCTATACTATATGGTCCAACATATGTGGACACCTGTCAATCACACCCACATTTCAGTCGTCTTTCTGTTTCTTTTTAAACTGTTACCACAAAACTGAAAGCATACAGTTGTCTAGAATGTCTTTGTTTGCTGTAGCTTTAAGGTTGCCCTTTAGGATGAATTGTAATGCTGACTGAGCCCCAGCCATGCTCCAAAGTGTATTGGAATGCCTTTCCATAAGATAAATTTATATTATATATTATATATAAATGTATAGTATATGTCTTATAACAGCAACTCCATGCCCATGGTTTTGAAGTTGGCACATATGGGTATGATGGGCAGGTGTCCAAATACTTTTGGCCATATAGAATGGATGGAAGTCTTTTTATGATCTGATCTCTCTTACAAAAACCTAGTTGTGAGACAGCAGTATTTTCAGATTGCAGATAAATATATGTACAGTGGAACCTCTGGTCACGAACACCTCTGAAGACGAACAAATTGGTTTGCGACCACAAAATCCGCCAAAATTTTGCATCTGGTCACAACCACATAATTGGGTGCCTTACAAACACAGCCTTGGCTAATGTTTTTTCATTTTCTGTTTGCGTATTGAGCTATTACATATGCACAACTAACAAAGACGCGCATGTCCCTTTTAATCGGTCTCGGTCAGACGTGCGTTCATTGGCTGCACAACAACCTCCACCCCGCCCATCTTCCTCCTCACTTCCTTAACGCCAGAAGTCAATTCATGCAAGCTTAGTCTTCTTGGTTGTTTACAGTAAGTTTTTGTATAATTAAGGATTGTTCAAACTTAGATTTTTTTCTGTTCTTAAAACTCATTTAAAAAATGTTCACAGCATTTTTTCGTTGTCTTCCTATGCATTTTTGCTCTATAAGCCTTCATTATGGGTCCCAAGAAAGTGGAAATGGTAGTGAGAGTAAGAAGCCATATCCCTCTGTTACCATATCCCTCCGCCACCTCTTCACACACACTCAGCGGCACAAACATTCAGTTCCAGTCAAGCACTCGTGGTGTGAACATGTTCAATGCATTTTTTTTGTTGTGTTTCTCTGTATTTTTTGTATCTACAGTGTTATTATTGTGTTAAGTGTATTATGTGGAGGGGAAACTTTTGGGCCATAGCGCTTGTTTGTGTTAACATGGGCCTCTTTTTATAGACGGTCCCCAAACTCATTTCATTTTGGTTCCAAACCAGAACATGGCTGAAAGTGCTCACTGTAGCCGAATAATTCTCCTATAAGGAAAAGTCCATGCAGCACTTTGAACAAATTTACTGACACAAAACAGTAAATCTAGGTTAAACTCCCATGCAGCTAATGCTAACAATGCTAACAACAGAGCTTAGACGCTCATTAGAGTTCATTATACAGAAAAAAACAGGACAGTGACAATACTTTTGACCATTCTTAGACATCATTATGAGCTGAATTTGATGTTTTTATAGTGTTATATCTTGGTTTTCAAGTACTTCAATGGCTTAACAATGCTAGTAATGCTAACACTGGAGCTAAGAAAGCTCATGAGAGCACATTAAAAAAAAAAAAGAACTACAAAGGCACTCTTGACTGCTCTTATAAATCAGTATAAGCCAAATTTAATAATTGTTTATATTTGCTTTATAGTTGTTTATAGTTTATAGAGTCATTACTTGGCTGTCAAGCAACTGAATAGCCAATCATGCTAACTCTTGCTGAACTCAGGTCGCTGTAGGTTTTGAGAATAGAGCTTTGTGTACATGAGAGGGAATGAGGGTTGAGCTTGGGAAGTAAAAAAATCAATCAGATGTTCCTCAACTCCACTTATTTGCTGTAGTTACAGACCCAGTCTTTACTAATTTTGACTAAACATGCCTATGTCTTAGAACTGAAGTTACACATATCAGTATTCCGACCTTAGACATAAGTAGGGACTTTAGTGCAGAGTTGTGCGAGAGTTGTACATGAAAGTGAGAATTACGTGCAGAATATGGCAAAATATATGTATATATGTTTGCCTCTGTGTGTGTGTGTGTGTATGTGTGTGTGTGTGTGTGTGTTTCAGTTTTACAGGGTTCTAAATATCAGGGTAGCTCTGGTGGGGCTGGAGGTTTGGAGTGACTCTGACAAATGTTCAGTGACCCAGGACCCGTTTACCACGCTACATGAGTTTCTAGACTGGAGAAAACTCAAACTGCTGCCTCTCAGAGCTCATGATAATGCTCAGCTTATCAGGTACACTCACACCAAGCATAAACACATGTCTGTTCCATCTGTATGTTAGTGCCTCAAAGAATTTCTCATAATGACACGCACATACCTCATATAGTGGTACCTTGACTTACGACCGATCCGGGTTACGACATTTCCGAGATACGAGGTTGATTTCAGGCTGTTTTTTGCTTTGGGATACAATGTTTTTTTCTGATACGACTTTGGTGATTTCATCACGTTTTGTGCGGCTCACCGCCATTACGCATTCCCTTGTCCCAGTCTGCCCCAAGCTGACCGACAGATCTCGTGTCAAGTTTGCTGAGTAAGCATCATCGCAGCATTTCTCACTTCATTTTGCGTTCTTTGTGCCGTTTTGGAACTTTATTTGTCCTGTACCCTGTATTTTCATCATGGGTCCTAAGAAAGTGAGTAGCA
>JAQMCW010000005.1:16563062-16574798 GCA_030068335.1 Chrysichthys cranchii
TGTTGTGTATCCTGGGTGCTGATTGGCTCAGTGACCGTTCACCTCATCTGGTCAGTGCCCTTATAGGATTTTATATGTTGTTAAAATGACGTAGGTTTAAGAGTGTAGAAAGTGTGTAAGAGCATGAGAAGTGTTTATAAGAGTGTGGGAAAGGTTAATAAGAGAGTGGGAAGGGTTTATTAAGCCTTAAAATATATAGAAATAATAAAATTAATGTAATGTCGCAACATCGCGGGTTTCACCTTTCGCGGGGGGGTGCCAGAACGTAACCCCCGCGGTAGGCGGGGGTTCACTATATGTATATATGCTCTTATGGATATGTTTCTTGATTAATAAGCCTATAATTGGACATTATATATTGTAAAGCTTCTTTGCGACGATGTCTGCTGTTACAAGCGGTATACAAATAAAATTGAATTGAATTGAATTGAATATAGCCTTGCTAAAAACCCTTTTTAATTAATCAAGGTCAATTTTCATCTCTGTACATTTTTCAGCCCACTGCTTTTACCTGAATTGAATTTCACCTTCGCCGAATCTTGACTACATCTTCCTTAAACCAGACAGGCAGCCTTACTGTACGGTAAAGACATTTGACGCAGACTGGGGCATGGTTCTGCATGAGCGTAGGTCTCTAATTGACATGCATGCTGTGTTATGAGGCATGTATTTCACAGCCATAAATGCATAGGCAGTCTCCAAGGCTTCCTTAGCGGAAGAATGCAAATGTAATGCGTGGGAGTTGAAGACAAGAGGGTGAAAGTTCTGAGTGGCTTTATTAGGGCTTTTGTATTAGACAGAAATTGATCAAAACAGGAGGAATTGGTTAAAGGCATAGACAGGATGATCCGTTGCAGCAGACAGGCAAGAAAACAAACCTGGAAAACGTTACAATTATGAACGCAGACAGAGGAGAAATAGGGCTCTGTGATCTGTAAGAATCGATTCTTAAGTCAGAACACTTTTGGCAATATGTGGCAAACTTTTAACTTCTCCTCAATACTAGCAGCTGTTGATGTAGGATCTAAACCCAAAACGTGAGCCGATAGTGACGTAAGAATGATATTCAAGGGAAAATGCTGTATAATAATAAGCTTCCATGAGCTTGTGTTTGTGAAATACATGGCATGTAACAGATGATGGTGAGCACATAAAGTGGGAAATGAAGAATTTAGTGTTTTTATTTTTATATCCTAAATTGCCCATAAATGGTGATACCCTTGATCTCGCATATAAGAACAACCCTCTATGAGTCTGAAGTGATTTCACCCAATAGCTATGCTTCTGCCTCGCTCCTGTCTCTCCTACTGAGCATGCTCTTATTAAGATGTAAATCAGAATGAGCCGTTCAGAGAGTGAAGCCATGACAAAAGAGCGAAAATGACTCTCTTAAGTGCTCAGTATGTCTGGGAAGTTGAGACCAGCACTGTCCAAAGGGCATTTATACCAACTCAAATGAACCTGCTGAGGCAGTAACCGCCACCCACCCCATGGGGCCTCTGTTTTCTTTAAGTAAAAATCAAACAAGCAGCATGAGCTGTAGTACTGTGCTGACAGCCAGGCTGAGGTTTAATATATTTCTGGATTTAATATTGTTCTAAAGACTTCAGAGACTGTGCAGAGATTGTTTTGTAGTTATATCAGCAAGGGATCCTCAGCAGGTTCCCAGAAACAGCATGGGTTTAGGATTCATCGCAGAATTGACTCATAAGTACACTGGTCAGTGTATGACTAGGTTAGTATTGAATATCTCACCTTGCCATAAAGTGCTTTATTAAACAAAACCTTCGGGGATATAAACAAAGCATCTTCCGCTAGTGTGTACTGTATTGTGTACTGAAACGATATTCATAATAATCTCATGTTTATGGAAAAAAAAAGAGACTGTAAAAGTCTGCATTATGCATTTAAAATAATGTCTTATTTATATTTGTTCATCAGTTATTTTTATGAACAATGTAATTCACCTACACAGTAATCTCGCTATACTAAAAACCTGTTTAAAGGTGCCATAAAATGCATTTATTCGGCATTTTAAATTGTTCTTTGATGTCTGAATAGAAGGTATGTGACATTCCCACATGCTAGGCATGCAAAGATTCACCCGATTCATGATTCAATTCAATTTTTTAAAAAATATTTTTGAAAACAAAATGTAAGACAACTTTGTTACCAAGAAATGCAACACTTATTTTACTATTCTTTATCAGCTTAAATATTCCTTTTACTAAATAAGGAAAAACTTGTTTAATTGTCTTAATAACCAGCAATAATTATTTACAAACATTTGGAAAGACTGGAGTAAAGTATAGCAGTTTATTAACCAAAATATTCCTTTTATTAAAAATCTTTAAAAGTTGATAACAAATCGGCCTTTCCTTAATGTACATTTGTGAAGGCTGTAACCAGCTTAATCAAAAAAAAAACAAAAAACAACAACCTCCATTTGCTCCTCTGTTCTTTTGCTTTCGGCAGCCTGTAAAAAGATAGCTCAGATTTCATCTTGAATCTATTTGTACATTCATTTGCACAAAAGCTCTTTCCCATTTTCGATCTGTTTTCATGTGTTTCCGCAGCCTATGAGCTGAGATACTTCCACCTACAATCATGCCATGAGCATTCCCTCTATTGCACCCTCTTCTGTCGAAACAATGCACTTATAGCCTGATAATAATCACAGTTCATTTTTTTAATTTTCTCAATTCGAATCGTCATAAATTTGTTTCGTGATTTATCGTTGCGTGATACATTGTAACATGTTATAAACATTTACAAACCCTAAGATTTGGCCCTAGAATGAATCCTTTTTTTGGTGAGCTCATTAATAAGCTAATGAGCTCTGCTCTGATTGGCTGGTTTGCAGCAAGGCGCCGCAATGCTTCACACCAATGCAACGATGCAAGCTATTTCTCTGATTGCAACACAGGCAGGAAAAGAAAATGATCATCCGTGTCCATAACCTAGGTCACTTGTTAGCTATGATGGTACAAGTAACATTACCCATACTAGCTACTTGCATTTGTTCTTGACAACAACACGATTTAAGTTGTTAGCTAACAGTGAAACTTTAAAAATTTAAGATGATCTGGCTTCAACCACTAAAAGTGGATAAACTCACATAACATGGCTTGCTACGTACAGTTTGCAGTTGGGGATGTGATGCCAGTAAAATTGGATCTGCCCCTCTTTTCAGTGTCAAAAGCTCAGCAAAAGCTGCTTGATATTGCCCAAGGTTTCATATACTGTCCAGAGTGAAGTGTGCAGAGCAAACTACCGACTTCAAATTAAAGCTGTCAGGCATCCTGTTAAAGATGAATATAAACTATGCCTGTTGACAGTTCAGTTCCTTGGCAAGGGTATGAAATGTTCTGACAATCCCTTCACACAGCCTGGAACAGCACATTTTTGCACATAGTCTGCCATTTTCATTGTTGTTGCTCCATTCTCGTTGTTTCGTTCTTCACAAGACCTGCAGATACAGTTGAAGTTTTAGCTGTGCAGGTCTATGGTAGTATTTCTGGTGTATTCATATTTTGGGGGCGTCAATATTAATGTATCACTATTGCTGTGGAAAAGGTTAGGCTTTTGGAATAGGTCCTTTTTATCACCCTCTTTTGCTTATGCAGGATTTGCTTTTAAAAGCAGAGAGACAACAGTGTTTGAGGTACACGGGGTGTTAATTCCATGTACTGAACTCTCCTTTTTCAACTATGCCAAGGTGAGCACAGCTTTCTGTTCAGTGGCACCTTTAAGATTATGCCCTGGAACTAACTCATCAGCAAAGCTTCTCTGCCAATGACAATCTTGATAGTAGTGATGAGCCCGTGGGTAGCATGAGCACAAAACAATTATGTAAGCAATGAAGCTTACATACATCGGTTTACTTGGCGCCCTTGTGTGCCTGTGCTGGTTGACTGAGTCACCATTTACTGTGAGAGTCACAAAATGGGATAATTTCTTTAGGTGGTGCTGCAAATTGGCCTCACAGCTCAACACACATGACTAACGCCCCCATAATGCTTTGGCGACCTTGCAATCTCTGGGGAAGAGACCTGCTCAAGCAGGGTTAACATTAATCTTCTTTCACACACTCCAGAGGCCCAGGGACTCAGAAAAAGACCTAGGGTGGTATTTTCATAAGCATAACACAAGCGCTAAATAAGGCCTAAGATCACAGCATCTATGTGTGAAAGATATATTCTTTGTATTTTTGTGACAAAATGGGTTGTCGTGGGGTGAATGTACGTGCTGATGTCATAGCCAATCAAATCAGCTTATCAGCGTGTTCAGTGCATTGACATGTTCTTTTTAACAGATAGATAAATAAATAGTTGGCTTGCAAAACATTTAATAAATGCACTTCACAGTCACAATTAAACTGCATTCTTATTTTTAAAGTATTAAATAGTTTAGTTAGTTGTATTTACTTATAGTTCGATGAAGTAGCCTTTATATTGGAGTGGAGTTACATAAATAGTGAACATCCACAAAGCTAGGTTGTGTAAAAAAAAAAAAAAAATGGCACAAAATACAGTCAAAATACAGTTTTGAGATTGGTTTGTGCTAAGAAGGACTTTCAGCCAGCAGCAACAGAGGTGCAATTTTAGACAAATGTAATAAATACAGAACTACCAGTGCGACAGTAGATTTGGAAAATTGCTCCTGTAGTGCATCAGGCGCAGACGCTTTTTTATCTCCATCCGTATAAAAAAGCGACTCAGCAGGAAAAGGAAACAATGATTGGCGTGCACCCACCTAAAATAACAATGCATTAGTGAATGCCCAAACATAGACGTCCTAGTTTCTAATATATAACAAAACTGGATGATAATGATCCAGTTTTCTATGCATGTTTTAAACAATTTTTTTAGCGCTATTCTAATTATGTAAAAATGGTCAGCCTTTCTGCCATTCACACACAAAGCACCATGAATGACAGACTTTCCAAGTCATCATGCAGTTACCGCACCTGTCATTACAGCACCCTTGGCGTAAATTAGCTGCATATTATAACTTCTTTACTCTGAAGCTGTCCCTGCTGGTCAGGGAGCAAGCACAGCACTTCCAACTTGATTACAATACACAATGCGAGGAGTCAGAGCTCCTGTAATAGACAGCGACATACCACCATCTAGTGGTTATGCATGTCTTTTCTTTGGGCAGTGTTTAAGCTTTACGTTTATTCTAAAACATTAGCAGTCGTAATTATTTTGTGTTGTTCACAGGACCATGAGAAGCCCAGTCCTCCCCAGAAGCCACTGCCTGCAGACCCCCCGGTTAGAGGTTACAGATTGGCACGGAGCACATCAGCAGTTGGAGTGCATGCATCAAGCACTGGTGCTCTTTCTATTCCAATCCCTACTGCCCCACGGCCTCCACCCGCTATACCACATCCAACAAGGTCGGTAAACAGTCGACAGAATTTTTCTAAATCTTTCAGAATATGTACACAAAATTAACAAATGACTTTTGGGTAAAACTTTAGGCCAGCACCAAGGCTACCACCGTCTCTATATGAGCGCTGACACGAGCTCCTGATAAAATTCCACCAGCGAATGGACACTTTTATTTGCACTATGAAAACTCTAGTGGACCCACTGCACACCCCTGTGGAACTCCTTAGTTTCTTTGAGAAAGAAGCGAATTGTGCTAACTTCTTGGTGCTTTGCCGCACCCAAGGTGCTCAGCGTCCTCACTCAGGTACTGTAGAAATGAGATGTATATTTATTGTCAGAAGAACACAAGGCCAACACTTTTTCTATGGTGGTTATTATTGTGACCTTTTTACGACCATGTTTGTGCTTGTCTTTTTGTCGACACTATGGACACTTATTGATTTCGAATCAAGAGCCTGGTTGCTTTTATTCAAGTTAGTCTGTACTAGGGCAAAAACCTGTGATGTTCCTGTAAATAAAATATGAATGGGTGTTGTAAATGTACTAGACCTATGTATGCTCTCTGTGGCATAGAAACTGGAGTGTGAACACAACATACAGGTTGCAGGTTGAAGGTGCTTCATTCAGCAGAGATTTCAAACAGAAATGCATTTCTCTTGAGGCATGTTTTAGTGAAAACCTAATTGCAAGCAGCAATGGGACAGACATTATAGTCACTGTATCAGACTTGCAATATATGTAAAGGGGCTGGATCATCTTTCGCAGAATCCAAAGCATGAGACTGCTACTCCGCTAGCTCTCTGTGCAACAAAACCTCCACAAATCCCTTCGAAGCACATCTTGAACAGTTTTTCATTCACTTCTCATACGTGGAAGCTTTGAACAAAATGTTTACTCACGGCTGCATATGAGACGGCCGAGGCAGGTTCAGTTCCGTTACATACAGAAACACCATACAAAAACAGAATGGATCAGTCAAAAGAATTTAAAATATAGATGCTTTGACACAATATCTTCAATTTCACATTACAATTTTACATCTACGACCTAGGACAAGCGTGTCCAATCTTATCCGATTAAGTTGATCTTAGCTTTCAGTAGGTTCAGGTGAGGCTCTTGCTTGGTTAGAATGAACACCTGCATCCACACCGGCCCTTTCCAGACAAGATTGGACACTGCTGACCTAGGATGTTGCTGGATTGCGACTCACTACTTGCTGCAGAGGATGCTGGGAAGGATGAGTCAGCCCCTTTAAATGCCTGGTTGTTATAGATCCACTAATAAGGAACTATAACTAAAAAAGTACAGAAACAAAAAGGGTTATCTTGCTTCGTTTTGTGTTCAGCTGGGTAATGCAAACCAGATGCTGTAGTACTTCATTACTTCAGTACCACAACATTATTTAAATGTAAGTGTCAACAAGTACACTTTTTTCCGTCCTATTTGATTAAACTATACTGATTCAAGAAAAACTGGCACCTGTCACAGCTACGGTCTTTTCAAGCAACAGGAGTTTACATTTGCCATTCACCATGATATTTCATAAATCTTACTGGTATCTTTAATACTGTTAACATCATTGTTTATATCTGTGATAGACTCAGTGCTGTATTGAAATACATTTACCCTTTTTGTCACATTTCCAAAGAACAAAAAAAAAAGAAAAGGAAAAAAGGAAAAAACACTTGTTTGATTCTGTGTAAGAGTCCATGGTACATTTTTTGTCAGCCTGTAGATCGCATACAAGAAGCCATTTCTTTGCCACTGAGATATTTCCTTTCTGTTTTTCTCATGTCGTTGTTTAATACAACACAAGCAAATTGGTGTTGAAGATGTGAAATTACAAGTGAACTTGAACTGTAACTGTGTCTGGGTTTCTTCAACGATTGAAAAAAAAAAGTCAATAAACAAAACTGTACTTTCCATCACTGAGTTATATTTGCGTGTTCTGTGAAAACAGTTGTTTAATGGATCAAACGTGGAAATCTCATCCCAATATGGATAATACCAAGGAATTATTTTGGGGAGCAATATTTTTAAGTGTGTTCATCTAATTGCGTTTTGTTTATTGTTTCATTTAATGTTGTGGCTGTCCATAAAACAAGTTAGCGCCTGATCTCACATACTTTTTAGCCTTTTTGTTTCTCAAAAAAAAAAAAAAAAACATGACGAAACCGCAAAGCCCTACTTCCAAATACTTTCAGTGCTTACAGCTATTCCTCTTTCTAGTGCCGTGTCGACACTGAAGACTCCTTACAAAAATACAAAAACAAACAGAAAACATCACCATTTCAGCTGTTACACAAATTTACACAATCCATTGATGTGGAGCCATGCAAACCCTAGTGTGCATTAATGTAGAAACCGTAACGTATTAGAACAAGTGCATTAATATAAACCTCTAGATTGCATTACAGATGGAACTACTGTCAAAGCTGCTGTTATAGAAAATTAATCACCATGTTTGTCCTAATCAACACTGGTATAAGTACACATAAAGCATAAGAGCATGTCCACAGAAATTGGGGGAGAGAAAAGATGATATTAGCGTTTTTCATATACAGGTTAATTGGATGACAGAGAAAAAAGAATGAATTCGAAATGAGCTTGTGACAACTTGGAAAGGTTTAGAACTGAGTTGCAGGGAAAAACCATTCCTGGAACTGTAAATGTTTACATATAAATTGACAACATTCGTATACATTGATTTTTATTATATTTACAATATATTATTTTGCAATGCAAGTGATTTTGTGTAAAAGCTTCAGTTTGTTTTTTAGCTATGTGTTTTAGTAGTAGTAGTAGTTCTTTTTAAAAAAAAAATACTGGATGAAAATCAATATTAGCTAATACTCCAGGCATTCGGCATCAGTGTAGGGAAAATGTGGCATCGTGCTATCTAAACTTTTATACTTTTCCCGTTTTGATGCCAAACCTAGAGAATCTCCCTTCCCTCCAACAAGTCGATGATGTTCTAGAAAAGAAATGGTAAATTTCTTTTTAACAAAATGCAAAGGTGGGGGGAAAATATAACTATTTTTGTTCAGTTAAATCACCTGGTTTCCAGACACCTTGGCCATTTCTTCTGGACCTGCTCCAAACTGGAATGAGACAAAAACATAATCATAAAATGCCATAAAAGAACAAAAGAGGTGTTTTGTTGATATCACAAACGCTTATTTATTCTTTGTCAACTTTTTCCTGCATAATGTAATCCAACACTTATTGTTAAAAACACTGTAGCTCTCTTTTTACCTCATTTGTCACATGCCGGTCAGCACCGCTATCCAGCAGGAGCTTCACCAGCTGCTTGTGGTTGTTGAGCACGGCTACCTAATAGAGACAACAGAGCTTTAACAGAGAGACTGTTTCTTTTTTTCACCTAAACTGGTGTATCCTGAGAGCCCCCGCTATTTTCATATTTCCATTTTGCAGTACCATAAGTGGCGTCTTTCCGTTTTTGTCTCGGACGTTGACATCAGCTCCGGCTTGGATGAGAAGTGATGCCACGGCGGGGTTTCCGCTCATTGCTGACACTCTCATGAGAGGAGTCCACTGAGACACGGTGCCCCGCACATCCAGCTAACACACAGTGGATACACAACATGAAGACGTGTATATACACACATCTATCATATGGACAGTCAACTGGTATTGTGTCTGACAGCCTAAAGAAATACTAAAGTACAAATTAGTACAATACATGCCAAATATAAAGAACTATATTTTAGTGTACTTAATTGAGGCTTACTAATCAAGACTATAATACCGGAACTTTGGCAAATATGTTTTACAAAAATTGAAATGAATTTCAATATTTGTTATTGGAATTTTTCCAAATTTCCCATGTAATTTTTTGCCATGGCCAATTCCAGCCATCAACCAGGGAGACACATGAAGCCAGTCGACCTCATCTTTCCAAACTGCTGTTCATGCAACACAAGGTGGCATATAACACTCAAAGAAAACTCTCTGCTCATTTCCACATGCATGTCCACGATTAGCTGAGACAATTGATGTAATGACATTTTTGGTCTTACTGTACATTAGTTTCAAATGCACCATAAAGGTGACAAGTTTAAGGACCTGTGTCTCCCAGATGTTTTTTTTTTTTGCACTGGTAATGTCCATGACCTCATTTTCAGCACACTTTCAGAGCACTTAGTGCTTATTGTTGCTAGGTTGCAAAAAAAAACATCTTCAAGCACTTCACATTCCTTCTTTGTCAGTGTCAAGTCTCTATTTACTTTAGAAAGGTTAGCTTAAATGATGGGAAGAAATCACGTCCTGGCGTTGGCAGCAGCTCCCGACATGGGAACTGATATACATTTCAAAAGTTCTTGACAGTGTTGACATTGTAAATCCTGCCCTTTCTTGATTTTGATTAATCAATGAGATAGGTGACATTGACGAGCTCTGTGGCGTTCCAAAAGTTGAACTCATTTCAACTGAAAGCACCTTGGGCACGGCGAGAAAAAAAAGTTGCACACTGAGGGAATTTTTGCGCTGAGGACATTGAACGTTGTAAATGCTGAACTTTATAGGATTTGTATTTGAAAATAATTGCTGACAGTGCAAAAACACATTTGGCGGACACAGGCTCTTAATCACGTACATTGTACGTTGTTGATAAAATAGTGATTCAAATATATAACTACCACAGACTTGGACTAAACGGACACATAAATGGAAATCACTGACCTCACATCCATCCTGAATCATGTAGGCTATGACAGGAAGATGGCCCCCGTCTACAGCCCAGTGCAGAGCAGTGCAGCCACCCAGGTCCCGAGTCTGCCATGTTGCTCCACACATGCGCAAATACTTCACAATATCCAAATACCCAGAAAAACAGGCCAGCATCAGGCTGTGGGCAAAACAATTAAACTTTAGAAAGATTTATAAAGAAATTCAGGTGGATGTTCTGAAGATCCAAAAACTAAGCAGTTGCTATTATATCAAACAAACTGTTGTCTCCAAACAAACTGCAAATCCAAACTCACGCGTCTTTACCACTGCCATTCTTCACGTGAATATTAGCACCATGTTCTATCAGTTTATGGACCATCCTACAAACATAATAATCACACAGACATGATGCCCTCAGTGTCTTTCTGTGCATTTGATACCTTTATGCAAATGACCTTGACATGTGGTTGATATGCAAATGGTTAATATATCACATATGTTTGCATTAATTTCCCTGGGGAAAAAAGGGCTTACCTGCTTAAACCTTTCTGTGCGGCCACCATGAGTGGTGTGAGTCCCAGTTCGTCACAAACATTCACATTCACTCTCCTGGTGAAGGTAAAGCATAACAGAAGATTATTCCCTGTTTAAAATACTAAAAATATCAGTATATCGTAGCGATGGACCTCTATTAGGGCGGCATCGTGGTTTGCACTTCTTGCCTCACAGCAAGAAGGTGCTTGGGTGCCTGTGGAGTTTGGATGTTCTCTCCGTGTCCGTGTGGGTTTTCTCTGGGTACTCCAGTTATCTCTCACAGTCCAAAGACATGCACAGAGGGGATTAGGCTAACTGGCTACTCTAAATTGCCTGTAAGTGTGAATGGTTGTCTGTGCCTGTGTGTTGGCCCTGCGGTGGATTGGCGACCTGCCGAGGGTGTACCCCACCTATGCGTAGGTGTGAATATGAGTGTGAATGGTTGTACCCCGCCTCTCGCCCGAAGTCAGCTGGGATTGGCTCCAGCTTCCCCCCACAACCCTGAACGGGATTAAGCGGCAGAAGATGCATGGGTGTTTCTAATAAAGTGGATAGTGAATATATATCTGATTTCAGGAAAGATGCATTAAGTGCTATATAAATCAAATTTAATTGAATTTACCTGATATTGTATGATTCATAGATTTACAGTGGTACCTTGACTTACACCCAAGTTACGACATTTCCGAGATACGAGGTTGATGTCGGGCTATTTTTTGCTTTGGGATACGACAGTTCTTTGGGATACGACATTGGCGATTTCATCATGTCTCGTGCAGTCCGCCGCCATTACGCGTTCCCGTGTCCCAGTCCGCTCCAAGCTGACATACAGATCACATGTCGAGCTCGCTGAGTAAGCATCACTGCAGCATTTCTCGCTTCGTTTTGTGTTCTTTGTGCCGTTTTGGAACTTTATTTGTACTGTACTCTGTATTTTCATCATGGGTCCTAAGAAAGTGAGTAGCAAGGCTGGTGCTGAGAAGAAGAAGAGGGAAATCATTGAAAAACACGCTCAAGATGTGCGCGTCACAGACTTATATGAGGAGTACGGGCGGAGTAATTCTACCATTAAGTTAAGTTTAGCGCTAAAGTGTAGCATAAGTTTAGCGATACGTAA
>JAQMCW010000005.1:16625374-16647716 GCA_030068335.1 Chrysichthys cranchii
ACACCTACGGGCAATTTAGAGTCGCCAATTAGCCTAATCCCCTCTGTGCATGTCTTTGGACTGTGGGAGGAAACCGGGGTACCCAGAGGAAACCCACGTGAACACAGGGAAAACATGCAAATTCCACACAGAAAAGCACCCATGCCAAACCCAGGGCTCGAACCCATGCCGCCCTGGAGTCGATGTTAGTTTTTTTAATTAGGAGTTTGACATCTGGTGGTTTAAAAGATGTAGACACATAGCTAGTCCTAAGGGAAGAATTGACTATTTTTAGAAGAGGTTTGATTGCCTCTGGTAGTTTCATGTAAGGGAAAGCAAAAGATCTCATACACAAGTTGACGATTTTGATGAGAAAATTAGTGAAATTAGTTTGGTCTCTCAAAGGGGAGTATAACTTTCTAATCGCTGATATGTTAGAGTTGTATTGTTATTTGCAGGATTAGTTTTAATCTTACCTTTAAATTTATAGTCTGAATTTTCTGCCTGATCTTTTCACTTTTCTCTTTGAAAATTATCACAAAGTCATTAGTAACATATATTGATGAGACATTTGTTTCTGTGGTGGTCTTATTCTTAGTTAATTTCGCTAAAGTATGTGACCATACGTCTTCTTTTTCTTGGACATGTCCTCTTTCTGATATTCAAAAAATGCATGTGGGGGTGGGATTTTTAAATTGCCGAAAATGTCCTGGATTTGGGTTTTGCTTTCTACGTCCGCTTTATACATTCATTATGCGAGTGTCTGTCTGCCCCATGCTGCCATCCTGCCCCAAGTGGCCTCTTTTTCCAAAACCAAATTGTGGTCACCCTACAGTATTAAATAAGAATCTAGGATTATTTTTTGTTTTCTTTTATTACAATGGAGCAGTACATTGATCTAGCAGCGTAATGAGATTTTCTATAGTTCAAGAGACTCTCCTTCCATTCTGTGTGAAATACTACACATTTTCTTTGATTCCCTTTCCGTTTCTTTGTTTTTGGTGGTCTGTTTTATGGTGTGTGTGTGTGTGTGTGTGTGTGTGTGTGTGTGTGTGTGTGTGTGTGTGTGAGTGAGATCATAATACCTTTCTTTTAAGTTTTAATTTTCTCAGAAAACGGATCAGTTGTTGGGGTGGATGGGTTACCACAGCAGAAGACCACATCAGGTTCTATGTCTGTCAGCCGACAGGAACCTGAGGCTACAGCGGACCCAGGGTCACTAAAAATAGTTCAAGATTAGAAAAAAAGCACTCGGTGGAAATATTTTTTAAGTTATAATTATTAAGTACCAATAGCAGTGGCTACGTGCTGTCTCTTTTTGTGTAGCAAATCACATTTCTAATGATTCGTCATGAGTGAAAATCCCTGCTGGTGCAAACCACTGAATTCAAGTGGAAATGTGGTAGAAATGCTTTGAAAAACTCTGACTAACATTCCTAGGTCAGTCACTGATTTGTGTATGTTCAGAATATATGTACATACGTACAAATAATGTGTGAATTAAGTAGGAAGAGATTCAATCTGAGATGAACTGTGTGTTACAGTGCTTTACAGAAGTATACCTGCCCTTTTAAACCTTTCCACCTTTTACAGAGTGGAATAGAAATTTACATAAATAGGAGTTTTACTATTTGATTTAAAGACTATACTAAACATTTGAAGGTGGATTTTTTTTGTGATGACGCAAATATTCATGGAACAATAAATTAAAAGGAAAAAGTCATGTACTGGTTGCATAAATATTCAACCATCCACCCCCCTCCTCCATGGGACAATACTTGGTTGGAACCACCTTTTTGCTGCAATTTCAGCTGTAGGTTTACTGGTATTTGTCTGTTAGATTCTCACATCTGGATCCTGATAGTTTTGCCCATTTGTCTTGGCAAAATCGCTAAAGATCTGTCACATTGTCTTGAAGTCGATGATGAACAGCAATTTTCAAGTCTTGCCTCAAATTCTCATCTACACGTTCTAACTCATTGGGGTTGTTGGTTTTGAACCACTCCATTTCCATTGTTGCTTTGACAAGAACCAAACCTGGAATGATCCAGTAGCTTCTAAATCTGCAAGATGATGTTTTTTTAGGTACATTCTCTAACAAAACATGAGGTCTTCCAAGAACAGGTGTAAACCACAGATTCTATACGATCCGATACAGTTTTGTTTATTAAGGCAACTATTTGATATTAGAAGATGGAACTGAATCTGCCACGATATAGTTGGTTTTCCTTCCACAAGCAATTGTGTGATATTTGACAATACCATTGAACCTACTACAATATGATATGCTACAAACTCGATTTAGGAAACTCTGATCAATAGGTTGCCAACTTTGTTCAGAATCTGGAGTAAGCCTATTGGTAATATATGACTATGACTATGAAAGCTATGCAACATAGTCAAGGATTATTTTAGAGTGGACATGAAGCACTACATACACTTAGCATAATTGTGACCCGTGCTGGCAAAATGAGTCGGAATGAGGAAATTTTCAAAAGTGAGTTATTGTTACTTACACATTGTCCATCTAAAGACCTTCAAAATGAGTCATGGTTTGTTGAAATCAGACACAAAATGACCGCGTTACATCCATCTGAAGTCGATCATGTCTAATGAGGTTTGGAAACTCGCTTTCCATTGGTTCATAAAAGCGTCATCGGGAATTCCATGTGTATTATCAGGAAGTAGAGGAACTACGCCTCACAACGATACCAAACACGGGTAGGAGGATTCCCCTGTCTCGCCGTGAAAAACACGGCTTTATCATGGAATATTACGACAAAGGACTAATTAATGAAGACATATGAATGATCTTAATGAACAAAACCTTAAATTAAATCTCACTTCGACCAAAACCATGTTTTGTCTCTTAGCTCATAATTAGCCTATGTGCATTCGGACTCATTTTTCCCAGCACGGGTCACAATTTTATAAGAGGGATTCCCACTTTAAACATCCTTCATGGTTTAACACTGTCAGTGTAATTGTTTTTGAAATAATAAGTAATCTAAATGACATTTTTCATACAAGTGCAGCGCCATCTTGTCCGATCTTAGAGCCTGTGAAATCATGAGGTTAGCTGGCTTGGAAGTCCTACATTATTTCACATTAGAAAATAAGTGACAGCAATGGAAAATGAGTAAAGCCACATTAAAAACGATGCAAGGGGGATGACTTTTGCATTTTCCCTGGATGCAGCAATAAATTTTATAGTCCAAAAAAAATTTGAAAAACTGTCCACTTTCATACATCATCCCATTAAGTATAGGTCATAGTTGAGTTGATGTAATTAAATCCAGTTTGTAAGGCTACAAAATGTGGAACAGTTCAAGGGGATGAACTTTTTTGGTTTAATCAGGTAAGTCTATAACTCAAGGTAGTCAGATTAGTGCTGCTTGGCCAGGAAGGTTTATATGTAATGCTTTTAGAATTGCTTATCAAGTGTTTGTTTTTTCTAGTGATTATATTCTTCTTTTCACACACACACACACACACACACACACACACACACACACACACACACACACCATATAACCGAAGTGTTCCACTTCACACAAGCGATGTGTCACCTTTCTGACAGGTAAAAAACAGAGTCATTACAGTAAAAGCCCTTTGTGAAGCCCATTATCCCATCAGAAAGAAATTGTTGAGGTAAATAAATCTTTGTTTTATAAATGCAATAAAAGGACGGGAAGTGGGTGTGTACAAGGAAACGCTTGGAGCAACTGTGTCCTCAAATGCCCCCTCTTCCTTCACGTGCTTTCACTCAAGCCAGACACAAGCTTCCCAATGTACTTTTAAGCTACTTAAAAGCACTATACCTTTCAAGAAATAATACACAGTACATGGGGGGGGACAACAGCCGTGTTACACTGTCTTGACCAGCACTTTCACATTGCTGATGCTTCTGTTAAAAAATGTTAAATGAAACCGGTATTTTTCATCTGTCCTTGTCAATGATATGCTAATCCAGGAGACAAGAAGATACAAGATGTACTCTGTAAGATTGTAGAGCTGGACAGCAAAACTGTAATGAAAAAGGGCAAGAGGAAGAATGGAGGTAGTAAACACAAAGCAGATGGCTAACCACAGAGAGCTGTGGCATCCAGGCGTTGGCTGCCTGGTTAAAGTCTAACCAGATCTCTCCCCCTCTTATCTGCAACCCACTGCTCCTAGTGCGTTTGTAAACATAAGAAACTCCCCTCCTACACACAGCTCAACTCACAGCCTACTCAAGAGTCTTCTCATCTCATTGTAATAATATGGTACAAGACATTGGACTCTGCATGGATGCAGTAGTCTTGTACAGCATGTCTCAAAGCTCTTCGACTTGTGCTTTAATTCTGATTAAATGCCTAAAAATGAATGCAGTCCAAAATAGAGAGGTAAATGTGCAAGCCTAAACATGCTGTTCTCTCTTCTTTTTTTAAACACTCTGTGAAAAGTTGCCTATAGCTGGAGTGTATTAAAATCACATGTACATTATACGGCGCTGTGGAACTCAGGGGTATTTGAGGACACGGATACGCCCAGTCACTCCATTTCCACACCCACTTCCTGTCCTCCAGACAGATGGGCTATTGGATCACAAACCCTGTTGCCAGGACGACTGCTTTGGCTGCAGCCAATAGAAAACCACGCGACACATGGCCAATCACAACAGCCAAGCCAAGCTGGCTTTTATTGCGACTAAAAGAAAATCTGTGCACATAATAACAGCTAAAGTCTTACAGCGAAAAATATTTGAGCATCTTCTATTGGGATAAACGTAGCCAGATGACCTTGATATCAAAATCTAATATCAAAGTATCTGCAAGGATCAAGAGGCACAAAGCTTGTAGGAATTGATTACAAATTTACTGTGTATAAATACATCATAGTTTTATAGTGTTGATTCCATATAAAAGGCATTTAACACGTAACAGTATATAACAGCAAAGCACATTTTGTTTGCAGAACAATATAAAAAAAAAAAAATACCCCACCAAAATATAACAATAAATATATAGATAAGTACTCTGATACAAAAATCAGCAGATAAGTTGAATTAGAAAACTGTTTTCAAAAACCCCCCCTGATGCTATACAGTGTGTAGGTTAAAAAAGGACTCCAAACTGGATGACTAATAAAGACTAAATTTAAGAGAAGGCGATGATCCGTGGATACTGAATAAACTATTGAGAGTCTAAACGTAATACTATTGACTTGGCATTCTGTATCCACAAACTGTTGCATGTCTTGTCTTGTGTGGTAATTCTGGTTTTGTGTGAGTAATCTATTATGCCCTGTTGGAAAAGTTTACTCTTGTGGGGGATTTTTAGTCATTTTTGATCAGGGGAAAACACTTTAGATCTGAATCATAAATCAATGAATAGTGTCTGAGAAATGATGTATTTATGACCCCTCACCTTTGCTTTTGCGATTGAACCAGCACCAGAAGCAACAGCAAAAATCTGCATGGAATCTACAAGGGATTCATGTTGCTTTGTTTGTTTTTCCATCAGCAACGTTAAGTCGTCAACACCAACCCCCCCGCCCAAAAAAATTTTTTGTACGCATCTAGAACCAGAAGTTTCTGCTGTGACATGCAAAATGTAAAAATTACACAATTATTTTTATCGTCATATTACTTGTTTTTGGATGAAATTGGTATTTGTCCCCACACATTTGAATATAGCACAAATATAATATGCACTTATACACACATACATACACAGGCAACACTGGTGACACAGTACCTCATAGAGCTGCTCAGCACGGGGTTATGCTGTACACACTAAATACTGCTCAGTGTTTATGTATAAATACAGAAACCAGTGCGAATGCCCTAAAACCCCTCTAACAGCAACAATACCCCGTTCACTGCATGCATTCAGCTCTCACCTTTAAAGGATCTGGATCTCCAGTGCTGTTGGTTTTAAAGCTTTGTAACACCGATTAAATATTAAGAGGGAATCTGATTTTGGAGTAACTCAGCTCTTTCTCAGATTCTCAGACTATTCAAAACCACAGATATTTCCTTTTCTTTTTTACATTCCAAAAATAGAACATATGGCTCAAAATTTCAGGATTTATATATCAAGGCATATACACCCCCCCTCATTTCTCTTTTCACACATTGCATAGTTTGGCATACACTTCACATGTCATAATAGATGCACACACAATATAGGATTATGGGAGATTAGGGGAGAAGATCTTAGTCTTAGCTACATGTAGGAAACCACAGATATGAAGTGCATGGAAGGCCTGAGATACCTCCAAGGCCATGGACACAGACATAAAGGCATGTAAACAAGTCCATACTGGGGAAGGAGGCCGGTCAAATCTCAGTGAGAGTGAGCTTCACCATTCCACCCATCTCCTCCATCTGGAGCTGAAATGTGTCCTCATTGGAGTAATGCTTGATAATATTATCGTCCATGTTGACCAGGATCCTGTCGAAATGACACAGGTTGATTTCAAATCAGCCCAGTACTCAAATGGTCATGGGTTAGAGTAAGCTTACCCTTACCCAAGTGCAGAAATGCTTACCCTTTTTTGCACTTCTTGTAGACCTTCCCCATTTTCTCAAGAGGTACCTCATACTTCTCTGAAATCTGAAAGACAGGAAAGAAGGTTGAATTATTTTTCACAAATATTGCCACTATAAGCAATCCATATAAGGTTCTGCTGTTCCTTATGAAAGAATAGCTGAAAACATTTGGGTCAACTACGCGACCCCTCTGAAGTGATTTAATGGAACATTTGTAAGTGGAAGCAAGTGGGTGCGTTGCCAAGTCGTATCATAGGTCGACTTATTTTAATGGAGGCTTAGCGTAGCGAATTCAGCTCCCCTCCCTCTCTGCGCACCAATGCCTATCATTCTACCCTCCACATAGCCCACACCAGTGAAGTGTGTCTACAATGTTATCATTTGCACACACAGACACAGACACACACACGCACACAAACACACACACACACACAAATGGAAGCATACCATTATTCACAATTCTGGCCTGTCTGCATGCTTTGCTGGCAAGCCCATGTCTGCGATACTGACAGCAATCTGTGTGCCCTGTTACCTAGATTCCGTCTCCTAACAGTGGTGAACATCATACACATTTCACCGATCCACCGGACTTTACATAAGCCATACCATGCCCCTTTTTAGTATGCATTTGGCTTGTTGTTAAGTCAGGACATTGTAATCTGGGGAGCTGGACTAAACTAGCACACATCCTTTGACTGTCAGATCCTGATATCTACGAGGGCAGTGACATGATTAGACTTCACCACTAGGCCCAACACGTTTGATAGTGTGGCATTCAGGAATACCTGTTGGTTATACCCACCATGCACCTGCCTGGGCTCTTGGGAACTGGTTAGGAGATTACTCTGCCATATTGTGGCCTATGCTGTGGCTTTAGCTGGATTATATAATAACCAGGAAGGAGGGAGGGGAAAAGTAGTCTATGCGTACAACTTTCTGTTCTGTTATTTTTGCTGATTCATCTGATGGATGAACTTCATGCACCATTTTTTCATGGAATAATAAATTGCTAGCCATGTTTTGACACTTGGATATTGTTTTATTGTTGTGGACCGTGAAATCTCCCCCATTTCACCCTGTTCCCCCATTTCTGCTTTCCCAGGCATTCCCTGTACTTGGGTTCTTGACACAGGTATACTGGTGCTCAAGAAAGGAAAAAAACTGACAGTCTGGGCAGCTCAGAGACAAGTTCAGGAAGCATCTACAGTAAGATTAACTTACCGCTTCTACCAGTCCTTTCAGTGTCGGAGTCTTCAGCATGAGGGCATCGAAGACCTCTTCACTCTCTTTCCGTACATACAACAAAACTGGAAAGGGCCGGAGAAATGTGGTCAGTTGTGGTGTCACAAACATATACCGATGTACACATGCACACTTCCTCTGGGCTTCTCAAAACTGAGCTCAGAGCTCAAAACTCAGAGCTCAGCTCAAATCAGAGCTCCAAAGGAAAAAAAAAATCATTTACCAGCAATAAAATGTCAACATCATCTGTTTTGCTGTGGCTAAACCTTTATGTGGCCTGGAGAGAGCATTTGATCTGCTCTGTGTGTCCTTGGCTCTAGTGACTTTGCACCTCACATACTGTTCCTTTCAGTTAGGGATGCTTCCCATACCACAAGACCCACACCAGCTTCTTAGAGTCTGTAGGAAGAGTGGGCAGGGTTCTGGAGTGGGAGGTATGTTTGCATGAGCAGAGCAGAGGATGCAGTGCAGAGCACAGTAGAGCGTATTAGAGCAGGGAATTACACAAAGCAGTGCTGATTTTGGAGCAAAGCCTGTCCAAACACACAAGTTCACCTGCAAGCCATGCGGCAGCAACATGAATACTAACTGACCCTTCCAATGTGGGTCATAGGTTGTAGGAAACATAGCTATGTGTTTGCTTAATGTGTACTTCACATCCCACCACTGTTCTGCACTGAGTGCAAAGGAGGGAAAAAAAAGAAGAAAAAACAAAAAACGGTACATGCTGCCCATGATAAAATACACAAGGGAACAAGATGCGAGTGTGTGATTGGTGGAAGAGACAGGAGTGGTTTTAGGTAATGGAGCACCTTGAAGCAAAGTTCCACTGAGACTGCACCATGGTGACAGAAGCAGTCTGTTACCAAACAAACACACTCCTTTCTGTCTGTATACTCCTCTCTCAGGCACACAAATGCAAACAAGAGTTGGTACAGAAAATCGGTGCACAAACAGAAAAAGTAGACAACACAGCACAATAACATTTCACACCTCTCTTTGGTTCGTCCAACCTGGCCAATTTATTAGGAGGAGCTCCAATCTCATCTGCTGAGAAGGGTAATCTTTTCATTTCGGAGCTGAAAGAAAAAGAGAGACAGTTTTGAGTAGATGTGTGCGGTTCTTAGAAAAGTGCATTAGCCATTGACCCAAAAATAATCCTAAACTGTGTTCTTTGAACTGGTATTTCCTGGACTTGGCTAAAGTTTGACTTTTGCCCCATTGTACACAACAATCCGGCACACCGGACCAGTGCAAAAGACCAGTGTAAAAGCAGTAACTGCTTTATCCTGGCCAGGGTTATGGTGAACACATCAAAGTGTGTACATTAACAAGTTAGATGCCTGTCTATCACAGTGCACCACACACACACTCATTCAAACACTCATTTCAAATGATTATCACATGCAATATTAGCAATATATCAAATGCAAACCTACCCATCTTCTGCATCCTCAGAGGAGAAGGGCTGAGAGTAGAGAAGAAAAAACACAACAAAGGAAATGTTTCATTACTAACTCTGTTCAGTGCAACAGCCTGTAAACGGACATTTATTACATGGCTCATTTGAATACCCGATTCTGACTGGTTGGTTACAGCATTCCACGGTCTGTGATTTCTGTATTACAGATCGTTGCTATGTATAAAAGACCGTTGCTTGGGACCATGTCATTAGTGGAAGCAATAAAATCATTTTTAAATCAATAAAATCATTCAGTACTCAACAGTCAATATTTTGTGTCAAATTACTGATTGTCTTAGTACGTAGGCTTGTAATAAGCCATATAATGTACAGTGAGATGGACATTATTACACAATAAACTCCTTCAGGGTGATTTCAGACTCCTTTGCTTCACGTCGTGGTCCTGCATCATCCTATTAGGGTTGATAGTGCTTGTTGTACATGATCCCTTGCTTATATAAAACTTGAATCAGGCCTATGGTCATGCATTTCTTCATGGATGCATTATTTTTACAATTGGGCTACTAAGTACACCCTACTGATAATTCAGTGGTTTAACCCAAGGACAAAACGTTCAACTTTCAATAAGTTTAGGTCCACGAACAAGATGTACGTAGCTTGCCAACTGGAAAATAATGGTATTATGTTTATTGTAAATTTCCAGAAAATATACTAACTGGAAAACTTTCACAGAGACTCTTTTCTGAGGCCATGTTCACTATATATATACTGTATATAAATTTCACTTCACTGTTATTATTGCATATAATAACCCAGAGGCTGAAGTGGAGTTTGTTAATTTTATATAAAATAGCTTGTGAACTGCTTCTCTTACACAATTTCAAGGTATGTGAAAAAAAATATTGTCCTCTTCTCCATGTTTGGTGCGGGTGCTTCATTAGCTTCTATGTGACTGAAGCCAAAATAGGTTTATGTGGCTTGGCACTGGAGCTGCACCTACACTGTTTGCTAAAACAAATGTTTTTCTGTGTAATTCAGGACAGCAAACAGTCAGAAGGTTTATTTTTGGATTTATCCTGCTCCAGGGGTCAGCACTAGTCCTGCTGGTGTGCAGCCAGTAAAGAGGTCAAAGGTCTTTTTCAGGGACAATTCTCACCTGTGGTCCAATAGAAAGCTATTAATATGACCTCAGCAAAAGAGTTTAATACAAATTACATCCAAGTTATGGAGTATGTCTCAGCTTTCGAACGAGACCTCTCCTCTGTCGTCTCCTATTAACATTAGAGTACATAATACTTGACTCAAGGGCTTCTTTTATGTCATTTGATTTCTTAATGAATCACAAAAATGTCTACCTGTAAAAAAAAAAAAAATAGAAAGCCTAATAACAACATTAGGCATAATAAAATAATTAAATTAGGCATGTTTGTAGCTAGGACCTGTGCAAACTAGCACTACCTATCAGAGTCCAAACTGATAACAGCCAAAAAGCACATAAAGACACAAAAAGTGCCATAAAGAGCTTGGTTCATTAAGAGAACATGCTGTTTTCACGTGTTAGCCAAGTACAGCCTTGAGGTCATGCTGACCTGACTCTCAGTTTATCTCTTAGGATTGCTTGCAGGAAATTGCTCTGCTAGCATGTGAAACACTTCAAGCAAGGGTTTTTTTTCTTCTCTCTCTCTCTTTTCTTTTTTTTTTTTTGCTATTTCTGTACAGAGAAACAGAATGGTCATGGAGTGAGTCATATTCTCATGTAAGTCTGCTTTCACTGAAATCGATCAGTTCTATCACTTAGTGCAAAGTGTATTTGGACAGCTTGTTCAGTTATGTTCTGGGCTTGTTTGTTCTGGCCCATGTGGTGGAAAAAAAAGCTTGCAAGAAATGCTCATCTATACAGCCTCCGTTTTTCATTCAGTATTGTGTAACTCAGAGGATGATGCTTCGTGTGTGACTAAGATGTTTTTGTACTGCTCTGTTTATGCAGTGACAGTGAACAGTTTAGAGGAAAACTACTTTTCAGAGGAAGATGAAACAAGAAGTTACTCACGTGGCGCTGGAAATTTGCAAAGTGGATGTCTGGGATGAAGAGGACAGGCTGAGTGTCCAGGTCTGTCATCATCTTAAACACAGTGATATCACTACGCTTGTGCATCAGAGACATTTTGGCATCTACGACTAGAAAATAGGCACATAAATATACAACCATAAGAGTCTTTTGATTTTGTTAAAAAGGCAAAAAAAAAAAAAAAAAAAAAAAAAAATCAAAAAGTCATTGTCCTTTATAAACAGCCAATCTACTCATGTCCCTACTAGTGTTTATGCACTATATTATCTAATAATTACTGATTTTCTCATTAGCAAACACAAAGTAATGCAGTCCACACTCACAGGGAGCCAGGTTGGGGTTCACGTCAGCACATTTACCCTTCCTGCGTGACTGCTTGCGCTCCTCATCGCGGATCTTCCTCTCTGCACCTTTGTCGCAGAACACCTTGATCTGGCAGTAGGCACGGTGAATAGGCTTGTTGCTGCGGTTGTTGTAGCTGTACGTGTCAATCTGCAGGTTCAGCGGGAGACCCTTCACACCCTTCTGAGAGGAAAAGTCTGTGCTCAGGCAGTTGACCGAGATGAAGATCTAAACAAAGTGGAGAGGACAAGAGCCATGAAAAAGACATCTCCAGCTCAAGGTATACAGGACATTAGGAATGTGGTGAACATAAAGCTTTTGGGTCATATTGAGTGCATTGTTTCCAGTGAACTATTTCGAGCACACTTCTAAACCCCTGAATGTAATGCAACCCAAAAGAAATGTAAATTTTATATTATGTTTTATACACAGGATGCTACAAGAACTTGCCCTAATTACTTGCAATAACGTTTTCATAAGTGATGCAGAGCACAGGTACAAAAGCAATAAGTTGACGTATGTCTCCCCCTTTTGGCTCATAAGCAATAACGCTTGATTCCTTAACGCTAAATCTAAGTTTAGAGTTCGATATATATTTACAGTAGCAAACAGTTCTCCCTTAAAAGCTTTTCTCAGTCAGTCATTCATACACCATCATATTAATGAGGGAAAAAATAATTACTTATCTCATATTCGTTTCTAATTTGACAAATAATTCATACAATTATATGATTCTTAATCATATAAATTCTTAAAATTGTAAAATAAAAAAATGACTTATTAATGCAGAATTATAATACAGAATGTAAAAGACTGAGCAAGGTAAAATTGAAATTTTAACAGATGCCTTGAACTCAGTGCGTTAATTTATTACATGCTATTTCACAAGTGTCCACTAGGGGGCACAACAGGCTTAAATATGAGTTTTGTTTGTTCTTCTTCATCATCATCATCAAGTTTCATCACTGCTTTGTGTCTGTGCACAGGAGATGAACTATTTCCATTCACAGAACAAAGTGATGCCATAATTTGCTTTATAGCTTTTTTTTAAATATGTAATTCACAGATTTCAGTAACAAACAAAAAATAACTGCAGAGTCAATATCTCCAACTATCATCCCATCTTTCTCTTCTGTCTTGTACACACACACACACACACACACACACACACACACACACACACACACACACACAGAGATACACACAGCAAACACAGAGCACTCCAGAGCACACGGATGAGTATCCTATGACCACATGCATACCTTGTGATCTACATCCTGGATTTCAGCACAAAACACAGCACATAAAACTACATATTAGGCATGACTCATGAACTCCATTAATATGCAAGAACCTACAACATAGCTGACGGTAGAATTTTAGACCATAAAGGGAACTCGGTTACTGACCAGTTATGGCTTAAAAGAAGCTAGACTGGTCAGTGGAGGTGGGATAAAAAATTTTTTTTTAAAAAAGTCAAGCTGCCACATGATGAGTGACAGGTTGTACCAGACTTGTCTTGATATACTGGTTGAACTGGATTCCATAAACTGTCAGTGCTAGGTTTCAGCTCCACTTTACCTCTACTTTCCTTTACGTTTCCTCATTCCTCCTTGGGCAGAGCTACGTCTCGCCCAAACGTCTCCTCTTAGCGCATCACCTTAGCATACAATAGCTCTGACAGGTGAAATGGGCTGAGAACTAATTCTTAGTAACTAACACGCTAACACACCCACTCTAACACACGCACACATCTTTACTCTGTCACAAAGTGTTTACCTTTGTCTGACCCAACAAGATTTATTTCTCATTATTCTTTTAGTACAAGACACAAGATACAGTATTAGACAAAATGAGGACACTCTGAAAACTAAAACAAAATCGAAGTCGTGGAAACTCCCTGATTAGCGCACCCTTGCTCATATTCACTCCTAATTACACCTTTCAGACCAGGAGAAACAGGGCGCTTGGTTTGTTTTGCCTGAATGACGGCCATTGTTTGAATAATCACAATGTGCCCAACATTGCACTGACCATTTTGAGTAGAAATGTCTTCCACAAGCCTACTTTTCTAAAGGTCGGGTTTATTTTAAGAGGCTAGGAAGGTCTGTTAAGCACGCTAATAAGACAACAGAATGGTTCAATAAAAGCTAAATTTTTTTCTGCACTGTAAACTTTTGACAAACTATTAGTCTGTAACTTGAACTAACAAACTAATGTCTAATCTGCCTACAGATCTCAGACGGATGGGATGGCACAGAAGGACAGAACAAAAACAAGAACAAGTGCATGCGTTCTTGCTCTGTTTTTATTACTAATCCCTTGATCCAAATAATTTTTTAAAAAAAAGAAAGAAAGAAATATCACATAATTAAGGGCTTCCTGTTGAAATAACAAAGGAGAGATTCTTAAGCAACATTTAGTAGAATTCAAATGCTCAACCAAAGCTCGTTACACTTTTCACTAACTGAAACTTGATGTTGTTACTTATTGGACTTTTAACCTTCAACTGAAGCTGAAAGAGTAATGACAAAGTTTTCCAACGCCTACCTTTGCCTCCTCGTTGATGTCCCATGTGAACGAGATAGCGTTGTAGGAGATCTCCTCGATGTTGCTGATGGTGTTAAAGCTTTCTTTGTAGTCAGCTGTGGACAGAAGAAAACGCTGAGGTTTGCACTGACGGACCGGGGGAAGAGAGGAAATGTTGAGGTTGTTGAAGAAACGACGAAACACACATGAAAAGGTGCTGAGGGTTTACACAATGAAGAAAAACAGCCACCACTGGTTTTGTGAGATATTAATATAGGGCAGGTAAAACAGGACCAGCTCCACATGCTTCATGTGTTCTTGATTTTGTTTTCTACACACTGCAGAATTTCACTCACCAACAATAAGACCACCAAAAACTTGTCATTACCAAGACAGCCCATGACTGCGGCTCGTTTCAGACCCATGATTACTGCCAGGGTGTTTGAAAAAGTAACAGCAAATTGACAGTATTTCATGAAACGAACACCCCTGGCATTTCATACTCCCGCTCAGGGAAGATAAGGTCTTACGGACGGTGTTGATATTGCCAGATAAATGGTGGGCATGTGTTTTCGGACATGCACCATATACAAAATGGCTGTTGTTAGCTCTTTGCACCGTAAAGGGGCAGCAGTCAGATTTTTGTGGTTGGTCGGTGTGAAACCTCACAGAAGAATGCTGAAACAAAATGGAGATGCCTGCACTTGGGGATCTGTTCTTCTCCTTCATGATGACTCTCACCCTCGTACAGCCGCCTAATCTCTCGACACCATTCGGAGATTGAGATTTCAGATCATACAGCATCCTCCACAGAGCCCTGATCTCGCTCACTCTGATGGGTTTGGACTTCTGAAGTATGTTTTGAGAGGATGAAGATTTGGGAGTGATCGAAAGATTTGGGAGTGTGGTCAAAGAAGCAGTGTATTCCTGGCTGAAGGCACAAACAAAAACGTTTCTTTTTTCCTGATGGGATAAAGAAGTTGGTGCAATGGTGTGAGAAGTGTATTGAAAAGGAGAGTGATTATGTAGAAAAATGACATAGCATTTTATCTGTAATTGAATCATATATCTCAAAATATTCAATTTGCTGTTACTTTTTGAACCACCCTCATAAATGCCACTTATAGCTATCTATCTATTTATCTATTTATCCAGCCCACTAAGTATAGAAAAAATAACTGACATTGCTATTAAAAACAAAAATAAAAAAAATGTCCAGTGTCATTTAACATCCACTGGTGGTTGGAAGTTAGCTTTGTTTGGATATCAACAAACTCAGGAGTAAGGGACTGTACTGGCATCTTTGTTGTATGTTGAACTGAACTTCAAGCTCTCCTTTTCCAGGTCAATTCAGACCATTTGCCATGTTACATTGTTTACCTGCTGCCCCCATTCACCAGAGCACAGTTTGTAGACGGTAAACAAACAGGATCGTTAAGCTCTTTCTACCTCCACCCCCTTTCTCCCCCACCCACTTCCACTGTAATATGGTTCTCATCTTTGATCTATAGAGCATTCTCTCAGGCTATTTAGGCAGAATCACCTAAAAGCCTTGGTTAGTATTTGGTCAAATGAGCTTTGAACATTTAATTATGTTGTTGCTCTATAGTGACCTCATATGCACAGCCTATAGTCTTGTACAAAAAACACAAGATATACATACATACATACATACATACATACATACATACATACATACATATATATATATATATATATATCGGCTCACGTCACCGTATTGACACTTTGTTCTTTTCTTATTCTTGCTCTGAATAGTGAATGGTGGTCTAAGCTGACATCTGCGTCAAGTCTATAGTTGCATTTTTTTCCATTGCATGTGACTGGGCCTGAGTCATGAAGAAAACAAGGGCTCTGTGAGCGTCTGAAACTGCTCACCAATGTCTATGCATCTCTGTTTGGCTGTGTGCTGTCTGGAGTGCCAATATTTCCAATGCTTGAGCTGGTCATCCCTGCATTTCTCCTCACCGAAAACTACCATCACGACACTCTGTAAAATCAATGTATGGTGAAAGTTACATAATTATGTTCAGAATTATGAAACATGTCTAATGTTATCACACACACACACACACACACACACACACACACACACACACACACACACACACACACAAAACACATACCCTGACTTTGCAGATAGGGTGGTGAAGGACTTTGCTGTTGTCTGTTTCCTTTAGAGTGATAGGGTAGAACTGGCCCTTATTGAGGTATGTCATTGTGCCATCACCTGACTTCTGCCGGATAGACTTTGAGGCTTCCAGTGTGTATTCAAAATTATTACTGATAAACAAAGACAAAATCATGGCTCTTATGAAATTCAGCTACAATTCTATTCCACTTGTAACCAATTCTATGAAAACGAATGTTAATATTAATGGTAATACTTTAAGGTTTACAGTCACGACTCAAGTCAAGGATATCCTATTCATTGCTTGTAGGCTTTGACCATCATACTGCATCATTCGGGAGGCATCTTAACATACTTGTCTGACATAATCTGTTTACTCCCAAGGGGGCTTCTCCGGAGTGAGGCAGTGAGTTTGGCTTACCCTGACATGGTGTCGAAGGCGGGATAGTCCTCTTGTGCAATGGAGGCCATCCGTAACTGGAGATCCCCTGGGAACGAGAACACCTGTGGAGCACAAAAGAGTGTCCGAGAGGGCCCGGCTTGAGCGCAAACAGCCACGCCGTGGCCTTGCTTGCAGCCAGCCAAAGCATGCAACCACAGGGCAAACAAAAAGAGACCTTCCCCCTATGCTATCTGTGTGTGTAGGGTATTGTTGGGCATTCTAAAATAATCCCCCGCCCCTCCATAACCTAGGTTTTAATACAGACTAGGAGAGAATTAAAAAGAGAGAGAGAGAGAGAGAAAGAAAGAGAGTCAGCGAGAGAAGGCCCTGGCTTTTGTGCAGCGGGAAAACACTGCAGTTTATTGTGCCAGCGAGACAATGGCATAATGATATGCTAGCTGCTCTTCTGGCTATGTTCAAATAACATTACAAGCAGTGCACTGCCAGGCTCTCGAGTTTGCTTTAAAGGTGATATTATGTAAGGATTGGGGTAGGGGGCTTAGTGTGAGAACAGAAGATCCAAGATGGAGGTAGTGAGGGAAGAACACAATAAGTGATTGAAGGAATAATGGAATAACATCAACCTACCTCCTGACCCCCATCCTTGAAGGTCTCAGGAAAGGTAGAGTCTGGTGTACGGGGTTGTGTGTTGGGGCTGAACTGACTGTGGGCGAGCTGACGCTCGAAGGCCACTGCATGACCCTCAGGCTCAGAGCAGTGTGGGTTTGGCACAGTGACGGAGAAAGCATGCGAGGGCTCCTCGGTCTTTACAGGGTAACTGGGCATAGCGGCGATGGATACGGTGACTGTGGTGTCGGGTGAGGGGAACAGCGCTCTCTTGTCCTGCACCAGTTGGTTACTAGGGAGCATGATGTTCAGCGGGACTCCCTTCAGAACCTGGATTCTGCTGTCAGCCGATGTCATTGCGGCCTCTGGGAGAGGAGCCATAAGGTTCCTGCTGAAGAGGCACGCAAACGTCACGCAACAGCAAAGGTAACAAAAGGGTCGTCCATAACCACTGCTTTGAAGAAGAATACGTCACCTTTTGTTGGGATCCACATCAGAGCCTAGGATGTCAGCCTTTGGCTGGGATATTGTCCTCTTTTCCCGTGGCACCTGGGGAAGGCAAACACAGCCTCTGTCAACCTGAACTACACACGGCTTTATCTTTATAGATGACCTGTTATTTAATCCAGTGGACATACAGTACATTCAGGGCCGTAGCGTCTGTATCAGTGAGCTGCGTTTAAAATATCAGTATGGAATGCCAGATTAAATTTCGCAGTTCTAATCAGTCATAATAAATGTTCAAGCAATTCTATATACAAACTGACACATAAAGTAATAAATACACAAATACATATATACATATATATATATGTACAAAGGTGTACATTAGCTTTCAATGATCATCTCATCACTTCATCATTTCAGTGCATTGCAGATGTCTACAGATGCAGCTGAAAGTACTGAGAAAAAATTTCTTCATGTTTTTCAGACCTTGGTATTTGCCCAAGCCCTGACATATCCCAATTTTCAACATCAGGTGTCCAACATCGATTTTCACCCAGGCCTCCTACCTTGTAATAGTCATAAAGAAGGCCTAGAGCAGCAGCACTGTCCTCATCTCCATTAATGCTCATCATGGCCTTGGTGGCAGCTGTAAGAGGGTTCTCCAGGAAGGACTTCCACGCTTCATCTTCACTGGTGAAGGCACGACGTTGGCTGTAGGCTGGATCATTCTGTAGCACCAGCACTGCCCGCTTACTACGAGAGATATATAAAGAGATGAGACAGAGAAACAGCACTACTACTCATCTGGTGAGGTAGGTACAAAAAGAGACACTTATGTAGAAATGGACAAAAGAGAAACCAGTCATAACTTCAGGTGACTGGACTTCAAAAATAAACAAACGCATAGTTTAACTGAAGAAGTTATACCAGATTGGTTGTGCAACAGTCAAGTGACAGTGACAAATGAAGGTACGTCTTGTACATAAAGGAGTCAAAGGTTTTGAGCTAAGGTAAACCCTTCTCAAAGTGGAATAAATCTCAGTCGCTTCCTGTCTGACAAGACGCTCTACTGGCTCTTCCAGTAAGACCGACAAAGATCACAGTTCCTCGTTGGGTGACTGTCAAGAATCTTGAGAGAATGATCTGCCTTGACATTACTGAGCCTTTTACCATCGCCCAATGTAAAGACCCATTGTTTAACGAAAAAAAAACCTCTGAGTTCTTCTTACTCTTTAACACCCTTCTTCTACTTTTGCAGCCATTATTTAACAGGAGACATTTCCTGCAGTTGACAAACCTCTGTTTATGAAGTGGACTACTTAACTAGAACGAGGCAGAGTGTGCCTTTAACTGGGTGTTGTTATTTCGACGTGGTGAAGGAAGCAGATTACAAATGATGCCTTCAAGAAGACAGTCCACACACCTTCACGTTGCTTTCCTCTTAATGCGCTCAAAAAGCTAAAAATATTTTCAGACCAAAGCACACCAAAATATGAATAATTCAGTAAGTTTAATCATTTAGTGTTAAGCATTCAAATATAGAGAGCATGACTGTATGTTCTTGAAACGTTTCGCTGATGCCATTCTGAAGTGAAGAGGGTTTGATTCACCAAGCCAATATTATAATGCATGGCCATGGAAACACCGGCGCGTCCTTATAGGATAATTGTTGACGCAACACGGATTAGCAGTAATCTGATAACTAATTGTGCCATTCTTTAACCCCCTCCTGCTCCAGCTCTGTTTGATTTTAACACTGCAACCTGATAGATCCGTTATCCTGGGACAATAAAAACCCGAGTGGGAACGCAATCCCGCTAGTAAAAACAAGGCGGCGGATCATGCATGAAATGGGTAATGATAGACTTTATACGGTATCCTGACTATATCCCGGTGGAGGAATAAAAAAGAAAAAAAGTTTCCGCCGGGATTCCAAGGCAACGTCCTCAACCATTTTATTGCACCTATGACATTTCAAAATAGCACGTAAACAAATGGAAATGAGGTCTGTTACTGCCAACGTAAACTACCTACTATTTTGCCAGCGCCGATAAAATTACCTAATGTGGTAGGTGACAACTCATGCAAGAGGCCACTCATTTCAATCATGCACAAACCTACGAGGGCTTGGAGGGAGGCAAATTTTACAGACAAATTTTACAGAAAATTCAAAACAAACTTTGTCCTGACACTGCTGGGCCTGGCAGTTTTGACAATGTGTTTAACCCTGCAGCAGACCTGGGGTCATATTTGACCCTAACTTTTATTTCACCCTTATATTCAACCCACTCATTGGTTGGTGGACATTAGTGGACATCCCAGGAGGTCTCATAAGAACCGTTTCATAACATGTACTAGGAAAGGGTTCATTTGAAAAAAAAAAAAGAAAAAAACCCAAACACCTGTTTTGAGGTTCACTGAGTCTATATCATCATTTTAGCCAATGGAGGTATTTTTCCTCTTATGATAAGGTGGTCTGAGTTTTCCAGGGTTACAACTGGTTCCCCAGTCGTGTTTTGTCTGTACGTAAGTCTACGCTGAATCTCATCAATGCCTTTATTTATAATCTATATGCTTTTTCGACAAGAATGTCACATGCCCTCAAATATATATATATATATAAAACAACCCTGTTCTGAGTCATTTTTGTTTTGTCTTATTTTGCATGACCTACAATCCCAACAAGCGAAACATCTTTCTGACGATCTGCTCTTCAGTTCTGTTCAGAATCAAAGCTCTGTTACAATCAAACAATTCTGTTTATCAAAGTTGTTTCTTTTTTTTCCCTTTTTTTTTTTTTTTAACAATTTACAAAAGAGCTTAAACACAACTTGTTGCCGGGGAAAAAACAGCCAACGCCTATGAAAGGTGTACGATTTCACTAGAGTCAACATACTCTCCGGGGTTGCACTGAAAAATTAAAAAACACCGATGAAGCCACAACACACACACACACACACACACACACACACACACACACACACATAGAGCCGTTGGTAATTACATTCAAATTCCATTTCAAAGAGTTAAACGCCATTAAACGATCACTTTTACTCAGTCTCTCAAAAACCTGTCAAGGATTAGACCAAGAATAGTTTCAAACCTGTGTATCAGAGGGTGCCGTAAAAATCGTCACTACAACACCCGAATGCTGAGTTGTAGTTACCTGACAAGTTCCCTTAATGTGTTTTTGTTTGTTTGTTTGTTTGTTTGTTTGTTTGTTTATTTGTTAGTTGGGTAGTTTTTCCAAGACTAGTTAGAGCACAAACACGGTCACGCTGTGTGAGAGAGGCGAGCAGGGAGCGCGAGCGCGGCAGGTGCAGTACACCTGTGTGTGTGTGTGTGTGTGTGTGGGAGAGCCGCGCGGGTCTGAACACGACAGGTGGAACAGAGCCGAAACTCGTCGCGCGCAGCTCAGTCCCACAGATTCAGCTCGCGCACTTCTCACCACAGAGCAGGGAGCAGAGCCCGAACCTTCTGGAACCGACATGTCCCAAATAAAACAAAACAAAATAAAATAATAATAAAATAAAAGACAAATAGATAGAGGTGTGTAGTAAAAGTACACGGAAATGTTCCTAAAAAATAAAAATAAAAAAAAGAATTCTGTGTAAAAAAAAACAAAAAACAAAACCCAACCCTTAATTAATGAATTAATTAAACAAACAAACAAACAAATTCTACATTTCCGTCCTGAAGATGGGCTTCTTCTCCTGACAGCTGCTCCAAATGAGTACCGTCCTGTAACGGACCTCAGGTCTTCACTGCACACACACACACACACACACACACACACACTTACTTGTCATGCTCCTGTGACATGTCGTGTTGGTCGGACTGGACTTTCTAGTTGGTACTGTATATCCAACCCGTCTTCTTCCAGCAGAGGATCGACAGAATGAGGGTTACCGATGTGGCTGTCGGTGAGAGAACGGGTTTTGTTAGCTTTTCTTGCTTTTTGGGATATACTCACAATTTAGGGCCGGTTTTACCTGTGACAGGGCATCGGATTGGGTTACACCTGAGGGGCGGGGCCTAATATGCAACTACACTTGGGAGAAACTTCTAATTGGCCCATCAGCCAGAGGACACAGAGGACCAATCAGGAGGAATTAGCGGGACCTGCTGCTGCCTGGGATCTTCTGGTCCTGGGTGAGAGGCTTTAAGGACATTTCAAGAACACTTTTCCATCTAAATGATCATCTGTGGAAAGAAACACCACTGCTGCATTATTTGCATGCATGATTGGTTTAAATTCTACATGTTATTTCACCAAGTAATCTCTTTGATATACGTGTTATTGCAGTTGGATGTCTGGTACCTCAGGACACATGGAGGAAAACTATACAGAAAATCGGATCCTTCTGGTTTAAAACACAGATGTCAGGTTGCTGCATTCTTATTTCTTCTTCTTAGATCCTTGTCACACTGTGCGGCACATAGGGTGCCAAGCGGCCCCCGCGGGGCACCGTTGACATTTCTGTAGCCAAGTGCATTCTACAGGGTGAGGTCGCTAGCCCCACGCCCAACCCTCCCCTAACTCAAGACTCGGGTTCATGTACACACACACACACACACACACACACACACACACACTCACACCTACGGGCAATTTAGGG
>JAQMCW010000005.1:16650693-16658193 GCA_030068335.1 Chrysichthys cranchii
CACACACACACACACACACACACACACACACACACACACACACACACACACACACACACACACACACACAGAGCACATCACAGGGACACTTGCTTGAGCTAGTCCAATGTTTATATTTGCACTCAAGTTGCTGGATGAGTTCTAGCCACAGAAAATCATAATATGCAATGACATCATTTCTTCCCCCTCCAGGAAGAAGAAGCAGTGCACTTCCAGTGTTTTCACAATCAAAATGACTTCTGGGACTTCAGAAGGTCTGATACTGTAAGTCTGATGCTTTATATTCACTAGCATGAACTGTTGCAAGCACTAACACAGTACAGTAACAGTGACTGCTGGATAAAGTAATTCTCACCGCTGGATGCACCCCCCCTACCCCCACCTTACATCCCACAACCACCATGTACGTCTTAACACGGACAAAATGGATCCAAGTTTTGTTATATACCAGCCCTAATGGAACACCACACCGAACAATATATATATAAAAACTCTGTCGGCTGTTATTCACTTGCTTTTGTTTTTTTTTTTCAGAAACATAAACCAATCCACACCCATGAAGTACACCCTGCAAAATTATGCTGTTATATACAAACACACAGACATACATGTGCAGACACACACACACACACACACACACACACACACACACACACACACACACACACACACACACACACACCCTTTATAATGCCTGAGGCATATTGATGGTTAAACCCACTCAACTAAAATCACACCATTCAAGAGTGCATTTGAAAAACATATTCAAACAGACCTAATTCTTACGCTAGCTGAGTTTCCACTGGAGTTTTGCACAAACTAGAAGAGATATGTGATCCGTGCTGGCAAAATGAGTTGGACTGCGCATAGGCTAATTATGAGCTAAGAGGCAAAACATGGTTTCGTCGAAATGAGATTTTCTCAAAAATTAGTCCATAAAGCCCTCATTTATTGATCCCCATGATAAAATAGCGAGAAAAACATCCCAAACTACTTTTATTTTAAGGTTTTGTTCATTATGTTCATTCGTATGTCTTCATTAATTAGTCCTTTGTTGTAATATTCCATGATAAATCCGTGTTTTTCACTGCGCTCTCGTTTGGTATCGTTGTGAAGCGTAGTTCCTCTACTTCCTGATAATACACATGCAATTCCCGATGACGCTTTTATGAACCAATGGAAAGCGAGTTTCGAAACCCCATTAGACGTGGTCGACTTCATTTGGATGTAACTCGGTCATTTTTTGTATGATTTCAACAAACCATGCCTCATTTTGAAGGTCTTTAGGTGGACAACGTGCAAGTAACAATAACTCACTTTTGAAAATTTCCTCATTCCGACTCATTATGCCAGCACGGGTCACATATTTTGCATATTTCTACAAAACATAATTGAAAAGGGCCTGTGTTTTCATTAATCTGCTCAAAAGCTCAAAAACGAGGGATGGATGAACAGGAATTTTGAAAAAATAAAAAGCTCTCAAATATCGCAAAATGTTTGAATGCTCGTATGAGGTGTTTTTTTTTTTCAAAAAGCAGTATTTTGCTTTGGCTTTTTATGTCATGTCATGTGACTTAAATATAAAACAAAATGTGTTTTTCCATTTCCATTTTGCAAAATATTACTTCACTTAAATTGTCGGAAAAAAATCACCTCATGCGAGTGATAAATATTGGGGGGATATTTGAGAATTTTTCAAAATTCATGTGTTTTCATTACTCATTTTTTTTAGTTCGCGGTTTAAGCAGGTTAAAGGAAACACAGCTACTAGCCATCCTGCTGTGTCACGGTGGAAGCCTGGGGAAAAATCTCAAATTAGATATCAATAATTTTAGGTAATTATTATTTTTTAATTATATTATCAATTTATAACATAAAATTAATTTTAAAATAATTAAATAAGAATCTTTCTAAATATTGTAGTAGTGCTCTCATACCAGTATGTTTTAATCTAAAAATATGTCATATGTACCAACCACCAACAACACTGAGAAGTAACAGTGGAGTCAACCAGTCCTGTTTTAATATCCAGTGAATGGGTTCATTTAGTTGGAAAGAGCTCATTCCAGTTTCTCTGGACAGTTTTGACTGCAAACACAAGCACAGCCTAACTATTAGCTAGTCTTGATTTACAAGAGGAGCTATGAACATCATTACTGATGAAAAATGTTACTGTATGTTCTTTAGTCAGTATTGTAATAGTCATTATTTTTCATTTTTTACTACTACATATTATGTGGGGGGAAAAAACATGTAGAAATATATTTGAAAAAAAAGTTTTAGCCATTTTCCCAGAACAAGCATATTACAGTACATGGCTGGAAAAAAAAAAACAGGGAGGAAATGTGCCTTCTGGTCCAGAATACAGGCTTGTATTTGGATTGCTATTTTATAGACACACCCCAAATCCCCTTCACGTCCAACTCAACTCAACTTCTGCTGCTTAATCCTGTTCAGGGTCACTGGTGGGGGGGAGTGGCGGTCAGCTGGAGCCAAACCAAGTTGACATTGGGCAAGAGGCGGGGTACACCCTGGGCAGGTTGCCAATCCACCACAGGATTCACACCTACGGGCAATTTAGAGTAGCCAATTAGCCAAATCCCCTCTGTGCATGTCTTTGGACTGTGGGAGGAAACCGGAGTACCTTGAGGAAACCCACATTGACATGGGGAGAACATGAAAATTCCACACAGAAAGGTGCCCAGGTCGACCCCGGGGATCGAACCCAGGACCTTCTTACTGTGAGGCGACAGCACTAACCACACCACCCCCCCTTCACTAACTCTTAAATCATTATGAGGACAACTTTGTATGTTTATATGTCACAAGTTATAAATTGGCTTTCAAGCAGCTGAATGTCCAAATAAGCTTGAAAATGATGTTATGACACTCCTTGCTGATGCTTGCTTTAGTTAGTATGTTAACTGTAGTTGAGCCACCATACTTTTTGGTGGCAGAGCTTTGTGTACATGGGTGGGAATGAGGATGAGTAAAGAAAATACTTCAAGCCTTATTCATCTCCACCCATTTAACCGTTGGAGTTCTTTTTTCACTTGCCTAAGCCTAATTATGGCATTAGCCAAATTATATATATGTATAAATTGTGCTGTTATTGAAAGTCAGTGTCCACCTTTGATATTAAAATGGGGCATCTGGTGTCAATAATGTCTGACATCCCTACTTGATTAAAAGGATTTTGTTTAGCAGCATAGTATGCAGTAAAATCCAGCCAAATGTGTGGTTTGTCACCCTGTGATGTATACAGTGAGGGAAAATAAGTATCCCAGTACTGTTGGTTTTGTCATTTAATATGCTTCCAGTTCATGTATCCATTTCAAATACACATATATAAAGTCTTTTGACCTTGTATTTATGAAAAAGCAAAATTGCTAAGTAAAAAAGTATTCGCGTTATAAAAAGATATATATATATATATATATATACGGTATATACACACACACACACACACACACGCACACACACGCACACACACGCACACACACTGTATGGCCAAAGGTTTATGGACACCTAACCATCACAGCCACATGTGCTATTTGAACATTTTATTCCACATTTAGTCTCCCTTTGTGGTTATAATATCCTCCATTTTTCTGGGAAGGTTTTCCACTGTATTTTGGAGCCTGGCAGTGGGGATTTGCCCATTCAACCCCAAGAGCATTTGTGAGGTTAGGCAGTGACGTTAAATGAGAAGGTCTGGGTTGCAGTTGGCATTCTAGTTCATCCCAAAGGTGTTCATTGGGGTTGAGGTCAAGGCTCTGACCAGACCACTCAAGTCCTTAGACTCCAAGCTTGGTAAACCATGTCTTCATGGAGCTTGTTTTGTGCACAGGGGCACTGTCATGCTGGAACAGGTTTGGGTCTCCATCCATACATTCAATCCCAGCTCTCTTTAGGTGAGGTTGGGTACACCCTGGACAGGTTGCCAATCTTTCGCAGGGCTAACACAGAGAGATGAACAACATTTCACACTGATATTCCCACCCATGGGCAATTTAGAGTAGGAATGTGGGAGGAAACTGGAGCAACCAGAGGAAACCCATGAGGGCAAGGGGAGAACATGCAGACTCCATACAGAAAGCCCCTGGTTGTCTGACAGATTAAAATCCAGAACCTTCTTGCAATGAGGCAACAATGCTAACCACTGCACCACCTTCCTGCCTCAGCTTAGATCCAGCGAAGGTAAATATTAAAGCTACAGCTTACAATGGCAATCATGTGCTCCTAACTTTGTGGCAACAGTTTGTAAAAAGGCACAGATATGGGTCTGGTTGTCTGGTTCCATAAAAAAAATCAAGTTCTAGATAACAATGTTGCATAAAAACGTTTTCATGCAAATTGCACCTGGTGTCATTACAAAAGACATTGCCATTGCTTGGGAGGATTTCACACAAGTAGCAGTCAGAGTGAAGGTGAAAGCGCTTCCTGAAGTTCTCAGGGGAACCACTGTTAAACAACATTTGAATGGAAAAGCTACAGAGCCATATCGTCCTTAAACATCTTTAAACATCCTTAAACATCCTTGCAAGTACAGTTGGGTCAATAATATGCTGATGGAAAATTCATGGAACCAAAACTAATCTTTTCCACATATATGAGTCAGGCAAGATTTCACAACAAGCAACCAGACTAAAACTCCACTGAAAGCAGGCATTGAGACAGCTCATTATTATTTAAACCACTATATGATGAAGTTAATCAGAGGTTATTTTTATTTGGCTAGCTACCTGGCAATCACGCACTGTGGATATGATATGATATGATATGATATGATATGATATGATATGATATGATATGATATGATATGATATGATAGGGTCAAGTTTTATAAGCAACACACTTATTTCCATTAGACAGCACACAGTATGTTAAAAAAAATCCTAGGTTTCGGTGGTAAGTAATTGGAAGAACGGTCTGACGTGCCATAATTGTGGAATTATGTCCATCTGTTTCCTACAGAACTTTCCAAATAATTCCTTGACAGTTAACTGTTCTCCTAGGATGTAAGATTCCTATCTGTTTGTTCTGTCTATTTACTCAATAGTGAAGAAAGTCTTTCTGTCTCTCTCTCTCTCTCTCTCTCTCTCTCTCTCACTCTCAATAGTTATGGGTAGTTGCCCACTCAACACCAGGATGTCATGGAAATAAGATGCAAATGCAGACTTCTTTCAAGACTTGTCTAGGCTTATTGCGTCTGCCTTTGAGGGTGGGCCTCACCTTTTCTTTAAGCCCATTGTATATCAACAGGTTTCAGCCACTAGTCTCTCTCTCCAGCACTAGCTCATTAACCACACCGCATCCTATTTGCACTATGTAACGGTGATGTGGCTCCTGCACGCTATTTGACCAGTTATGCCCTCGAGACAAAAAAGCCAATATATGGGCTAAACACAGACGCACAACTGAGTCCTGTATTTCAGTACAAATGTCAATAGAGTAACCGTTTTCCCATTTGTTGTGTATGCGGCGTTTTTCCTCTCTTTCTTCCTGTGTGTGTGTGTTTGTATAATCCATCCTATAGGCTTAGCCTCATAAATAGCCAAAATGAAGAGTATTGTTTTTGGAGAAGCTTTCCTGGGAAGATGTTATCACTTCGTGTAGCATGCTTACACTGCAAACAACGCGACAAACCCGCATGCTCACATGCCCTCTCCTCCTCCTCCTGCCTTTATCCATATCCTCAACTCTGCACCTAGGCGTTCTGGGATTCTGAGAGCCATGACACATGGTTTGTTGTGAATTTACACACAGCTTGAGAATGCCGTAGGAATAAAAAAAGTTGTTGCGCGGGGGGGATACAGGGAAATTACGAAGGGGAAGAGGGAGGTATCGAGAAAAATGGGGGCAGGAAGAGAAAGAGAGCGCATATAGGTTTAGCAGTCAGCTGCAAAGAGAAGGAATATGTGATGTTCTGCACGAGGTGACAACAGCTCTTGCCAATTGAAACTGGCAAATATTGACACTATTAATACAGATCATTGGTTCCACTGTTGCTTTTTTTCCCCCCCTACAAGCGGAGCCAGGCTTTGTCTGCCAAAACTTCACCTTGTTTTTTTTTTTGTTGTTTTTTTGGTTGTTTTTTTTAAATACACTTTCAAGCTTAGATGAAAAAAAAGGCCAAAACAGGCCACCGGGTCATTTGATAAGCTGTCAGGGTGAAAGAAAAAAAATCCATTAAAAAAACATTGCAGAATGTATCTTGTTACATCATTAGATGACATAATAACGGCGCTGGGTTTTCGTGAGAACGTAGTTCTTTTGGTGCCTGTCCACTCTTATCAAGCGATCAGAAGGAAAGGGTTAGTTTGTATACAGTAAAATGAACAGAATGTTAAATATTGAGTGTTTGAATGCACATGCACAGTAACTACACAAGCTGAAAACTGCTCCAGGCCCATATTTCCATGCACAAATGCTGAACTGCAAAAAGCACAGCATAGCCAAATGAGCTAACCCACTTATCTCTGTCTCTTTTTGCCTTCTCTCTCTCTCTCTCTCTCTCTCTCTCTCTCTCTCTCTCTCTCTCTCTCTCACACACACACACACACACACACACACACACACACACACACACACACACACACACACAGTACCAATAATCCCCAAAGCATTTCTCTATATGCCTTCCATTACCTAAAGATATATTTAGAAACACAAATGTGGTCTGCTTTAAATAACCGCTAAATAATTCCTACAATTGACTAAAGTGCAAAAGCAACAACAGTACAGAAAAAGAGCCCTGAAGTGAGACCCAAGCAGCTCCTTCAAACAGTTTTGGACATGTTTTTTTTTTTTTTAGCATTTTCAAATGTGTCGCACTGCTGCTTGATGTTAGTTTGCAAACAGATGTCACAAGAAGCCAGTTTGTGGAATGCTGAGGAACAGATCGCACAGCATTCCTCACCTATCCCCTGCGATGAGTTTTTCCCGATAGACCAACAACGTGACGTTTGTAAAAACAAAAAGTCCGTGATTGCTCTCAGATGCTGAGCTTTATATAGCACTGGCCTTTCAAGCTGCATGTTTATGTCAACTGGTAATCAGATGTAAGGGTATAAATTTTCACAGACGTGTCTATCAGGAAGCGTGAATTTAAGCTGTTTTAAAGCACTGACTTAAAAAAAGCAATTTGGCAGCTCGCCGCATGAAATTTGGAAACATGCTGCATGATTGCAAATAAGATAACTATTCATTTTAGATCTCAGTGCGACGTAGTTTATATGCTGCATGTTACGCTGCGAGCAAAAGTATCTTGATTATTGTCAGATATATCTAGTAGGTCCCATTATAACATACAACAGACCAAATAGAGATTAATTATACGTATTTATAGTAAGATGTTACTAATTCCAAGGTTGAAACCTTTTTGTTTTATTGGCAGATGTTTTCTCTTGCTAAGATGTCCTTTTTTGCAGCATATACATGCAGGATAATGACATGAGCACATTAACCCATGACATGCATCATGTGATCCTTGGAAGA
>JAQMCW010000005.1:16660693-16662113 GCA_030068335.1 Chrysichthys cranchii
AAGATGGGCTCTTCAAAGAAAACAAGCTCTTTCACGGAACCCTTATAGAACCATCATCGGGTCAGAGGTGACAGGATGAAGCTTAGTTTTTTTGTCCTTTCAAAGGTCAGATGTGATTTACTCTGGTGTCCTGCGACATCTTACGGTCACAGACATTTACAGAGCGACACTTTTACAGTTCAGGACATTTACAGACTCCACATACAACAGTGCAACAATGCTGACGCATGCTAAGCGTTCCCACTCAGTTTGTATGAAATGTTAAGCTTTAAGGCAACAAGGTTAAGTGTTATGGTTACAAACCTAACAAAAGCATTTTTATACACAGATCCCACAAAGGGAAAGCCACTGCTTTACTATTCCATGCAGCAGGAAGAATCGGGAAGTACAGTACAATTATTTTATAGCACTATTATTTAGCAGCTGTACTTCGGTCTTGTTTTAAGTGTCTGTACTTTAGTTCAGTTTTTTTTTTCTTTCTTTCATCTAATACTTTCACCAAACTGCTCTACTGCTACATTTTCAAACATTACTATTAATAGGTTTCTCCTGTCTTTGTAAAGTCAAAAAGCGACTTTTAAGCGTCACGGAGCTTCGAGTCGACTTAAATCCCTAACAAATCAAAACTTTAATAGGTGTGCCAGGAAGAATGAGACCTAAAACCTGTTAAATCACTGTAACCTGTTGTGTTATCAAGGCAGCTTGGATTGTAACGTCTAGCTCTTAGAGAAACAACAAGATGGTTAAGATGCTAGCTAAAGTTTGAGAGATTAGTAATCTTAGGAAGCTTCTTTTTGTTAAGCCTTAGCTAAAGTTTCCCACAGTCCTTGATTTGTAGGTGGAGCACCAACCACTAGTAATCTCTAATGTAAGATTCAAAGCATATGTCTTTTTCTTCCGTGAATCTTTCTCGTGCATTAACTGTCATAATAATCATCAAGTCAATTAAAGAGCTTATACTTCTGTAGAACATATAGTATAGTATTTCAGCAATTTTACCACCTTACAGCTCAGATTGATTTTTTCAGCTCTCACGGCGTGAGTCATGACGGCTAATCTACCTGTGACCAATTCAGCAAAAGGGTTTAATCTTCTTTCTCTCTTGTTAAAACACACTTACAGTAAAGATCTTGATGTTTGGCTATTCACAGTCATTTGCTACAGCATATTTGTAAAGACGTGTTTGAGCACTTTGCAGCACTTTTCATGCATTAAAGGTTAAAAAAAAACATAATTATAAAAAAAAGTCATTTCCTGTGCACTAAGCAGCAGCTACTTCACGTCATCGCATTTCCCCGATACAAAGCCAAAGAAGCATAAGTATTTCAATTCAATTTAATTTCTATAGCGCTTTTAACAACAGACATTGTCGCAAAGCAGCTTTACAACACATAATGTCCAATTAAAGGCTTATTAATCA
>JAQMCW010000005.1:16672082-16684160 GCA_030068335.1 Chrysichthys cranchii
AATTGGCCGTAGGTGTGAATGTGAGTGTGAATGGTTGTCTGTCTCTGTGTGTTGCCCTGCGGTGGATTGGCGACCCGTCCAGGGCGTATCCCGCCTCTCACCCGATGTCAGCTGGGATTGTCGCCAGCTTCCCCCCGCGACCCTGAACAGGATTAAGCGGCAGAAGACGAATAAAGAATATTCCTTCCATGCCATCAGCATATTTTACAGATTGAGGTTGCTAGCCCCATGCATAACCCTACCCTAACCAGGGGCTCGGGATCACGCACACATGCACACCACGCTCACACCTACAGTCAATTTAGAATACCCAGTCCACCTAATGTGCAGGTCTTTAGACTGTGGGAGGAAGCTGGAGTACCCAGAGGAAACCCACGTGGAGAACATGAGAGCATGCAAACTCCACATAGAAAGAATTTTATATAAAAGAGAAACACAAAAGGAACATTTCTTTAGGATTGGAAAATCCATGCGGTTCTATGACCTCATGGAGAGGCGTGGGTCGGGGGGGGGCCCTGTTTGGATGTCTACTGAAATGACCAAATATGGTTCTTTGGCCATTAAAGAGTTAATCCATTCATTCCTTCATTTTTAGTACCTGCATAATCCTGGTTATGATCCTAATACAGGCAATCCCAAGAACACTACGCAAAGGTGAGGGTACACCTAGGGCAGCGAAGAACAAAGATGCTGACCTCAAGTGTTTATACTGAAGCATATATTCCACTGAGGTTAAAAGAATGTGATTAAACTACCACAATAATTTAAACCAGAAAATTAAACATGACATGGTGTTACAACTGAAAATCAGATTTTACACACAATATTGAGAGTGTGTGTGTGTGTGTGTGTGTGTGTGTGTGTGTGTGTGTGTGTGTGTGTGTGTGTGTGTGTGTGTGTGTCAGACGGAGACTAAAGTCTCTCTGTGTGTTGTCTCATATACCACTTCTTCAGAGAGTTATTGTGCACTGACATGAATAGCTACATGTTCCGACAAGATCAGGCTATTAAACACTTACTACTACAGAAAGCCTACTACGCATCCTGTCACGCCCATATTAAAGCATTTTTTATTCCTCAAAAGGGAGTACATCTGTTACTTCCAAATGAAGCAAACCTGCCTTAAAATAGCTGAAGTTCATGTACTTTTTGAATAAAAATCTTAATATGCTACTCTTTGCTTTATAGGGTGGTCAAGCCAACGTTGTTATTCTTATTATTACCCTCCTTTTAAACATCTGTGGCTTTCCACACCCCTTTTGCTGAACTGGGCTTTAACAATGATTCAGTCAATCTGGCAACAGGAAACCCAGACAAACTGGATTTGTCACTTTATGTTATTATCACCCCTCTACTTGTGTCATGTTCACGAAATAAGCATGCCACCACTATTCAGTGCTTTATCAGATTCTCTTATCAGATATTTGGTTGTTCAGAAATGTAATTGCAAAATTGGAATTGATGGATCTTTGATGCCTGGCTTTGAGCAAGTTTCCTTTTTGTGTAAAGTTTTAAGCAGTCTTTCTGAACACCAACCACGCCTTCGAAACATTTAAGAAAGTGGATACAGACAAATCTATTTGTAAATCTTTTGCAGGAGCATTTGCACAGGACATGTGACATTCTTGTACCGTACAGTTAGTTCAGAAAAATGCTTATATCCTACGAGTGCTCCTGAACTGGTATAAATTAAAATATAAGGATACTCGTTAATGTACCTAAACAGTGATTGCTGGATTTCAAATTGTATAATTTGCTTGAGGGCGGCGCGGTGGCTGAGTGATTAGCACTGTCGCCTCACAGCAAGAAGGTTCTGGGTTCGAGCCCTGGGTTCGGCACAGGTGCCTTTCTGTGTGGGGTTTGCATGTTCTCCCCGTGTTTGCGTGGGTTTCCTCTGGGTACTCCGGTCGGTTTCCTCCCACAGTCCAAAGACATGCACAGAGGGGATTAGGCTAATTGGTGACTCTGACTTGGTGTTAATGTGAATGGTTTTCTGTCTCTGTGTGTTGCCCTGCGGTGGATTGGTGACTCACCCAGGGTGTGTCCTGCCTCTTGCCTGATGTCAGCTAGGATTGGCTCCAGCTTCCCCCTGCGACCCTGAACAGGATTAAGTGGCAGAAGACGAAGACGAATAATTTGCTTGAGTCCTATAATTAACATATATATATATATATATATATATATTTTTTTTTTTTTTTTATTACCAAATTTAAATAATTGATTTCAATTGCACAAATGCACAAATATGATCAAAAACAAAAACAAAATCCATAAAGTAATACAAAGAAGATTCGCTACTCAATAAGTACAAAAGAATTGCTGCAGTCAAACAGACGTTGGACTAAATGTGATTTTGGTAGCTAACATGCTGCAGTGCTGAGCTACATTAATGGACGTTTGAGTACACACTGCACTTATGTGGGACTGTTTAGTGGTCAGCGTGTTGTTCTCAGTCCTATGTCCTTTGCTTTTTTTAAGTTGTGTGGGTCACTATATAGACCTCAGAACATGCTTGGTAAATTACACTTAATGCCATTTAAGAAGAAAAACTGTGTTACTAAGAGCTGGTGCGAACTCTTTTAACTTGGGTTTGGCCTGCGAAAATATTTACACATGTATTTCACTCACTCACTCATCTTCTACCGCTTAATCCTGTTCAGGGTCACGGGGGGAAGCTGGAGCCAATCATAGCTGACTTCGGGTAAGAGGCGGGATTACACCCTGGGCAGGTCACCAATCCACCGCAGGGACAGACAACCATTCACACTCACATGCACACCTACGGGCAATTTCGAGTCGCCAATTAGCCTAATCCCTTCTGTATATGTCTTTGGACTGTGGGAGCAAACCGGAGTACCCGGAGGAAACCCATGCAGACACGGAGAGAACATGCAAACTCCACACAGAAAGGTGCCCACGTCGACCCCGGAGATTGAACCCAGGACCTTCTTGCTGTGAGGTGACAGTGCTAACCACTAAGCCACACCACTGTGCCGCCCTCCACGTGTATTTCCAGAAAGATACCAAAGCTCATTTTATATTTGCTGTATTATGTGCATATTTTTCATAAATCACTATTCTCCAATACATGTTCATATTTGCATTTTGGAGAATGAGCAGATTCCACATATAACCCCTAAAATTAAAAGAGTACATTATTTCTTTCTTTATTTTTTTCCCACAAGGAAATCTATCCTAAAAGTCCAATCCAATAAATAAGTATGCCAACTACCTAAGCCTGACACCATACCCTATTTACTGTATAATGCACTATTTTAGACTTTGACTTTTTTTTTTCTTGGTAAAATACATCCCGTGCACTCATGATCATCCCAAATCCCAATAGCTTAGTGTCCAGGTGTGCTAGCAGGCATGGTATTCCCATCCTACCCTAGGGCCTAGGGTTTGCAGGAATCAGGACACACTGGACTGCTCTCTTTCTGATGTTCCAGATGCTGGAGAGAGCACGCAACGTCACCATGGCAATTGCCTTCAGGCGTTTGAATTTCCCCCACACACTCACTGTCTAATGGACGGATTTGGTAAGCTATGAAAAGCAACAAGGCGCGGTCCTGCACTCTGATTGGAGGAGGACCCAGTGGGAGTGGTCATCTCGGGCAGAAGTGCTCACTGGGTGTGTGCTTCCTTCATTCTCTCATGTGTTCAGAGGAGCTTCCACATCTAAGGTGAGGTCTGTTAATCATGCATGCACGAGCTATGGGGTTGGTTCCTGGCAAGCTGTTTGTTGAGGGAAAGTTTTAAATGAATTAACTTATTTATTCCTATTTGCAAAGGAGTTTGTAAATGCTTACTTTTTTTCCAACCTTTTTTTTGATAAAGATATAAATGCTTTTTTTTTTTTTTAAGTGCAAAAAATGCAGTGAGGAATGCTGCTATTTCTTCTTCTTCTTCTTCTTCTTCTTCTTCTTCTCCTTCACCACCATGCTGCACTTTACACATTTTTACTGTCACTGACACTTTGCCAAGATATTCATGAGGCGTGGCAGAGAAGTGCCTGAGAACTCAACTCACAGGTGTGGCAACTAAAAATCTTACCTCTTTCTTTCTTTCTTTCTTTCTTTCTTTCTTTCTTTCTTTCTTTCTTTCTGCCTCAGACTTGACTTTATGTTAAATCTTAACGTGTCTGCAGAACCCCATAGAAGCTATTGTAAGGCTATTTAGTGTGGACTCGGCTATTCAGGTCTCTCTAGACAGTGGAAATTCCCCCCGTGGTCCTATTCTTTATTGCGTTCACATGCCAGAGCAAAAACGGTGACAGATATACTATGTGCGGGATTTCTTGTGCAACACCACACGCGCTCTGAATGAAAGGTGTGTACAGTTAATCAGACTGCAGGCTATTCTGCTGTTCAGCAGGGATTCTGATTTAATCCTGCCTTTTTTTCATACAAACGCTTACCAGCCTAGTCATGTCAGTTGGCGGAGAAATTGATAGGCAATTGATCATGTTTCACTGATTCAACTTGTGAAAGGGTTAGAACTATATTGGTATGCATCAGTTCATTCTGAGTATGCTTTTGGGAGGTATGCAAGTACACAACCTGATTGTACATTTTCATTTTCTGCTCCTTTAGGTGTTCATTACTTAATTTTTCTGCATTAAGTCTTAACCTCCTGAGACCCCACTGTCCTCCTATGAGGACATCACATTTTCCCCCAACTACATTGTGTGTATTTCCTTGTACGATCCTCACATGAGGGCCACTGGGTGTTACTCTTTGGCCAAACTTCTATCTATTTGGAGACAATGATCAAGTTCAATAGTTATCACTTACTAAAATACAGGAACAGTGAGGAGAAAAAATGACAAGGCACCCAACATTAGAGGCTGGGTCTCAGGAGGTTGAAGGACATCTCCAGCCTGAAACACATAAATCATGTGTTCGCTGAAATATTTCAACTAGTAGTAGTTCAGTAATATATCAGTTTTAGTGTTAATTTGTTGGTTGTTGCTGTGATCTTTTTAGTCCTCTGAGAAGTTAGAGTTGTGTGCTGCTGTGAGGTCACAGGGGGACGTTGCAAAACAATAATAAGAGAAAACATTTCAACTATCTCCAACATGAAGCTCAGGTTTCACCGGTAGCTCCTAAAAGGAAAGACGCAAGAACGCCTTTTCTTGCTCGACATTTTTCAGTGATGTTCTTGGATGTCTTTTTAATTTTCGTTTTTATATTTCCCCCTAATTTGCTCACCTGCCAATTCCTCCCCCACTAGCTCTTTCTTGTCATATGAGATAGCTACCACCCATAGAGAGTTGAGGCTAGCTTGCTTCCTCTGAGATACGTGAAGCCTGCCAGCTACATCTTTTCAAACTGCTGCTCATGCTACATCACAGGCAGCTAACACACTGAGGCAAGCAGTACCTGGCGTCTTCCACATTCACTCCATTCATATAGCACCTTTAACAATGGGTGGGGACAGAAATTTGGGTAGACATTTATCTATCTATCTAACAATGAAGACATGAGCTCACAGATGCTAGTTTTTGTGATTGACATGGAATAGAGATTATGCGATCTCCCATCCTGGAGAGCACAGACAATTTTGCTCCCTTGGCTTCTAGCCAAAGAGGGTTGTGGCATTATCAGGATTTGAACTGGCAATCGCCTGACGATAGGGTGAACACTTTTCTGTTGGACCACTCATAAGCCCCGCAGTGTTATATTAATAAGAAAGCCAGCATGGAGATTGTGGAGACCGTGAATGTCAGACTCAAAGACCCAGAATGCAGTGCAGCTCCACTGTACAGCTGACCTATGGCAGAGACTCGACTCTAGCTAGTTAGTGATCAGTGAGATGACAGGCACAGTGGTATTGACAGAGGAATTAGCACGAAAGATGAAGCTTTGGGCAGTTTAAGCAGAATGCACAAATGGGAAGATCAGAGAGCTGGGCAGACTAAAGCACCGTACTAAAAAAAAAGTACTAAAAAAAAGTACTAATGTGCTAAAAAAAAAAAAGCATCGTAGCATATTAAAGCATCGTAGAAAAGTAAAAAAGTACTTTAAAAAGTATTGAAGTACTAAAGCACCGCTGCATCAGTCATTTTAAACCAACAAGAAGACAGACAGCACTGTGGGCAAACCAAAGTAGGAAACCAAAGTGAACTAAGACTTTCATGAAACAATAAAACATGGATGCCACGGAGGATCACATGGTAATGATGAAGATTCATATGCAAGTCCTTCAGGATTGATTTTTCATTTGAAAAATATGATTCATTATGTGCAGAGGTACATAAATAGAGAACGTTTATCATTTGATAACATTTGTAAGATAAAATCTATAAGATAAGTAAACTGAAACAAGCATGTATATTGAATGAACATGAATTACCATGACTAATGGAACCTCTTTCTTACACCCTCAGCTTCTTTGAAGACTAAGGAAGAACCGTGTCCACAGCAGCCACTTGATTAGCCTTAAAACAAAATTCCTCAACATTTCTTTCATTGTTGGTCTCCATTGAGAGTTTCTTTTTTTTTTGTTGCATAAAACTCATAAGTGTAACTCACAGAATGGAAAGAGCAGACTATGTCCACAAGGCCAAACTGGCTGAGCAAGCTGAGCGTTATGATGACATGGTGGCTTGTATGAAGGAGGTGACCAAGGCTGGCAATGAACTCTCAAATGAGGAAAGAAACTTGCTGTCTGTTGCCTACAAGAACGTGGTGGGCACACGCAGGTTGGCCTGGCGGGTGATATCCAACATTGAGAGCAATCCTGAAGAGAGTGACAAAAAGTCTGAGGTGGTCAAAGAATACCGGGAGAAAGTGGAGCATGAACTCCGAGATATCTGCAATGATGTACTGGTAAGTAATACAGTTTGGCAAGGCATGGGAAAAACGCAGGATGTGCAAGTTAGTGGACTCAAACTTAGGTCTTGAGTGCTCTTTATATACGAAGATACTTTGCTAGATATGGGGGCTAGAATGATCCATTCAGGAGATTATACAATATTATCTGATATTAGATGGACACAAATGAATATTGAAACTCTTAGGTTAGTATAAAAGCTTTCTCTTTTAACTCCACACAAGAGATCTGAATCCATTATCCAAATGCGGCATGTGGCCCACCCAAGACAGCTTCAGATAGTTTCATTTAAATATCAGATATATCTTTAAGGTTATAATTGGAATCCAGTTTCCTAGACTAACTATTGGCAGCAATTTAAATGACCTGGATGACTGAACATACTGCTGTTTCAAGGAACAGTGAGTGAATAAGTTCTTGACTTCATTGGGCTTTTAAAGGATAAACAAAAGGTTATAGTGACAAAGTCAGTATTCAGATGTCCACCTCCTTAGTAATGGACACCATTGTTTCCTATTTAAAGGTTCCCACCTGGTGTACAATGTTAAGCTCAATGTGCTAGGACATAATGAAAGCTGCTGCGTTCGAGGCAGGTTGTCACTTGCCTTCTCAACTTCACTTCAACTCGTCAACTTGGCGTAGTCTTCTCAACAACCAGGTCCTTCCCTGTTAACCGAGTGATGACAAATCGATATGGCCACAAACAATGTGAACAGTGTAAAGAGCGCCTTGTCTACTTTTAAATTGGTTTATAGGTGTATTAGCTTTAGATCAATTAATATCCAGAAACAGTAGTTGGTTAAATCTATAACATTGACCAAACCAATCGTTGTGTTAAGAAAACAATCATCCACATTTGAGTTATCACTTACAACAAATAACAAACTTTAGCTGGTTAGCGTTTTGCTAACGCTACTCACTGCTAACGCTACCCCAAAATGTTGGATGAATGTGTGAAACGAACTCAAATTGAACAGTACTAATAGCCTCCAGGTCTTTAACTGTAGTGCAGTTAAAGGAGCTATTTATGAGCTTATGAGCTATTTATGAGCTTTATTGTTTGGTCTGATAGAGCAAACAATAGACTTTCTTTTGTGGCAGCTTCTATGGGTTTTTTTTTCCAGTTTGCACATAGAACACGCCGAAAGGAAAAATAACGTCATTACAACTTAAAATTTACCACCACAAATGCAGCGATAGTTATTACATAGTCCTTATGAGAAGGGTCTGGTTATGGAAGTATCTTCATCTTATTCAGACACGCTCTAGTCAGCTTCTTGTGTCGTTCAAATTCTGATGGAGTTTGTGCACCATTTTGTTTCGTTTTAACCCAATCATTTGGTCTCTCTCCTGCAGGACCTGCTGAACAAATATCTAATAAAAAATTCCACAAATCCCGAGAACAAGGTCTTTTACCTGAAGATGAAGGGAGACTATTTCAGATACCTTGCTGAAGTGGCCCCTAAAGATGACAAATGTAAGAAAATCAACCTGATATTTAGAAAACTGCATGTATAATGCCAGTCCTCCAAGTGAGGACTGCAGGCTACCTTGTGTTGTTTGTGGGATCAAGCCTCTAACTTGAGAGCATTTTAACCTTGATGAGCAAAAAGATGTGAAAATGATTCCTTTGCTTATGTTAATTGGATATCTAGCTTTCTAGATTTTTACATAGGTACATTCTTTTAAACGTATAGAAAACATGAATATTGTGATCATAAACCTAACCTTAAACTCAAATATGTGTAGTCGATGCTATCCAGAACCATCCACAAATTTAGTTTGACTCTTCAAGTCAGCCGGATTGGTGCAGTAATGGACGTCTCTACCCACTTAGTGCTCAGTGGGAATATTATGGACAGACACATTAATATTAGACCTTGGTAAATCATGTGAGGGCAGCATGACGGCATGGTGTGTAGCACTGCTGCTCCACAGCTCCAGGGTCCCTCGTTCGATCGTGAGCTTGGGTTACTGTTTTGTTGTTCTCCCAGTGTTCGCTAGGGTTTCCTGCAGGTTCTCTGTTTTCATCCCACCTACAAAAAACATGCCAGTATGTGGGCTGGCTATGCTAAATTGCCCCTAAGTGTGAATATGTGTGTGCACGGTGCACTGATTTGGACTTGTGATCTATTTGGTGGTGCCTCACACCCAGTGTTCCTGGGATGGCCTTTGGATCGTTCTGATGCTCATCCTTGTGTCTGTGGTCATTCACTGATTTTTCTTCTTTTCTTTCCCAGCTGCTATAACTGACTCCCAGCAAGCCTACCAAGAGGCGTTCGATCTGAGTAAGAGTGAGATGCCGCCAACACACCCCATCCACCTGGGCCTCGCCCTCAACTTCTCTGTCTTCTACTACGAGATTCTTGGCTCCCCAGAGAAGGCTTGTAGCCTGGCCAAAGAGGTACGCTCGACCCAGCAACGAAACCGAAAAATAACCACCACAACCTTTTTCTCCCCACTTGTTTTGAGGAGCCATTTAAACTAGGTGTGGTTGCTTGCAGGTACTTGAAAAAGCCTCAGCAGAGATCAGTTCACTAAATGAAGAGTCTTTTAAAGACAGCACCATCATCATACAGCTGCTAAGAGACAACCTTTCAGTGAGTAACATGTTTGCTGGGGTTTTTTTTTTTTTATTTGAAATGTTGGTTCATGTTTATGGAAGTGATTTGTACATTTGCTAACCAGTGGTATTTTAATATCTTCCTGTTTGGCTCATTTGGGCCTAGTGATTACCACTTTTCTGTTCATTCTTCTCTAGTTATGGACATCTGATAACGGAGAGGAAAATGAAGGACAGCAGAGTTGAACCTTCCATGCCTTCTGATCAGATGTGGGGATGAATATTCTGACAGGATGAAAAATCGTTCTATTAAACAAAATTTCCATCACCTCACAGTTTTCTACTGCACCTCAGTGCTGTTATTTAGGCGATGTTATGGGCATTGTTAGTCAGTCAGTGTCCTAAAAAGAAACAAACCAAAAAAAATCTCAAGATTCTCACATTGGGAAAATTAAGAATTCACATGTAAACCAGGAGCTTTGGCAGTAGTTTATTTCTACAGGTTATATGTGCATATGGTCTAATATGGTCATTTTTATAATGGCATTAGCATTGATGTGGTGAGTTTTGCTGGTGTCATTTCTGAATGGGGAATAATGCAAATGCAGTATTGGGGATGTATGTATCTTTTGTACTGATGCAATCACTAACGATATTTAAAAGTCTTAACTGCTTGGTTACATGAACAACACAAAAACCCACATGAAAACGACAGCGATAACAAAAAAAAATGTAAAAATCAAGTAAAAGATTTACAATAAAACTGACATCACGTTACCATCATTTTGGCAGATGCCCTTATCCAGAGCGGCTTACGTTCTTATCTCATTTATACAACTCAGCATTTTGAGGTTAAGGGCCTTGCTCACAGGGCCAGCGGTGGCAGCTTGGTGATGCTTGGATTTGAATTCCCAACCTTCTAATCAGTAGGCTAACATCTCAACCCCCGGAGCTCCCCCCTGCCTGAGGAATAATGTGTTTTACATCAAATTTTACATTTTACTTTTGACATTAAACATTAAAAGGTTTTTCCAAGTTGAGAAAAGTCAAACTTGTGATTTCAGTTTGAGTAATGGTACTTTGCTCAGTGTACCTTGTTAGTTCTGGGCCTTGAACCCACAACCTTCCAAGTGAAGGGCCAATGCCCTGACCACTAGGCTACCACTGCATTATCTCAGTACTCTTCAGCATCAAACATGAATTTATGACCTTTTTATTGTTTAACGTTTTTATTGCTATGGATAGCTGTTAAATTCAAGTCTCGTGTTTTAACTTTTGCATGAATTGGAAATGAAGTGGACGCAGCAGTTTGGTATGTTAACAGTGAAAGGAAATGAAATAAGGTATGTTCTTATGCATGTTCTTATGGATATAGATATCCTTGCAATGTCATGGCAAGTACAGTTAAATACTTTTCACAGCAGGTTTGACAAAGTGCTTGAGAAAGTCCTCAGATTGATTTGGAACACAAATATGTTTTGCCAGACATCCAATTACAGTCATAATCACCTTCTTGTGTGTTCATGCTTCACTTCTGTTATCCTAACATCACCCTAAAAAATGACAAAAGTGAAAAATTGGGGGTGGGGGGGGTGGAATATTTGCAGAAAGAAAGAAAGACTTAAAACATAAACAAATAATGCAGTAAGAAAAAAGCATCAATACATTGCTTTGTTTGCAACTTAAACATTTGGTATTTCCTATTTTTCAACACTGGCAAAGAGCTCAGTTGGACTCCATAGCTGGATGACGGCTTATGGATTGGCCCAGTCAGGTTAGATGCTTTTAGGGACAGTACACATCTTTCTCCTTTCTTTGCTTCAGGGGAGTATCCATTACTGAAGGTCTGGCTTTTATTCAATTATATTTATGCAATTGATTTCCTCAGTGCTTTTAACAGTGGACTTCTCTCAAAGCACCTTCACAGAAGTATATGACTTCGAATTAGAAACGTATTAATCTATAAATATATCCATAATGATATAGACTTAAGATAGATCCCTAATGAGCAGCCTGTAGTGACAGTGGCAAGGAAAAACTCCCTGAGACGACAAGAGGAAGAAACCTCGAGAGGAGCCAGACTCAAAAGGGAACCCATCCTCATACACCGGATAGTGCCATTATAACTAAATCACTTCTATAACCACGTCCAAAAATACAGTTGGTAGCACAAGATTCACCACAATTTTAACATAAAGTCTGTGTCAACTGATTACTGATAGAGAATTGAGTACAAGACAGTTTGTGGTAATTTAAGTCCTAAGCCATTGCAGCAGAACCGCTGACGTCAACAGCGTTAACAACACACCCTCTGTTGGCTGGCTAAGTGGGTTTTTTTGTTTGCTTGTTTGTTTGTTTTTTAAATATACTGTATACAGATATAGATATGGGGCTATGATTTTGCTCATAACTTGAAATTGTCAGAAAGCTGATATCCTGGGGCCACAGATTATTTACCTTAAGGGAATGTGATTCCTAATTTATGACCTAAACCTCATCAGATTATGATTTATTATGATACTAGCTGATTCCCCAGTGGCTTCGCTCACTGAGTGCAAGGGGAAAAAAAATAAAATGCAGTATTTATAAAATTAGTTTGTTAATTACCAATTTTATTTTTCAACAAATAGTGGTCATACGTCATTTCCGTTTCAAACACGAAAAGAATTTTATATATT
>JAQMCW010000005.1:16801451-16815979 GCA_030068335.1 Chrysichthys cranchii
GAGCTAATGCTAGCAGCGTGTTTGGAGCAGAGGTGGATGATTAATACACGGTACCATACCATATTTTACTGCCAAATGAACTCCGTTCACCCATCACCATTCTGTCTGAGAAGGGACTAAGAGCCTGTCTCCTATAAGCGCCGGTCTCTTTTAAACGCCGGGCCGTCCAAAAAAAATTTTTAATAGACGCCCGGGCTACTAATAGAAGATATACGGTGTGTGTGTGTGTGTGTATATATGTATATATATATATATAGAAATGCTTCTTTCCCCACACCGGTAGCCGTGGTCCATGTTACACTGCCTCAGACGGATATTTTATGCTACCGCCCTGTTTAGAGTCTGCATCAGAAAACGCTCCATTTGGAGGGCAGGATGACCGCCACCCCTCGATCCCCAAAGACACTCTACCCGACACTAAAGCACTCCAAATGGAGGGGTGGGGCTAAGGGGGGAGTTCAGGGTTCAGCACTTGTGTGAGCTGGTGACCAGAAGGTTGTGAATTGCTGGATCCCTGACCGAGACTGAAGTGACTCAAGCAGATGACTGGTCTGGATTCTGCCACGCTACCAAATGAGCAAAGCATTCTCAGGAAAACGTTCAAAAGGCACCACAATGTACTTTTCTTCGTCATTGGCACGGTACTATCGAAGGTATATCTTTTGCACATTTTGTAGCGATCTGTTACTTGGAAAAGTACACAATGTGTCCCTTTAATCAACTGTTCAAATACAGCTTGAAGGTAGATAACATGTACCCCGTGATAGTAATGCAAGCATCAAGGATAACTTCCTTTATGTCCGAGAGTATATGTAATAAAAAACACAACCAAACTAACAACAAATTCACAAGTCCAGTGTGAGGTGGCATCTTAAAAGCACAGCAAGAAGGTTCTGGGGTCCAACCCGCTGGACAACCAGGGCCTTTCTATATGGCGTTCGCATGTTCTCCCTGTGCCTGTGTGGATTTCCTCCGGGTACTCCGGTTTCCTCCGAAAGCCCAAAAACATACACGTCAGGTCAAGTGATTACTCAGAACTTGGCCACAGATGGGAACACGTGTGTGAACGGTTGTTCGTCTTGGAGTTAGCCCTGCCATAGGTTGGCGCCCTGCCCAGGGTGTACCCTGCATCTCGCCCAGAGTCAGCTGGGATCGGGTTAGTTTCCCCACCGCGATGACGGATAAGCGATATAGATAACAGATGGACGGAAGTCCAGGGCAGATACAGAAACAAGGTGGTGTGAAGAATGGGGGAGGTGGGGGTAGAGGTGGAAATGGAAGGTGATTCACAAGGCGAACAAATCGGCGCAACTAAATTCCTGAACAGATTTTGTACCAACCAACGAACGAATGAACGAACAAAGTCTTGACTGACGTACAGACTGCCAACCCACGCTTCATACCACAAACCGTAAGTTCCGGTCAAGCACTCGTGGTGTGAACGTATTCAATGCATTTTTTCCTTGTTTCTTTGCATTCTTACTCTATAAGCCTTCATTATGGGTCCCAAGAAAGTGGAAATGGTAGTGAGAGTAAGAAGCCTAAGTGTATAACAATTGAAACAACGAAAGAAATAATTGAAAAACCTGAGAACCGCCACCATATCCCTCCTCCACCGTCCACCTACGCCAACAACTACGAATCCACCGCAAAGGTAACGTGCATTAAAATCATCTGTTTATTTCATTTAGGTTTATTTTCCTATACGTACAGTTATTTTAATTCTATTCTCTTTTATTGCCATGCATAAACCCATAACATAACACACTTTCAAAAAACATGTCTTTGAGGCCTGAAACACATGAATAGTATTGACATTCATTTCACTGGGAAACACTGATTCGGCTCACCGACAAATCGGTTCACGAACAAAGCCTTGCAACGGATTTCTGTGAATCTGGTGCTACACAACTACACTTTTGCACCATACACCACACGCCTGTAGATATGGCTTAGTTCTAACGGCCCTATCCGGTGTCCCCCACGTGAGCATGGGGTCCCTCAGGAGTCCGGTTCCTCACAAGGTTTTCTTCCTCTTGTCGTCTCAGGGAGTTTTACCTCTCCCCCGACGCCACCGGCTCCTCATTAGGGATATACGTGGATGCATACGTACACACTTATAGACACGGTTCATCGATTAATAAAGCTTTTACCTGCACTCGACGTCGTGTGACGCTTCTTCGTGCCAATGTCCATCGTTAAAAGTGCTAGAGAGTATACATCAAATTTAGGTCTAGCTAGCTAACCATGAGGAAACACCGACACTCTTGGGAAGAATAGCACCACAAAGTATTAGCAAATAACCCAAGAGCTAACGTCCCTGAGGGGGACAAAACAAACAAACAAACAAACAAACAAACAAATAAAGACTAAATGATGAAAGAAACTGAATTGAGGAATGGATGATCTAACAGTGGGACGGACACACACACACACACACACACACACACACAGTACAGTATATTCCCCACCGGTTAATTTGCAGAGTAAACAGTAATGATGGCGCTCCCAGCTGATAAGCGTTTCCCCGGACACACTGCAGAGAGCCAGCCTTCATACCCAGCCATATGGGCAGATTAGGTAGGGCTAGGTTTGGGATGAACACACAGCGGTATTGTTTTAACAAACACATAAATAAACAAATAAACAATAAAAACAGTGCTAATCAAAGCGCCGACCCGTCGCCGGCCAACCCTGAGAGTACAGCCCATGTGCGGGCTCTGTCCCCCGGGGGGCGTTTGGGGGAAACTGGGCCCTGGTTTGTGCTGAAACAAAAGGTCTGAACACCTCCAACACACAGTCTGATGGTACCAACAACCTCCCCGACACGCGGGCTCAACCTTAATCTGGTGTTCGGGCATTTAAAAGTTGATTCTCCCTCCGTCGGAGGGTTTCTTTCTTCCCGTGCGGAGTGTTTGGGGAGCAGCGCCGGGGCTCCTCACACCGCACTGATGGCTGAGACGGAGGAGAACAACAGGATCTGATTGAGAAGAAGGACGGACACCGCTGGTGCCACGTTAAAGCACCGCGAGGGACCGGAACAAGAAGAAGAAGAAGAAGAATTAAAAGCACACAGCTCGATTTAGACACAAGTGAACAATAGAGGAGGGAGGTGAAGGAGAGCCCATCCGCATCCCTGTGTGTGTGTGTGTGTGTGTGTGTGTGTGTGAGAGAGAGAGAGGAGCCTGACTCACCTTCCCCGCTCCGTCTCCAACAACAGCTGCCCTGCATGAGGGAAATACTAAACAGCGGCTCGGCTCCGCACAGCGCCGTCCTCGGACAAACCCATGGGCTCCTCGGGCTGCTCGTCCACAGGGAAACGCCGTAATCCGCTTGTTTTGCTGGCCGGAGAAGTGAAAAGTTTACTTCAAAGTTGCGGCTCGGTCCAGCTGCACCGTGCAGTTAGTTTACTGAGGCAATGAGATCACCGCGCTGTGCCGTATCCTCCCCCTACTGGAGTATCGCGAGAGGTGCTCCGAGAACGGGATTACACCGGAAACTCTCCGGATCAATGGGGGAGAAACGGGAACCGACCACACGGGTTATTTATTTATTTTATCTTATTAAATACATTCTACCTATCTATCTATCTATCTATCTATCTATCTATCTATCTATCTATCTATCTATCTATTTAATAAATGTTATTTGTTGCATTGTATTGTATTTCATATAATTGTATTTTATTGTATTGCATTTAATATAATTTTATTTTATTTTATTTTATTTCATTTAATTTAATTTTATTGTATTGTATTGTGTAGTATTGTATTTCTTATCACTTTATTTAATTTAATTTAATTTAATATAATTGTATTGTATTGTATTGCATTTAATATAATTTTATTTTCATTTATTGTATTGTATTTAATATAATTTTATTTTATTTTATTGTATTGTATTTAATATAATTTTATTTTATTTTATTTTATTTTATTTCATTTTATTTTATTGTATTGTATTGTATTTCTTATCACTTTATTTAATTTAATTTAATTTAATATAATTGTATTGTATTGTATTGCATTTAATATAATTTTATTTTAATTTATTGTATTGTATTTAATATAATTTTATTTTATTTCATTTAATTTTATTTTATTGTATTGTATTGTGTTGTATTGTATTTCTTATCACTTTATTTTATTTTATTTTATTTTATATAATTGTATTGTATTGCATTTAATATAATTTTATTTTATTTTAATTTATTGTATTGTACTGTATTTAATATAATTTTATTTTAATTTATTGTATTGTATTGTATTTCATATAATTTTATTTTATTTTTTATTGCATTGTATTGTATTGTATTTAATATAATTTTATTTTATTTTATTGTATTATATTGTATTTAATATAATTTTATTTTATTGTATTGTATTGTTTTGTTTTGTTTTGTATTGTATTCAATTATACTTCATTTTGTTTAACTTAATTTAATTTTATTATTTTATTTTATTATTTTATTTTATTTTATTTTCTCGCTGTTTTGTACATTAACCCTGGAAGACCCAGACCACCTTCACACAACAGGAAAAATATCTCTACTGACTAAAATGATTATACTGACTCAGAGAACCCAAAAACAGGTGTGGGATTTTTTTGGTTGTTTTTTTTTTGTTTTTGTTTTTTTAATTAACCCTTTCCTAGTACATGTTATGAAATGGTCCTTATGAGACCTCCTGGGATGTCCACTAATGTCCACCAACCAAGCTGTTGGTTGAATATAAGGATGAAATAAAAGTTAGGGTCAAATATGACTCCAGGGGTGTGACTCACCTCGAGCATGTTGTATCCATCACTGTTTGTCGCTGTAAATGGTTTTCTAAATTGCCATGTTAAAAAAAAAGATCCCTACCACAGTGTAAACAGTAGCTCAGAATGCTCCAGTAACAATAAAATCAGAGCGCTGGCACAGGATTACAACAAATAACTCCCGTCTAGTTGAACGTTAACTCCTGTTCTGACAATAACATTGTTCCCCAGAGCTTTTGCTGTCCACTGCAGTCATGTATAATTACTATATTTAGTGCTGTTTCAGACCTAGCCCTAAATGAATGACTGAAAATGCCTGGGTTGTGGATTGGGTTTCATGGTGTCTGAGATGTTATCCAGTCCCCCACGTTTATTATTCAAGCAGTCGCAGTATCCCAGTAGTGGTGAACATCTCAGAATAGGCACCACGTCAAACCTGGACCTGGATGGTCTACCCATGGTGCATTGTCTTTTCCCATCTTCAACTGTCCAGTTTTGGTGACCCCGTAGCCACTGTACCCTCAAACGCCTGTTCTTGGCTGACAGGAGTAAAAGCTAATGTGGTCTTCTGCTGTCTTAGCCCATCTATTGCAAAGTGCGAGGTGTTGAGATGCTTTTTTTGCTCACCATAGTTGTAAAGAGTAGTGATTTGTGTTACCATAGCCATTGTAAACAAGCATATCCATCAGCCTGACCCAGACTGGCCATTGTCTGAGTTGTCTGGGTTTCTGTTGTTGTTGTTGTTGCTGTTGTTTGGTGGAGGCGTTCCTAAATGCCCAGTGAGTGCATGTACCCATTGTTGGTTCATCCCTGGGCTGTCCCATCTGAATAACTCAAATTATAGGAAAAATTCAAACAAAGTGGGCGCTTAATATAAGTTCTGCAACATGAAACAACATGCCCCATCAGTAACCTGGCAGCCCCAACCTTTACTGTACTAACCTCCTTAACAATAGCCGAGAAGATCATATTGCTAATTTAACAATATCCACTCTGCACTTAACATTTTAATAGAACACTTAACTTTAGAAAGACTTACAGTGGCTATTAGAAAGAGAAGCAAATCCTATCCATACCAGTCTAGACCTTTTCCTGATATACTGGGGAGCTGATGCCACTTAAAAACAATTACGTCAGAAATTATTTTATAATACATTTTTAGAAGGATACAGGATATTACTGGTGCCGCCCTCTGTTAAATTTTGTTCCGTCTCGATATTTCTTTACCTCACATCGTCCTGTACTGTCATATGTGTTATTGTTGTGTACCTACCCAACACTGTACTTACAGTACTTACCTTGTTCTGTGTTTAATGTGTTTATAAGTAAAAGAAATCTTTTTTTTTTTTTTAAATGAGGCAAATCACCAAGGTCAGAGGAAGACCTGTATGGATTAAAATGGAGAACAAGATGTTCTAGTGAGCAGATGTTTCGTTTTACTTTGTTGTTGTAGAGATGTGTACAGAGCAGATGGTAACTTGACCCTTGTCATTATAGTGACTATTTTTGATGAAATGAATCCGAGATGGTTGAGTGGGACATTAGTAGTTTCCCATTTATGTCATTGTTTGCTGTACAGTGAAGCACCGCCTATCACGGGGGTTACGTTCCCGTGGCCCCCCGCGACAGGTGAAATTCCGCGAAGTAGTAGCGCCGTCATATTTATTTTATTATTTATATATATATATATATATTAAGGCTTTATAAAGCATTTCCACTCTCTTATTAATCTTTCCCACACTCCTATAAACACGTCCTATGCTCTTGAACACTTTCTACACTCTTAAACATACGTCATTTTAACAACATATAAAATTCTATATGCGTACTTACTGCCGGTGAGGTCACTTCCTGTTTACAGCCTGTTTACTATCTCAAGCGGACGCGGCGTACACCGCCACTGTGTATTCATCCGCTGATGACATACAGTGCATACTGTTTTATTTCGATTTAAATGTTCTTTTAATGTTTGAATTAACATTTTTTTCCATTTTATTTTATATTTTATATTCCAGAGTCCCGCGAAAGCCAGAAAATTCCGCGAATCAAAATTTGAAAATCCGTGATGCGTTGAACCCGCGATAGGTGAACCGCGATATCGCGGGGGTTCACTGTATTTCTTCTCAAGATTGCCATTCACAATGGGGTTTGACTATTTTGTTCGAGCAAAGAAATGTCATTTGTCATGTGCGCTTCTGAGCTGCAGGGTTGTTGTTTTTTGGAGGTTTTTTTTTGTTTTTTTATTAAATGCACCCAAATGTCTTTCCCACAGCCACTTGAAAATTTATATAGATTGTATTTTGTGTGTTATGGAGACCCCTTTTATGTAACCAGGCTGATTTTGGTGTTCAATTGCAATGATAAGCTCTAGTCCAGAACAAGATTAAAATGGAGGGAACTCAGTTAACTATAGGCAATGGTCTTGATAGAGTTAGTCAACTGACCATGTTATATCGAATTACAAGCATGGTTTCTTTATGGCTTTACATCTATAGCATCTGTTCTTATAGTAATATTATTATTATTATTATTATTATTATTATTATTATTACTATGTAATGGGATGACAGAGCTCAAATATATTACAGTAAGTTGCAAAAGAATAAAAATGCAGCATTTAATCATTTATAGGTCTGAAAATACTGTCATTTGTTATAGGCTACAAAATGGAAGAGCAGGCCTTACTAATGTCTTGGTTGTGTATTACTGAACAGGTAAAATGATTCAAAGGTTCAGTAAATGTACCAAACACAAATCTGTGATTTACACAAAAAAAGCAAATTAGTAGAATTACATAAGTTCTGGACTAAATTAATTCATGTAAATCACCTGGATCGACTAGACTATCGGATGGCACCGCTGGTCACAGCAATGCGGAAGGAAGGAAGGAATACCGTTTTAGGTGTGGAACGATGCCACCCCACCAGGCGGGCGGGCAGGCGGGAACAGTCACACCTATGGGCAAATTAGAATAGCCAATCCGCCGAACGTGCTTGTCTTTGGACTGTGGGAGGAAACCGGAGTACCCGGAGGAAACCCATGCAGGCACGGGGAGAACATGCAAACTCCACACAGAAAGGCGCCCAGGTCGACCCCGGGGGTCGAAGTCAGGACCTTCTTGCTGTGAGGCGACTGCACCACCATCCCGCCCAACTCATGCAAATATGTGCCTACAACCCAAAGTTAATATTGTACTTACTTTACTGGGTTAACTTTATTATTATTATATTTATTTATTATTATTATTATTATTATTATTATTATTATTTTGCAAGTGCTTACAAAACTAGAAAAAAAATGAATTACTGTTTACTTGAACTGACTGCATACCAAAGTTGGGGCGTGGTTTCTGAGGCTCAATTTGCATATTGCAATTAAGCATTATGGATGGGTGGTTTTCAATATTTCTCGCTTTGTGTCAGCTTTAAAGCCTAAGACTGCTGTATTATGAAAGGTTTTGGTCAAGGTTCATGGACCACCCTCTTTGTGTTTTCTCAGGTGGACGGCATTCACATGCACACAAATGAGGCATTTAATCGTTTTGGGTCGTTATAATTATTGGAGCAAAATTTCTGAACGCAGCCATCAAGTAGTAACCATTATGATCTGGTGTGTGTATCTATTTGTATTTATTTATTTATTTATTTATTTATTTATTTATTTAACAGTTTTGTGGTTTGTGAACTTAATGTGACTTACATTTGAGTTCATGTATTCATGACACAAGAAAGCTCCTTGTTACATTTGCTTGCATATTTTAGGAGAATAATCGTTAGTGCTGTTTAAACCCTGCTTAACCTCATGAGACCCCACTGTCCTCATATGAAGACATCACATTTTCTCCCAGCTACACTGTGTGTGTGTGTGTGTGTGTGTGTGTGTACATATCCTTGTGAAATCCTCATATGAGCACCATTAGGTATTACTCACAGGCCATATTTCCTCCTGTTTGAAGAATTGCTCAAGTTCAACAGATGTCACGTGTTAACCTTTTCAAACTTTGCAAGCTATTTGTACTAGTGAAGACCTATGAGACTAGTGGTTATGCGGTGCCTGTTAGAAATCTTCAGCAACACTACCACCTAATGGTCAGACTAGCTTGCAAAACCTCACGTCATTTGTGTTATATTGAAGGAACTACGTGAACCACAGAATCAAGAACCAAAACGTTTGGGCGGGAGACGATCATATATAATCGCGTTACAAGCTGCCTAATATGTCGCATGTTGGAAATCAGACACTTTCTTATAAATATTCCTTCATGATAGTATTCAGTCATGAGTATATGGGAATATTTTACGAGAAGACACGTTGCAAGTTTGACATTGTTATTTATTTTTGTTATTAAAGCATTCCTTTCAGTACACCTGTTAGCATCCTCTACATGGTTTTTTTTTATATTTACGCCACCTCAGTTAATACTCCCTACCTTAGTTTAGAGCATCAACTTCATTAAGTAAAATAAGAAAAGGTAGAGGAGAGCACAGTGGTACCTACAGTAAAATGAAATGCCTTCTAACCGACCTGTTTTTGGTTTAGTTTTTGGTCAGCCTCAATAGCCGTTGAATGTCGGGTTCTATGTTAATGGTCTCAAAGTTTTTGCTGTATCTCTTGAAGGGCTCGCCCTCTGGACCAATCAGGAACTTCTCAAAATTCCATGAGATATCAGTTCTGCTGATGGGACTCCACACTAAGAACTTGGGGTCCTGAATAAGAGAGACTGGGTCATCATCGGGGTACGGAAGTTTGTCTTTCAGGTACGCGAAGACGGGATGCGTGCTCGCCCCGTTCACGTCGCACTTCTCAAAAATGGTGAACGAAGGCTCAAACCCTCCACCCGGTCGTACGTGCTTCAAGGAGTTCAGGATCTCTCCGTTTCTGCAGTTTTCCTGGAGAAAGATACGATGTAAACACACAATATTCACAAAAGGTCACCCATATAAGTACACCATGCTTCTGCGATGCTTGTACTTTGTTTGAATTGTGTCCAGTGGTGAAAGATGAAAGTCCTTCATACACACTCGGAGATAAAGATTCCAGCTGTATTTGTTCTTTCTGCTTGGGAGGTACTAGCAAGCAGAAATCCTTTTCATCTTTAGTCCATATCCATTACCTGGGAATGTGCATGTGGTGTAAGTTTCTGTAGCTTTTAGAGTAATATTTACAGGTATATCAGTGGTCTTTAAGATCCAATTATGTGCCATGAATTATAGTTGAAGGCATAAAGATGCATATTAATGGAATAGAAGATGAAGCCTAGTTTGGTAACTTTATTTCTGAGAGTGTATATAGAAATTTGTCATTAATTCCAGCACTATACAGTGGACCCTCGGCTCATGAACTCGATCCGTTCCGAGACTCTGTTCGTGACCTGAATCAATTTTTCCCCATTCAAATGAATTTAATACAATTAATGTGTTTCATCCCTCAAAGCATGTTTTTAAAGTGTATTATGGGTTTATGTGTGGCAATTAAACAGAATAAAATTTAAAAAAACCTTAATTATAGAAAAATAGACCTAAATGAAATAAACAGATGATTTTAATGCACGTTCCCTTTGCGGTAGATACATAGTTCTTGGTATAGGTGGACGGTGGCGGAGGGATATGGTGGTGGTTCTCATGTTTTGTCATTATTTCTTTCTCTATTTCAACTGTTCTACACTTAGGCTTCTTACTCTCACTACCATTTCCACTTTCTTGGGACCCATAATGAAGCTTATAGAGCAAAAATGCAGAGAAACACAACAAAAAAATGCATCGAACACGTTCACACCACGAGTGCTTGACCGGAACTTAAGGTCTGTGCCACGAAGTGTGGGTTGGCTGCCTGTACCTCGGTCGGTACAAAATCTGTTCGGGAATTTTGTTCGTATGTCGATTTGTTTGCCATCCAATGCGTTTGTGAGACAAGGTCCGCTGAACATTGACATCAATAGTACATAGCTCAATGTTTTCCATGATTTAAAGCACTAACCATTTGCATTCTTGAAACTTTTGGTTCCTCTCCTAAATTGCACACACGTGGGTCAATCAATCCAAACCGGCTTTCTTGCTTCACTAGAGCTAGTGTACTGGCGTTGGGTTAAAAGTGAATTCTGCATGACGTTTCATCTCCAGGTACAAGGTACAAAGTTCTCTGGTTTAAGGAAAATTCCTCAAGCCTAATACACCACACTTGCTTCATCTTGTAGAGAACTTTGGTTATCTAAACTGATCTTAAATTGCATTATGCCTGAACACCCCAGTAAGGCTAATCCAACATACCAAAGTATCTGAATTAATAGCGAATACATGGTGAATCTCTTGTCACACTGACCTGGTAGCCAAACTGATTACAGGGGAAGGCCAGGACCACCAGCCGGTGCGGATACCTGCTCTGGAGCTGGTTGAGCTGGCTGTAGTCCCGGGTGGTGGTGCCTCATAGTGACGCCACATTCTCGATAAGTACCACTCGGCCTCGGTAGACATTAAAATCGACGGAGTCCCCTTCCAGCGTGGTAGCACGCAGGTCATAAAACGTCTTGGCTATGAAGGTCATGGTCCGTGTTTGGTGTCCTCCTGATGTGCGTCTGCTTCGTAACTGGCATGCAAGTCATCCTGGTTGCCGGGCTTCAGCTATAAAGCTTGGGTGTCAAATGACTTGGAGGAAAGTCGATATGCAGGTGATACATAATACATCTACGTGGTGAAAAGACCGAGCTAGGTCAGCTCAGGTTTTAATCTATAAACCTGCACCAGTTTTTTTTTTTTTCTCTTCTCCTCATAGACATCTAGACAGTCATGTGTGTTGAATAACTTACATGAAAACAATTTGGGTGTGGAAGATATTTTCCACAAACAAGTGGGAAAGATGGTATCAAATATTCAAGGACTTAACTACAACTCAAAAAAACAATTCATGGCACACTCTAGACAGACGTTATCAGTTGTTCTAGTTACACGTACACTGATTTCCTTAATGCCGTTATCTGTTTCTCATGGTGAAAGGCACTGATATACTTTTCTATGTAGCAGACTGTATTAAACTCTTAGCGGCTTTAGACTCTGAATCTACTTCTGAGCCATTAAACATTCAGCAAGTCATTGCCTACGTTGCGCACGTCATTAAAAATGGATAAATGTTCATTCTAATCCTCTTCAGTGGAGCTTGGCCCAAATTCTGATTCAGTTACGTGGAATCTGTAATTCAGTGGCACTCCTAATCTGCCAAAGGGCTAAGCTTCCTAAAATATATGAAAAACCCAGTCTCGTCTAATGCGTATCAGACAATGAAATGATCCGTGGGCCAGTGGGGCCTGGGGTAATGTTCATAAAACGATGTTTTCACTAGGGTTAATAGGAGTGGTCAGTGATCATGGTCATAATATACATTTATTTTAAAGAGTACTGGTATTTCATACATGGCTCTTGATCACATATAAATCTTCACATCTTATTTCGACAATAAACACTTATTCAGCAGACATACAGGTTTGACAGCAAGTGTGGTATATTTTTAAGTTTTCTACAATAATAAAATTTATGTTTTAAGCATTTTAATGCCAAAACTACACCACATCTCTCTCTCTCTCTCTCTCTCTCTCTCTCCCTCTCCCCATCTCCCTCTCCCTCTCTAAGCATCACAATGAGGTCAGCAGACAGCCATTATCCAGTTCTTTGGTTAGTACGGGTATGATGGAGCCTTTTCTCCTGCCAAGACTATGGTCAGTGGTCAAACGTATCACAAGTCCTTGATCGAGCTCACAACCCGTGTTTACGTCACAAGCTTTACTCTAAATGGCAAAATTAGATTAGAGCAGCAATTTGATGCAGGGCAGGGGGTAGCTCAGGGGGTTAAGATGTTGGGCTTAAGGTCCGGAGTTCAAATCCACGCACCACCAAGCCACCACTGCTGGGCCCTTGAGCAAGGCCTTTAACCTCAAAAGCTCAGTTGTATCAATGAGATAAATGCAAGTCGCTCTGGATAAGGGCGTCTGCCAAATGACTGAAATGTAATGTAATGTAGAAAGACACAACCAGAAGTGCATTTTCCAAATGTTTGCTCTTCGTTCTGGCATCTAGGATCGAGCAATGAGACAAAGCACCTTTTATAAAGATGCAGTAATGAGAGAGATTCGAAAACACTTCATAAAGGACACTGTTGAAATGGTGTTCATAACTGCCTTACCGACATCGATAGCAGGTGAAAAAATATGCTTTAACTCTTCCCCTAACATAAGCAGATGGAATATTCCTGCTCCTGCTCCAGTTCAGGAGTGCTGAGATCATCGATGTTGGACGGCAGCGCACTATCCATCTCCTTCTTGTTGGCTTCCAGCACCAGCGAAGTCATCCGAGTGAATGCCTGAGAAGCCCAAACCGTAACACTAACCTCAAGTTAATCCAATTACAGTGGAACCATAATAACATTGGCACAGCTCTGTCCCAACAAGCATTTTATAAGATTCGACATCAAAACAACCAAGCATCTCACCTCGGTGATGTTGTAGTTGGTAAAGGCGCTCGTCTCCAAAAAATCCATACCATAAGACTTAGCAAGCTTATTGAAAGAAAGCAGTGTGTTACATTACACCGATGGCAAATGGGATTCCATCCTTTCACAAAAATGCACTCCTTCCTTTAAGTGTGTCTACAACAGTCAAAGGTGTCTAACAAATAAAGACTGCTCTCCTGCACACATTTATAACAATGCAACTGCTACGTGTTCACACTAAAGGAGAAACATCATCGTACACATTTCATGATGCAAAAGCATGTTTACACCTATGGCTGCAAAAAAATATTAATATAATATTCTTATTATTCATTCATCTTCAGAAACCCACTTTATCCTGCTCAAGGCAACCGTGGGTCTGGAACCTGTCACAGGGCCAGTGGATGAGAGTCCACAAATGCTGGCACACCTGTACAGACCTAGGGTCAATCTGGCATTACAAATTACTGATGTGTTTTTGGGAAGTGGAAGAAAATCCACCAACACACGTGCCAAACTCTGCACGGACAGTAACCTGAGTTTCCAGTAACCAGGATTGCGTTACGGACTCTGGAACTGTGTCACAGTGAATTCTACTCCAACTGTAAAACGTACAGGAGATAGGACATATTACCAGCCAGGCCACAGTCCAAAAACCTGTTCTTGGTCATATGGCCTGGGCAACAACATTGAACTGGTACCTTTTTCCCCTGCTCTGTGGTCACTTGTCTTCGATGCCCTTCATCATGTTTGTTCCCAACAAGAATCTTCTGCACTATATGTGGTGCATTCTAGAGAACAAATAAAAAATAGATTATATATTCACAACCCGAATTCCAGAAAAGTTGGGACGTTCTTTAAAGTTGAATAAAATGAAAACTAAAATATTTTCAAATTACACGAGCCAATATTTCATTCACAACAGAACATAGATAACATAAATGTTCAAACTGGGAAATTGTACAGTATTTATCCACTATTTATTCACAATTTATCCACTAAATGAGTATATTTCAAATTTGATGCCTGCACGGGGCAAGAAAGTTTCAGCTGGGAGAACATCTAACAACTAATTAAGCTAACTGATATTGATATCAGGTCTGTAACATGATTAGCTGTGGCAGATGGGCAGAGGCTCTCCAATCTGTGAAAGTGTGCGTAAAAAGAAGGTGGAATACTTTAAAAACAATGGTCCTCAATGTTAAATTGCAAAAGGCCTTGCAAATCTCATCATCTACAGTGCATAACATCATCAAAAGATTCAGAGAAACTGGAGATATCTCTGTGTGTAAGGG